>JAWWEQ010000050.1:464287-477582 GCA_035583055.1 Torymus tubicola | reverse complement strand
ATATTTCTTATTAGTTAATGTTGTTGTTTCATAACCTATTAAATATTTTATAATTGATAATTCACTAACCGTTGGCTTACCGTTGGTCAATACTTTTGTTATTCGTTGGCCCAAAAACTTGACCAACAGTTGCAGTTAAGTCATTTTAGTTGGGTTATTTTCTACCAGGGTTTCTCATTGCATTTAATCATTTTTTTCCATCGAAATTTCTTTCAGTGAACTAATGAAAGCCAATTAAAAATCCATTCCGAAAACAACAATTCGCATTTTTATTATCCATCCTGCATTCCGACGCATTCGTTCCTAACCCAGTTGTTGCATCTATGTATATATACGCAGGAACTCGTATATTCCGACCCACTAGGATGAAAATAAAAATTGGGCTTATTTTTAATGCCAGTATCCCCTATAGGCGGCTTATACTCGCCGATGTCCAGCGAAGGACACGTGCGTCGCTAACTATTTGCTCGGACAAAGCTTCCAACTCGTGCTGTATTTTATTTTAGCACACATGACATACTATATCTCGCTTCCTTTCGACAGGATGCATGTACGAAAAGCCGCGGATTTGCGATTTTCACTTTGGATTCTACGCTGACAAAAAATGTATAGTTTTATCGATCGACAGTCTATTAAAATAAGGGTTCGTACAGTGATTATATATATCTTTGACATATTTAAATTACGTCAGAAGAGATGATCAATGAGATGCTTTTATCAGTGAAGTAAACTGTATGAATCTATAATTGTTGTAATTATTAAGAAAACTTCTAATAGAAACTTTACATTCATTGAAATACAGTCTATCCAGACAGATGGTGATATAGAATTAATTCAGTAAAATATTTGTGCAAAAGCAAACTTATATTTAATAATTTCCCTACACTGTACGTAAAATGCATCCTACTGTAAGTGTATAAAATGTTAAATCCCTTTTCTATTTTATAATTCGAAATATATAAAATAAGAGAGTATAAAAAAATACATGTAATAACGAAGAATTTTTTCATTTCGTTTGTCAATAATTGATTGCATCCGACCAGAGCTTGCCTATTTGCAATAAAAATAGCATATAAAAAGAATAATTAAAATGTACATAGAGCATAAATTGTACTATTATCTAATACTTTAAAATAAACTATACATATTTAAATTCTACATTTCCGGATCAAGGAATTATGTTTTATGTACATTACAATTTGTCTTTAATTCGTCATTAATGAATTTTGTATTAAACAGTTCTTTAATAACAAATTTCAGAATTGATTAGCTATTCCGAAATTTAAAGAGCGAGACATCGTTCTAAACACATATATTCGTATACATCAATATTTGCACACGATCGTGTCGTAAAATTAACTTTATATTAGTACTCCGCTACCACCGACGAAGTTGTTCCGTCGTCGACGGCGACAGAAAAAAAACTGTTACTATGCATGAGGCGGCTGCACAAAAAAAAACAGATGTTACAGATGGTCACTCGATTGTTTGCGCCTGCGCGTCCATCACGTGAGCATCGAAATTAACAAACGGGCATATAGGGCGGCAAAAAAAACTCGTGTAACTCGGCATTTTTTTGTTGTTGTTGTCGACGCTGCTACTGCTACTGGGGCTATTCATCTTTTCTCGATACACCAACAACAAGGCGTAGATATGACGGATTGTGCGGCTCGCACAACTATGGACGTCCGCCGAGGGAAAACGCATCGTTGTGCTTCTGTCTCTCTTTCTCTATGCATATAGCACTGAAAAAGCATGCTGTATGAGTATATAGTGCAAAAGCAGAGAGTATCGTCGATGTGGGAGAAATACTCGTTTGGATTGTGTATATAACTGTTGAAACTAGTTTTGTAAATAAGCTGTGGGAGATCGTGACTATCATGATGGATTTCTATTCGTGAATGAATATTGGATTGACATTATGCGACTGCTAATTGTATACTTTTATTTGATGTTGTTTTCAGCTCTGTCTTTAATTATATTAAATTTGAAAAGAATAGGAGGAGGGTTTAACGAATATTGAGGATGTACAGAACGTGACGTTCCTGCTAAAAGATAGTTTTTCACGTTAAAACTGCGATAAACAGTTATGCATAATAGCAATTAATTAATTTTTATAGTTCTCGTGACGTCTCGTGATTTATATATGTGAAGCTCATTTAAATCAACAAAATACATATATTCTAGCTATTATTCTATATATAGTGAACGGCGAATACTATCGAAAAAATCGTTTCATCGGTAGATCGAAATAGTTGAGAAAAGTATCTATTTTTTGCCTATAGTATCTAATTTAATGACCATTTACTGAACGTTTACAAAATCAATTTATAGCAAATAAATCATTCTCATTATTAAAATGCCATCATATATCTCATTTTCTCCGCGACAATACTACTAATAATAATAACACTCAGTTCTAGGGCAAATCAACTTTAGAAAATAGCCGCACTATAACCTGCAAATGCATCTCTCGCGCAAAAAAAAGCAACAACAAAAAAAACGTGACCCGTAAATCATAAAACACCGCAAACAGTGTAGCAGCTGGTTGCAAAAAAACATCAATGTGTGGGGCGGAGGATAGCTCGCATCATTTCGCCGTGGAGAAATTCACCAGTGCACGCGCGCGCCCAGGAAAAGCGTATATACATGTGCGGTGTGTAACCCTTCTCTTTCCCTTCCCTAGCCATAGTATAACGTCGAAACAACAACGCAACTCTCTCTCTCGTTTCACAAATGCCGCACGTTCGAATTCTCAACGTTGCACACTGCACTGCCCGTTGGCGCGAAACAATTTTCCAAGCTCTCCAGGTCGGCCGTTTTCTCCCCCGCTGATCATTGCGGGAGCTGCGCCGTTGCGCATTGCTTCTAGCTTTTCCTTTTACCCTGTAGCTATATATATATATATACGTACACATGCGTTTGGCGATTGAAGGAAACGCGCGTGACGGCTTTTAGAGAGTGCACTCGACATAGCATGGCCCATTGTTTCCTGCGTGTGCTGATCCACGTCTCAACTTGGCGTGAATATATATTTGTTTATTTCGATTTGCTGCTGCTGCAAGCCTGCGATGGTTTGGAAAATCCTTCCACTATGCGTTCGTTGAGATGCTGGCAATAGCTTTTCCTATACGAGCGCCGTGGTGTGATATCGTTCTTGCTAGCGTGAATTGTCGAAACTAGGGCAGTGCTGTGGCTGTGACGCGTGGTTCGAAAATGTTTCGTCGTTTAGTTAGTGTTTCGAGTGAATTTTTTTTAGATTTGTTTTATATGGTTGGTTTAGAGATGTAGGTGAAATTTCCAACGTTATATTAGCAACGAACGTTATATATACTTGGCGGTCCTATAATTTAAGCTGCGGGATTGTAAGGAACGAAGGTACATTTGTTATACCGTTAATGTTTTCCTTATTAGATGTTATAATTTAGTTTTCACCTGACAAACAAATATTTCGTTATAATTGCTTCACCGACTTAAAAGCTCAAATAGTATATTAATAAGCAGCAAAAATGTCATAGTATGGAAATTTGATCAGCAAGAATTGTCTGTGATCTTTATCGATAATTCATCTTGATTCAATTACGTAATAACTACATCGTGTTCTAGATAATGAATTTATTGAAATTGACGTGGGGAATTATAGCAAGATTTTCATATCTGTTATCTTTGAATAATAATTTATTTTTTTGCATTAAACTTTTTGATAATTACATAAAGCAAAATTTTATCTAATTATATACAAATATATATATATATATTAGATTTCATAAATCTGTAGCATTGCTCTCAATGTAGGTTATTGCGTTACAATTAATCAATATCTAATATGGGAGAACTCGTCGGCTAATAAATACGTGTTGGAATGGAGAGATGCGTGCCAGTAATTACTGCTTACAGCAGAAAATTACTGAGCGTAATTGGCAGATTGATTGATCAACCAAAAATTTGCCATACAACTGGTTGGTGTGATTTATGACTGAAACACACGCATTACTAGTATTTTGATAAAATCGCACGTTTATATTATATATTATCGTAGAAAATGGTATCAAAATTTTTATAATAGACAAATCGATTCTTATATATCAAAGAAAAAGATGAAAATGTCAGCGACGACAATAAAGAATATTTTAAAGTTTAAAGCTAAGCACTATTTTTAATGTTATATCTTTTTCCAAGAATTTTTCAAGGAAGATTCCATTTTCCCGTAAGAGTCTTATGCCTTTATATTACTAGATAATTTTATTAACCACTTAATACTACAGCCATTCGGTAATAACAGTATAGTTTGCGCGAAACTATATTTTCTACTTTATAGTTTACGTTATTTCGCGAAAGTACGCAATAATTTCTCACACAATTTAAAGTAAACAGTATAATGGGTAAATTTCATTTTTATACCACAGCCTTCATGTATTATAACTGAAAATATAACAATTAAGTAATAATTCCAATTTCATTTTTATATTGAATAAATCATCAATTAAAAAGCTGAATTGCAATGTAACTATAAACAATAATCAAAATTATTTAACGCAAATCCAACATATTGACCTCAAAAGTTTCACGTCAAAATTACATACAACTCACTTATTCGGGATAAGCAAACCGCAAAATTCTTTTCACCCATAGAAACTCTCGAAAAACCGCACTTATACGTAAAACTTATCCTTCCACTCCTACAGCAGCACACGGGCTTTCACTCTCGTATGTATACATACACATAGCACCGTCGCACACTTAATCAGCCCTTAAAAGAAAAGCCCTTCTCTCGGCACACGCGACCCCCAGATGTAATTTATCGTCACAATTGAGAGATGCGTGCGCGAGTAATAATCGTTCGGTAGGGTGCTACTACTACATATAACCACGTTGGAAAATCACCCCTCCTCCCTATATACCAAGCTTCCATCTACAACCTCACACTCGCGAAACCTCTTCCACACCCCACCCTCCCTCCTCTCTCAGCTATACCCTCATTCCAACCGCATTCTCCATTATCATAAAACGCCGGGCGCGCGCGCGCGAGCGCAGGATAAAAGTTTATTGCCGTCATATGTACACGCGCGCGCACACGCGGAAATTGAGGTTTACAGAAGCTGTAACTTTTGAGCGGATGAGATGCTCTACACACACACCGCTACCAGCGGCCCAGAACGTTTATAACCTTTTCTATATACGCGCGTGTTCGCGCGCTCTTTCGTTGTGTATATATATGTATAGGTACGTGTACGCTGCTCTTTTTCGTCGAGTTTTTTTCTTTCGCGAAAACGGTTCTTGTGCGAAGAACGTGTGCACGTACAAGCCGCAGGCTGCGAGTAGGAGATTTTTCGAAAAAGAAAACAGAAGGTGAGATGTATAAGCGAGTGTTGTAGTTATATCTCGTTCGTGAAAGGACGACGGTGTTAGGTTGTTCGACGTTTCCGTTGAGGTTTTCGTTGAGGAAAAATTTTTTTATGAAAATTTCATATATACGATGGTGTTAACGTTCGAAAGATATTTTTTTCTGGGGAGAATTCTACGTTTATTTAATTTAATGACGATAACATTTATTAAGCTGATATAGTATAGTTTTAAATCATAACCAATTTTAGCAACAAAACGATCGGATTCGATAGTGGAAAATTCTTTGTTACTTACTTTCTACAAGATTGAAACATTGAATTTACAGCTATACTTGAATAAGCTTATAATTGCCAATTCTTGTTTTTTAAATTTTTATATCGTTTATCGAATTAACGTTAAATTAAATATCATCCGTTCCACTTTTACCCATCAGCTTCATCATCGCATATTACAAAATCAATTACAGCATATAATCGAATGAAATTTTGAATGCCCAATTGAACAGCCATGCGGATACATCGGCCAACCATGACCATTTCTTTTCTCCCATTCTTCAATTATCCAATTTCCAAGCACTGCACTCGACTGACCATATAGCGCCGATCTTATAACGAAAGTCCTCGTAGCTCCAGCGACCTAAAACACTCGTAACAGCACACACATATATATATACATATATGCGTGTGCAGTAGTGATGCGAAAGAGCATCTCGGGGAACAATGCGCGCGACAAGCGCTTAGTCAAGTGCGCGCATTGTTGCGCCAACACAGATGTCAAAAAGAGCGCTGCTGCTGCTGCTGCTGTCGCCTCTCCATATGGCGGCGCGCCGCGTGCAATCGAATCTCGATCTCTTCTCTATGTATACGGCTGCCCGAGCACACACACGGAAGAGAATGAGAGAAGAGGGAGAGGGTAAAAAGATGCGATTAACCTCTTCAAAGCGCCCGCGAGAGAGAGCTTTTTCGAGTACGCTTGCGCGGTATTTTCACCGATTATCTGATCGGACTGCGCGTGTATGTGTATGCTGTTGAGCGAAGTTTATACAGAAGAAGAGAACCCGACGGTTTCAGGTTTTTTTTTTGGAAGTTGTGTAAGTATAGTAGCGTTTGGTGTTTGCAGTGGTTTCGACGGCACGTTAGGTATGTTGATGTTATATAAGGAAGATCAGCTGTAACGGTTATTGTTATGTTTATAGGGCTAGTTTGATAATAGATTGGAGATTAAAGGCTAATAACGAAGGTATTATAGAATAAAGTGTATATAGAAAATGTGATTTATCTATATAATAATAGAGCGATTTGAGTGTCGTATTTTTTTTATATTCAATGAGATAATTCAATCCTGTACTGATGATGTTACTTTAATCGCGTTTTAACAATGTCTTTATATAAAACAGGCAAATCAGTATTTAAACGAATGATTAGTTACGTAAAAGTTACCTAGTTATTAAACATTAGTTTGTAAATTTAATCATCATTTATTCAAATCAAACAAAAACTTAAAGCGAATAAATCACTTACTAAAACTTGATTAAAATAAATCGAATGAAATAATGCCCACGTTAACTATATAACCAATTTCTTTTGGCCTCTCAAACAGTAGCTCAACTGTTATACATATAAATAAACTGTAGTACATCAAGAACTCACATTACACGCGCACTTTATAATATATAATACATTACATACGCGCGCGCGCGCACGCACATTCGATTTCACAGCTTCTATTCATGATCATCGTATATAGGCGAGGAAGACCTTTTGTTCTTTCCCCGCGGTGCTCTTACCGGTCCTTCTGTTTATTACGGTGCAGCGCGACAACAACGTCAACTGCATTATATAGCCT
Source organism: Torymus tubicola (assembly GCA_035583055.1). Lineage (NCBI taxonomy): Eukaryota > Metazoa > Arthropoda > Insecta > Hymenoptera > Torymidae > Torymus > Torymus tubicola. The sequence continues at coordinate 470,391 of JAWWEQ010000050.1, read as the reverse complement.
GGCCAATTTCGCGTGTGTATATCTACCCCTCTTCTGCGTTACTATATATATATATATATAAGGATGCACCGAACCGCGACGGAATCTGCGACGCTTAATGTTCGCTCCTTGCTTCAATTCCGTAATGCACTGATGTTTATCTGATTTGGAGGGGGAACGTGGGGTGTGTGTGTGTGTGTCTGTTCGCAGCGTTGTTGTTTCGTGTATATGTGCGGAGGGATGCTCCGCGCATTAACGCGGAGAGCGTATATATATGGAAGACAAACGGAGGGGTAGGCACGAGTACATATAACAGTTTCGTTGGGAGAAAATACGTTGTTCATTAGAGCGCGCGTGTATACATGGTGCTGTAAGTGTGAATCAGCGTTGATGGATGCGCCTTTTTTTTGTTAAGTAAGATTGCTTTGTAGTTTTGGCTAGTTTTTTATGTAGTAACAAAAATAGTAAATATGTTGCAAACTGTTATTGGTCTTAATCTTAATGATAGTGTATAATTTTTTAATAAGATATACAGTATGCGAAAAAAAGAATTACTATACTCTTTGTTTAATTAATGATTCAAAAAAATAATTACGTTTCTTCGTAGAAACTTAATGATATGTTATTAATTTACATATTATAAGGATTTATTGATCTATGCAAATGCCTTATTCTTACGTTAATATTTCATAACATCTCTTTTATAAATTAATAGCTAAAACTATATGAAAAATTTTTTCGAGGTTTACCTCCAAAACTCCCTTTTTCCTTTCCTCTAACCAAAACAATCTAAAACACCATATCTCGCAATAAAATCTCTTGAAATGTAGACTAACCAATTAGCGTTCCTATATTTAAGTACATCAAACATCCATTTCCTCATATAATGTATCGAAAATAAACAGCATATACACACACTGGCTCCCGCTGACTGCGTCAATTTCTTAATGCGTAACAAATTTATGTACAGCTTTACCATATTCCAGGAACCCAAGTACACACACGCCTTAGCAGCAGCCATTAGCCCGATGATCAATTAATCTTAGCTCCGCGCACGACCATCGAAGCCCAATATATATATTACAAGGTCAATCACCGTGCCTTAATCACTTCCCAATAGCCGCGCGCATAGCCTATATATATATATATATATATATATTCCCTTCGACTTACACCCCCGATTTTTCGTAAACACTGTACTACCGAACTATATGGCGTTGCTGTGTATAGGTATACCGGCGCGAATCGATTATCCATGGGCGCGGACTCGATCGGCCGAGATTTCACGGGCAATTGGGGTATAAGAGGAGAGAAAAAGCGGCTTCCTGGTTTCTTCGAACACGCTCAGTATGCACGTATGTATATATATGTATACACGTATGCGCACGCAGATGTGCTATCCATATGTCCGTAGGGGCCTGCATGACGTCGACTCGGCTGCGATTCGCGCTTATATATACGAATAATGTGTAGGCATATATATAGAGTATACTGTACGCGTGTGCACACGAGAATGCAAGCTCGCACGTCCGTTAATTCGATTCCTCGCTAATTAAGCGTGGTTTGTCCGTCGTTCTGCTTCTGCTACTGACTTGTGCCTCTGGGCTCATTCAATATATGAGTGTATATTATATACGTTCAAGCGTATACGCATCATTGCTATAAGACTTGAGCTTCATTTTTTTGTTTTTTGTTTATAGTCCGTTAGGATTTTTCGGGATGGTTTTGAGTATATCGACAAAAAAAATTAAGTGAACTGTTGGAACTGTATCCGCGCTCTTTTGACGTTGCAACTGATTAGAATTTGTATATCTCGCATGGTGCTGTGCCACCGGCACGATCGAATGTAAATGTTTGGTTGGCTATGGGGGACAAAGGCGCTCGTTTGGCCTCTATTCAATAAATAAATTTCGGGGTTTTGGAATTTGGAGAAATGCGTTGTTGTTTGCCATGGCCGCGAGAGAGAAAGAGAGAGTAGGGGTCGTATTTGTACGGTAAGTCAATCGATTTTTAAGTCAATATAGTAAATGTTGGATATTGGTTGCGGACGTGATGTTGAATTAGTTATATATTGTTTCGAGTATAAAATATATTAATTGGAATATTTTGGAAATATTTATCTTGACAATAATATAAATAATATTAAATTAATTAAAAATAATAATATTTTGTTTCAACGAACCTGAAAAATGGCTGGAAAAATGAAAGTCTTATCAAGAAATTTATATATACAAAACAATTTTTAACAACTTTCTCTATTTTCAATCGAATTTCATATAAAAATTGATATACATTCTATTTTTTTAGGTTACAATTTATAGCGCAACTGATAAATCATTTACTCGTGCCAGTTATGGTATGAAAACTGGGAAAAACCTATCAATTAATACGTTTAAATGTTAATTCTTTATCGCGTTAAGTGTATTACAAAGATGAATCTTTTCTTTATTATTTATAACCGCAGATGATACTTTTTTTAAGAATTCTTCAATCTATATCTGGCTCAACCTATTTTATAAATGTTGCTATATAATAGAGCCTATCAACTTTTTTTTATTAATAACTTACAATTCCAATATTGTACATAACTTATATGTGGAATTCTACGGAAACTTTGCCCTAAACTCAAAAGCAGTAATTATTTTCTTGTTCTATGGTTCATAGAAGAGCCGATAAGAACTTTGAACCAAAGAAAACGGCCTTGCGACACCCTTTTATCGTAAAATCAATTTTTCATATGTGAATTTAACATGGGAAAAAATTGACAAAAAGTAGTCACTAATCATTAATCAATATTAACATTCCAACTATGTCAACGAGTTTGTACACTATAGTAGTTAAACTACAAGGATAGAGTTTCAATTTAAGCTAAAAATGGTGAGAATCGGACAATTCGGTACAAAGTTACATGCATTTGAAAATCATCAAAAATGAGCGTTTTTTTCTGAATTCACGAAATTTTTAAGTTTTTCATTGTTTTTCGTCATTTTTGACGATTTTCAAATGCATGTAACTTTACACTGAATTGTCCGATTCTAACCATCTTTAGCTTAAATCAAAGCTCTATCCTTGTACTTTAACTACTATAGTATACAATTCCCATAAAAAAAATTGATTTTAATTTAGGATAAAAGGGTGTCACAATGTCGTTTTCTTTAGTTCAAAATTCTTATTGTCTCTTCTATGACCCATAGAACAAGAAAATGATTACTTGAGAGGTGTGCCTTCAAGTTTTTTTGGTCGCTTTTTGAACCAGTTTAGGACAACATTTTCATAGAATTCCACATATATATACCTATATATGTGAGATAGAGCTAAAATCCTTTATCCCGCTCCCCCAACATGCCCGTTTATCCCAAACCTCCTCTATTTAGAAATGCATACGCATGCGCAAAACACATATTTACAAACAATTTTCAGACAAATTAAACGCTACGCAACATTTTTTCAAGGAACCACTGTATACCATCCACTGCATTTGCTGATAAGTGCAAACATACACCCACACAACTATACCACGTAAACACATACATCACGTCCCTCTTAAAAACTCCTCCAACACTAACCACCAGCAGCAGCAGCAGCAACTCACAGTACCATCATCATTATGATCCCGAATTTCATCGCTTCCATCCTATAAACGCACTTTAACGAGGCGCTTCACAACGAGCTCCTCTCTCTCTCGCTCTCTCTCTCCGCTTCACCATCCATGCTCTCGATCTTCGATGACCCCGCACGTTGCACGCACGCATACAAGCGCGCAATCATCAAGGAATCCCACGCGCGATTCTCCATACACCCCCTCGTCTCCCTACGAGCAACAGTAGCGCGCCGCGTTCGCATGTAAATGCGCGAATGTGTATAACGCTCGGCCGGCCTCTCTCCTACTGTATATCGTTGCAATTTGCGGCCGGCGCGCCCTAATTCAACGTGACTGTGTATTTCCGCGTGGCGTTATACGAGAGAGTACACACACACACATACATATGTGCACATACACATATATAGCCGAGAGGGTTATCGTGATTGTTTACGGTCCTTTCGCCCCGTTATTTATCACGTTTATATCGCCCACCCCCTTACCCCACCCCCCTGCTGCTACTACTGCTCTACGGCGCACACGTCGAGTGTTTCGCTCGTGTGCAAAAGTACGCGCGCGGTGGGTGGGGGGGGGGGGGGGGGGGGGGGGGGGGGAGTGTTTGAAGAGCGGGCAAACAGTTTTGTTTTTTTAAGAGATGCGCTGGAAAGTGCACGTTGGGATTTCGGAATTATTGAGCCGAGAGTTGTTTAGAGGGAATTTTCGCAGGGTTCGTGTCTTTGTATAGGTATATAGGTTTTTTTTTACTGATTCTGCTGTTTAAAATACGTGATGAAGGCTGAACTGTTATAGGGATAACTTGTGCTTTGAGTGAGAACTTGCGGGAGTGTAAATAAGGGAAAATTTTGTGAAAAACCAGACCGGGAATAAGCATAATTACGTAATACATGAAATAATCATATAATTGATTTGTTATTTAAATTTTATTGGCTTGTGATCCATGTCTAAATGACTTTACCTGATTTACTGTATATATTTGAATTTATTTTAGCCTGCCATAAACGTGCGGGGAAAGAAAATATATAAAATAACAAAAAATTTCTTTAATGTATATTTCCTCTTCAAGATTCCAGACCTAATTATATGTATATATAAGCATTTTTCAGAACGTGTTTAACAATCGAAAATATTTTTTTTATTATTTATTATAATAATCATGACGCAGGTACACAAAAAAGTAAAAATGAATTTGAAGTCGTAAATAAGAGATTAAAAAGCTTATACTTTTTCTATATCTTTTTAATTTAGCGGCCGTTTATTCAGCTTCAACGTTGATTAAATCATTTTTTTATCTGCTTTTCTCTAAAATAACTACTTTAGCCTGCTTTTTTCAAATAGTATTAAAACGTTTCAGAAGACCAGAATTTCATTAATAAACAATAACTCTAGAGAATATACAAAACTATTTCAGATTTCTCAGCTATATCGTAATAGTAATTCAAATAGTTTTGATTAAATTAAACGAAATTCTCAGAATAGCTGACGACCGTTCTCCCAGCACTGCATTGCGGTGATTTCCATCAAAATATTTTCATAAGAAAAACATTAAGCAGATTTTCGGGTAACTTACGATCTCCACTTTGAATAACGACCAAAGCAAGAAATATTTATGAGCCTCTTACCTGTAACAAAAAAAAAATATGCAACCATTTATTTCGCATAATATAATTTTAACGTGCATAAAATATGACTATATAAACTTGCTTTTCCCCCCGTAACCCTATAATAATTTTAATCCTCATCCACTTGACTTTACTTTTTCAAACAACAGTGTGTTTTTAATCGGACGACAAGTGCAGTGTAAACTGCTTCTTTGTAATGCTAATCGACGCTTTAATTCGTTTTAATTACAGCGCCCGTGGCAAACGTCATTGCAAGAGCCACGGTTGATGGCCTCAAATTGGGTCCGTTATATACATATATATGTACATACGCGCGCGCGCGTGATCAATTCGTAGAATCTGAGCCGTTATTTCATGGCACTTGTCGAAATTGCACTTTCAAAAATGCAACGACCTAAATTAGCTTTACCCTGCGCGACTGCGCGCGAGCGTTAGCGCACCACTGTGGTATATATTTGACTTGCAAAGTCCAAGCTCTCTCTCTCTCTCTCGCTCTCTCCTCCCACTACCTCATGGCGGAGAGTATAGAATAATTTTATGCTTCAGTATGTAAAATTCGTGGGCGAGTTCGCGGGGATTGCGATTTATTTTATTGCGAAAAATCTTTTGACGGTTCCTTTGAAAGCTTTTTGTTTCGACGTTATATCCGAGGTTTTATTTAAAATTATTGAAATATTTTTCGCAATATCGAATAGAGCAAAAGAATATTGAGCGCGAGATACATTATAAGGGTGATTAAAATTTTTCGTGACAAAATTTTTCGTTCCATAATATATGATTTAAGAATCGTATACGAAATTTCGAGGAAACTAGCGAAATATAAAGATAGTTAAGGGGATGTCGTAGCCAAAAAACAGATAAGGTAGAACTCTGACGTACCGCATACTAATTTTCCGCTATAATTA
>JAWWEQ010000050.1:441484-464187 GCA_035583055.1 Torymus tubicola | reverse complement strand
TTCGTTCTACTTCTATATATTCAATACAACATAATATTTATTCATACTTTTACATTAAAAATAAATTATTTATTAATAACTTAAAACTGCACACGAGATCTCATATGAAATCTCATGTAGATCTCATATGTTCGAAATTCGTATACCGATCTCATATGAGATTTCATATAATATTTTCACGCGGGGTTTGCAGTGAAGTAGTATAGTGTTTCGATTTAATGACAAAAGAACAAACGTTATTCTGTATACACCATTCAAGTTTGAGCTCAATATTTTATGTTATATTTTAGGTTTTATAAGAAATTCAATTATTATTATACGTACGTCACTGCATATCATCCCTATACGAGCACGAAAGAATATATATAAGGTAGCGAGAATATTTTTTTTAAAAACCAGTTAAAAACTGTTCAGAATGTTATAAAATGTAGAATTTTAGATGTCATAGATGAGTAATAACAATAATAAATAATATATTTTGATAACAATAATTAATATAAAAACCACAGTTATAACAATATCGAATACAATTAATATTATTGATGGAAAGGTTTCAAACTGTTTAAAACTGGTAAAAATCGATTCCAAAAATACATCCAGAAAAATATATTATGTAATATTTATAAATAATTTTAAAATAATTTTTAGCAGTTATTAAGATTCTACATTTTCTAACAGAGTAAAGTCAACAGCAGAGTAAAAATATGATAAAAGTGTAATAATAAATGATAAACAGTAAATAATAAAAAAACAATCGTAATAAAACTATATAAATTAGTGTAAATGACTGCTAATAACGACTACCTATTTATAGTGCGTCAAATCAAACTGCATTTTCAGTTTTCTGCAAAAATTATTTTTTCATGATATCTCAGATAAAAATACTTTAATTATAGTATTCATAAGGATCTATAGCGGGTTTTGCTGCTTAAAGATCGATATAGAATGTTATTAAATAAAAATACCTTATTACCGTAATTGTTGGTTTCAGGTGCCATAATTACCTAGCATTCATTTTTTCCAACTTTAACTTGTTTTAAGTTTTCCAGTCTCTTTTAGCTAAAAAATCTTTTCCATCGTTCAAAACCTGTTTTTATAACGTAAAGTATACTCTTACAATGTCCTTAATTTTCAACTATCACGAACAATCATAAACAATGATTTTCACATATATATACGTGTTACATAAATTACTTGTTACTCAAAAAATTATATCGTTTTAACTTACTTTTCCACACTTCGTGCGCAAAGTGCATTTTTGCGCACGCTTGGACAAAAACGTGCTCGAAAATCGAGCTTTACACACGTCGTATGAAAAAATATAGTTCGATACGAGTGCGAGAAAGTGATTTCGCCTTCGTGTGGACGTTTGGTGAAATGTACTATTACATATTTTTTCGCATCTCCCCCCGCAGCCGTTTACGAAAATCCTGCACGCAGTTTTTCCTCGAATACGTATAACGTATAGGTATACGAATTACGGTCACGGACACGGACGCACATATAAATATAACACTCTAGAACCGGCATGTGTGCATATGCCGTATGTATAATGTGATGCACACTCACTATGGTCCACATCTGTTGGACTACATGTATACCTAGTACGTCCCCCACCTCGACTCTTGGCTGTGACACTGCGTGAGGTGAGGCTGGCGTGATCGCGTATATAGACGCGCGCGAAAAATGCCTTTTCTGAAAAGCCGCTTATTCCCGCGACTGCAGCGGCCGTCGCGAGTATAGACCGATGTGCAGTGCGCGTCGACACGATGAGCCAATTCGTCACGGTTCAAGGTGAGAAAAATTCAAAATTGCTTGTTAATTTTTTGAATCTCCTAACCTCATCACTCGTTTGTTTACATACTTTTATATACTCATGATGTGTTGAGTGATGTCAAGAATGGTGTTTTGAGAATTATTTTGTTCTTCTAGTTGGACAGTGTGGAAATCAGATTGGTTCAGCTTTTTGGCCCCTGGTGCTGCACGAATACGGAGTGCAGACCAATAGTGGAGGAGTGAATTTTCTGAAGACACATAAGGACCATGAGAACAGCAGTAGGGAGCTGTCCGATGCCTTCAACAGTTTTTTCCATGTACCTGATAGAAGGAATGGCTGTGCATTCAAAAGTGTGGCTGATTTGGAATCGGCCAAAGTTAAAGCCAGGGTATGCGTAGTTTGTGACTCAGATTTTATGTGTTTTTTTTTATAGTAATCTTATTTAATGTTCTAAAAAGCACAGTTTACTTCCAATTGGAAATGAGTTATTTTATTATTTTAACAGTAGATATAAATAACTTATTTAATGTTCAACTTCTTAAATTTATAGAATGAATAAAAATACATTATTAATTTATTTACAGGCTATATTAGTTGATATGGAAGACAGTGTTGTAGGAAGATTTCGACATGGTCCATTACGTAACTTATTTGACCAAACATGTACAGTGACAAACTATCCAGGATCAGGCAATAATTGGTTTGTACATGTTCACAAATAATATTCACATACTCTATATATTTAATTTATGATTTACTATAAAATATCTTTTTAGGGCAGTTGGTTATTACACTCATGGCATAGAATACTATGATAGACTAGCAGATACAATTAGACTTACAATTGAAAAGTGCGATTGTCTTCATGGATTTTTAGTTTTACATTCATTAGGAGGAGGGACTGGTTCTGGATTAGGAACTGCTACTTTAAAACTGCTAGATGATTTTTACCCTCATGTTGATAGGTACATATAAAATAATTTTAATGATAAATTTTATGTATATTTACAAAAACTTTCCAAAACAGAGATTTTAATAATAGTTAAATCTAATTTTTTCAGATTTGTTTCCTGTGTATATCCTGCTAGTACACAAGATGTAGTGACAGCCCCTTACAATGTACTTTTAGCCACACAAAAACTAATTGAACATGCTACGTGTGTGTTTCCTGCAGAGAATCGTGCACTTCAAGATATGTGCAATGCTTATATGAACTCTAAAAGAGACAATGATGATCAAGCAAAATATAATGCTTCTTGTCTACCGTTTCAAGATATGAACAGTATTATTGTTAACATGCTTCTACATTTAACAAGGTTTTGAAAAAGTTTCAATATTTAGTTAGAAATATTTCATTATTTTTAGAAATAATACATACGAATTTCATAGCCTATTAAAAAATTTTCACGAATTAAACTTGTTATTTTTAGCGGTTCCCGATTTCCTGGAAGCCTCAATACTGACATGAATGAACTAGCGACTAATCTTGTAGCCTACCCTCAATTACACTACATTTTTAGCAGCGTGAGTCCCGTTGCGTTAACGGCTCCGCAGATCATAAATCCAAATGGCACAAAGTAAGAAATAATTATTTAAATTAATGTCATCTTAAAACTAAAAAATAGATCTAATCTTTTTGAAATTTTTATTTTGATCTACATTTCTTAATATTTTTGTTATGTTTAAATAAGTATGGCAAAGATAATAAAAAATGCAAAATTTCCAGAAAAATAATTCAAATACTTGTTTAATAATTCAAATTAGAAAAGAAATCAAAATTATTCGAAATTTTATTGTTTGAAGGCATCAAGACGAGTTATTTACGAACGCGTGGTCTAGAAATAATCAGATGATCAAAGTCGATCCGTTGCAACCCGGGTCGCTTGTTGTAGGAGCAGCTCATATTTACAGAGGGGATTCCTGTTTAACGGACATACGAAGAAATATTGAAAGGTATGTATTTCAGTTTTAATAAATTTGTCTAAATTTGAAATTATTTATATATACAAGATTTTATGAATTAAAAATATGGTATACATTTATATTTCTTATTTCTTTATTGAGTGAAATTAATTATGAGATATTTAATTATTATAATTTTATCAAACTGAGAAACATTACTTTATAAAATTAACAGAAAATAAAAAATAATCATTATTATAACAATGAAACAGATTATCACATAGGATTTTATAGATTTCAGAGTAAAGCTAAATTTACAACATGGAGTAAAGAAGCTATGAAAATTGGCTTATGTTCAGTTCCACCTGCAGGTCATCCAGCATCTTTACTCTGCATGATGAACTCTACTGCCATGTCTTACTTATTTAAAGATGTTATTCGACAGTTTGATAGATTATACAAAAAACGGGTAAATACAAATTTTAAGTTGTATTGTTCTAGATTTCATGTATATTTTTATCAATGTTTTATATTACAGGCTCACATGCACCATTATCTAGAAGTTGAAAATTTTGAAAAAGAAGATTTTACCGAAAGTAGAGAAGGAATAGCTAATGTATGTGATCGATATATGAAAATTGAAAGTCAAAGCCCACTTAGTATTTCTAGGCTTCAGCTAAATTAAATTTGCTTTGCAAACCAAAGATGAACTACGTTTTTTTTATTACTTTAAAATCATGTATTTTATATCTAAGTAATTAAAAAAAAAAGATTTGTACAATTAAAAATCATACTGTATGATGTTCGTAATTTAATATTTTATAAAAAAAATTGTACAACTAATAGCGTAAAACCAATGTGACATGTGATTTATTTTTATATGACTAATTATAATTTTTAATAAAATAGCAGTTATATATTTGTAAATGCTGTAAATATTTTGGAATATTGATACTAATCTTTTTTACATTATGTTATTTCAAATAAGTATTTTAAGTTACACATAAATTATATATAAACCATTTAATATAGTTTTACATCAATGGCATTTGTTCATAAAGTGCAAAACTACTTCACTAAAAAATAAAAGTAATAAATGTATGTATAATTTTTTTTCTATAAAAAAAACGCATTATCATCCACCGCATTTATTGTATAAATTACGATAGTTGCAAGCTCTCGGCCTTTTAAGTGCTTTAGTATTTGATTCATAAAAGTCGATTGTTAATTACGACTGATAGAATTATTACCACTGTATTGCTGCAAAGCATCTTTGGATACACCAGAATAGTTGAATGCGTTTAACAAAAGTAAACAAGTGAGTGCAGTAAACTTTTTTAGCTAGCTGGTATTTGTGGTAAACCAAACTCATCCACCAAAACTCCATCCTGAAAACAAAAATATTGAAAGTTGTAATATTTCTGTATATGAATACTATTTAAATGTTCTTTTTCAATTAGTAACAATACTTAATTGAAATTGTATCATCATAAAATTAACCTTGTTTGTAACGGAGGCTGCACCAGGTTCTCTGTCAGGTGCACTAGGAGCTTTAATAGCATCATCCAAGTAAGAGGTATCTGTGTCTAAAGCTAAATCATCACCAAGAGCATCTAGCTCTGCAGCAAGTTCATCATCATCAATTTCAGGCATTCCATAGCTGCGGCCCATAGCTTCCTGAACCTCATCCGCTTGTTCCAGCATATCTGCCAGATCATCTTGTATGTCCTAGAAATAAAATATTAATATTAGTACAATTTAAAAAAAAATAAATAATGAATATATGTCACCTAAAGAAGAAAATTTATCAAATTTTAATCTTCAAATGGTAGCAATAGAATAAGATAGTAAAAATAATACGTATTTCATTTTTTATAAGATTAAAAAAAATATTTTAAATCTATAATTAATCATCATACAATTAAAGATCATTGTGTATACCTCAATATGATCAATGTTGATATTTTTGAATTCCTTTTGCATTTGCTTCACACCATCCTTCATAGCAACAACAGTAGCCTGAGTATCTTTCAATGTCTGAGTTGCATAATTTGCTTGCTCCATATTAAAGGCCTGTTGGCGTAAATTATCAACTTGTGTTTCATACATTTTTCTTTGTTTCAGAACACGCAAAGCTTTAGCTTTCACAGCATTCTTAGCTGGTCCATCTCGCATCTTCGCCATTTGGTCCTTGAATTTCTTCAACTCAGCATCAAGCCTGGCTATTTTCTTTTCTGATGAGTCTGCTCTACTGTCAACCTACAAAGCAAGGTAAAGTAAATGAATCCTATTTATTTAAAAAAAGGATATTTTTACAGTAGCTTAATTTATTAAAAAAAAAATTGACCTTATTATGGCACTAAAAATTTAGAAAATGTTAAAAGAAGATTAAAGACAATACTAAATTAATTAAAGTAGTTATATATTAGTCTTCACTGGTGATGATACCTTCAGATATCATATTTCAATAAACTTTATAATCTTTTACTCAGTAACATTTTCTTATCTTGCAATGTGCTTAATAGAATTAAAATATTAATCATTTCTTAAAAATTACTTTCAAAACACATTTTTAACGTAAACTTACAAAATGAGATCATAAAATTCTATAGCTACTTGAAATGGAACAATCAACCTATTTCAATTTATAGCAAATCCTTTCGTCATCTTTGCACATATTAACAACCCCAAAAAGAATTCTTTCAAACAATTTCTATAAATTTATACGATTCATACGACGATTTCACAAATAATCGTAACGAACCTTGAAGTCCTTGAAACTCGGAGAAAAAAATTCTCAGAATGACTCATTCTTAACCTCAAACCTTTTAACTTTCAACAATAAACATACGCAATTCTTTTTTGCGTCAAAGGAAAAAACTCACTCACCCCAGCAATGCAGTCATTGAGACTTGGTGGTGGCTCCTTAGGCTTCGCTCGTCCGAACAATCGATTCATCCTGGCAGAAAATAATCTCAACGGAACAAAGCGCAGTAAGTATTTGTATCAGTTTATTATCTATATACTTCTTGTCTGCTAGCCGTCGCCCGTCACCCGCGAGATCAACTGAACTCTGAAGTCACTTCAGTCTTGCGACGTGTGAATTGTGATCAGTGTATGTATACACAATACAGATTGGTGTGCACTTGACATGAGGCATGAATAATGCGGCGCATGAAGATGGGAAACGAGGTAGGTTAATTGAGTGATCGCGAATTGCGCGAGATCAAGATAGATGGGCTAGCGTATGGCATAATTGGTACAGTAACAAGTATATTTATATACGCCGACAATTTTTTTAGATTTTTATTTTATTTAACTGTGAACGCTAAATATTAAATCGATGGATGGATATAAGTATAACAATAGTAGATTGCATTTCGATTGTTCTTTTGCTTCCTTCCCAATAGAGATTTGTGATAGTAAAAAAAAAAGTTTTTGAGATAATGTGTTAGAAATGTTATTTAGTAAATTTCGAATCAAAATACACTACTTTAACTAGATACAATTAACTTAATCACTTTAAAATTCTTTATAGGAGTAGATTTTATATATAAATCGAGACAGTTCTTTGGACAAAATGATAAATTTCGGAGATATTTGAGGTTAATTTTTTTTACTTTTTTTTTTAAATCGTAATTTCTCAAGAACGGCTCATATATCTGAGTGGGATGTTGAGCATTCAAAAGAGAATTAAATTACCTAAATTTTCTAAAAAAATTAATTTTCTAGTTATTACGGTTCTTTTTTTAATAACAAAAACGTAAAAATTGAAAAATGAAAAAAAAGAGAGATATGTTCAACCATTACGAGAGTAAAATTGTCTTATTCGCTTCAAATTCATTGTAGAGGTAGATTATTGATAGTTCTCGGCCGTCTTTTTTTGGAAAAATGATTATTTGAACAGGGTATATTTATTTGTTTATTGAATAAACGGACTAAAGTCGTTATACAGAGTATTGTATATGAAGATTATTTTTATAAAGATGACGTTCTGATACATTGCTTAATTATAATCAAAATTATTCGAATAATGTACACGTTAATAATTTGTCTTTATTTCTTATAACAATCGGGTAGGAATATGTTGAAATATACAATATTTTCGCTAAGTTATACACATATTTGTAATACAAATCATATGTTAAATAACCTGCTTTCAAGATTATTTTTTCCAAATTTTGATATTTTTCTTTATTTTTTAATCAAAGTTGTATTCTATAATTAACTCTGCAAGTGAATATCACAAAAATCACCATTAAACCACAATATTTTTATGTATTACACGATCTTTTGCCTACAATTTTATAAATATTTTGGAATAAAAATTAACAGTTCTTATCAATAATATTTTGTTAGATACATTGACAAAAACTTTGTTAAATTTTATTATATCAGATATATTTAAATAATCTTTTGCATTAAATATTAGTGCTCCAGGAACCTATAATACATAGAAATGAAATAGCTTAATACTTATACTTTAATCAACTTTAATTTATGTCTGACTACTCTAAAATAAAATTCTATATTATACTATTCTCCTCTTACATTATAGAATCAATGGCCATTGATTTCGTCGCTTAAGAATAAATTTTACAAGGTTAACTGCAGTTAACTTCGTCGAATCTTAAAAACTAATATTTATAGTAATAACTTATACTAACAGCTTACAATCTAAAATTTGTTTTTCTTTGACGAGAAGTGCTAGGTTTTGTGGATTTTGTCTGAGAGCGAGATTTGGGGTTAATCATTTTGGTATTGTTAAGTATTTGTGGCTGGGATATAGAGATTAAAGATGGACGGTAAGTGTTTATGTCTGGGAGAGAGAAGGTAGTAGGAAGGATTGCTCGTGAAACCTGGCGATTGCGTCGTCGAATGGAGCGGCGGATACGTTGTCGGAATGTGTAATTGGATTTGCAGACTGACAGCCAACTGCGGGAAACTTGGGAAGCATTGGACAGAGATTGGGTGTCTAATTTGGATAAGATTATCTGGGAGATTTCTGTTGGTAATTGTTTTATAAAGTCAATTTGGGGTTGTTGGTAGACGCCGACGTAGCTCATAAAATTCTTGAAGAAGTCCATTGTAATGTTTTTTTGTAACTCTTTATTTTTTAAAGAACAGTAGAGCAAGTGACGACGGGAGGTCCAGCGGTGTCTTATATACCCACCGCTGACGCACCTGATTGGTCGATGACTGTCGGCCAATCAGGATGCAGCTTGGGCACCCGATAACCATCGGCCAATCAGAATAGAGCTTGTACCCGATTGGCGGAAACCAGCCAATTGCTAACAACTAATAATTTCATGGAAAACTATGGAACATTTTTTTGTAACTCTAAACAGAACTAAAAACCTTTACTAGTTAATATTTTCCATAAAATATTTTCAATTATTTTTGAGGAAAATTTATTCTTTGAATTTCAATTCAATAAAAGGAATTGATAAATTCATTTGAGAAAGCTAAGTGCCAATGAATTGGCAGCGTTTTTTTATATTTGTATATTTTTAAATACATTTATCTACATTTATATAAATTTTTAGAATTTTTACTATATATATAAGACTTTTTATGGAACTGTATGTCGATGCATATAAAAGTAAAAAATCATCTTCAAATGGAAACTCATGTGAAACAACTTTGGAACTTCTTTCAGATCAATATAACAAAAATGAAATCCATATGAAATGGATTTCATAAAGACTGCGATAAGAAATTCTATGTGAATTCTGTATCAATTTCAATATAAAATCTATAGGACATTTCCAATTAGGCTTATTATCACAACTTTCCCGATTCATCTAACTGAAAGTCTTTCCAAGTTACACGTGTTCGGGAAAGACAACCTTCAAGTTGAAGCAGTTGAATAGATCTAGATTTGTAACTCATAGGTATAATGATACCGCGCTGCACATCATAAGGCAGTACCAGTGCATTAAGGTTCAACTAAATTTTATTTATACATATCAGTTACAATTTAATAAACAAAATTAGATATGTGTAACATAATAGCTGAAACTATACACAAAAATTTAGTTATATGTGAAACCATAACATATATTTCTTAATGTGAAAGAGAATAAAATCATGCACTATTGAAGTCTAATTTATTAAGTAAACATTGAGGAATAAAATTTGTCCTACTTAACTTAAACAGCGAAGGATGGTCTATAGACGCACGAACGTCTTCTGTTTTAATCGACGTCGCAATGGGATTATTAATTCGTCTTGGTTTTAATTCTCTTAACGCACGTAATGCTGTTGGGTCGCCAGTATCACTAGGCAGCAGAGAACTCCCTGCGACTACTTTGCCTACGATTTAATTGATATAAAAATATCGAAACTGATCGATGATAAGGTTCGAAAGTTTGGCAGATATAGAGAAAGTCGTTTGAAGATGCGACGACCTTAGGGGAAATCGAAGTATCGCACACAATATCCTGGACTCGTTTTCTTTGAAAGTTGGAAGTCGGTGGTATTGACTCTTTGCAAGCTTTGTCAAAATATAATCAGAGGGTCGGAGACTAAAGAGTAAGACCCGTTTTCCCCGTTTCAGTTGTTGGGCTTGATGAGGTGGATAATAGAATGTCACCTTTAAAGTGATTTTTAGTAACCTTTTCCTCTTCTTCGTTTCTCTATTGTATTGGCATAAGTAGTTATATAGATCAACTCTGATCTAATCTCACATGCCCCACGCGGAAGTGTGAAGAAAATTATTGCAGGTGCACTGGATGCAGTAAGCCGATCGTATGTGATTATCTCTGACATAAGTGATAAGAGATATAAACTCTAGTCTAGTTGTATTGTAAGTAATAGTAGTCTATACGCAATTCACACAGTTAGTGATAAAGCTGGGCACAAGTAATACAGATTATCTATCATCTACTTGCAAACTCTACACTCAGTCGAATAAAATGTACTTTACGCCTTATTTATAATATTACGATTTTCACTTTTTCTTTCAACCTATACACCGAAACTAAAGTGACCGTTCTTATACCCGCGGACGAAAAAAGACAAAGGATTTGAAATTGCAAACAAAAAAATATAAATCCTTCAAATTTGAAATAAAATAAAAGGTTCCATTGTTTCAATAAATTTTTTTCTAGGTGGAGGTATCTATGTATAACAATAATTAATTTTATTCAAAATATCCTTCTTTTTCATAACATGATCACTTATATTATCAAATACGAAAAAGTATTTTACAAAAATGTATATTTCACGTCAATTTTAGATTTTGCATAACTTTTACGTCTCTAGTCTCTTAAAGTGTTATCTATTAAATGAAGTGTTTGTTAGTCTTAATGTTGATACAAATCTTACAAATTAAAAGCAATATGGTACTATTATATAGTAAAATCTATTAAAAATCTAAACTTTAGGTGACTATATAATCTTCTTTTCAAATTTAACTCTAAATGCCTTTAAACTGCACCTATACATAAGATGTTTCGTTTGGCTTTGTTTACAGCACTGAAAATTTTATTTTCCTTTAAAATATTATTAGTTCAAAATAAAATATTTAAAAAATGATAATAAATATTAAAAACTATTCGCAGAAATAATAAAATAATTATTTTTTATTTATAGCCCCTTTACTTAAATAATCTTCCTTACAGAACTTATGAATAAAATAATTATAATAGGTATAATTTAATAGCACTATAGCTAAATATTCATACATAATTATACTACTGTACATTAATGATATAAGGCTGTATAATAGTTTTATTTATATTTTTAAGTAGTTTTTGAAAAAAAAATCTATTACTATTTATAAATTGTAATGAACCTATTCTATCATTTTAATTTAATAACCGATATATCTAAATAAATTTAGTTTATATGTTAACCGCTGGACGGCATTACAGAAACACAAACCATTGACAAATTTGTATAAATTATTAATCTGAAAAATGTGAGTACATTTTATCTTCCCCCTTTTCTTCATTTGAATTCTTTAAGATCGAAATAATGTGAGATTATTTTACAAATATCGTATGATCTATACCATCAACTAAGTAACATAATCATATTCTCGATTTTGATTATGAGAATGTTTTATAACAAAAGAAAGATCGCATAATAAATATTATACTTTCATAATTTTGAAAATCGTTTTTATTATATTAATCTTCTATCACCGTTCCCGTGGATTTCTGAATCACTTAAGATACTCAAAAAATAAAAACTGCAAAATAATTAATTTATAAGAAGACCACACTTTTAAGACGGTCATAAAATATTCTAAATCCTACTAGTTATTATTTTTCAAATTTTTCAATGAGTAAAATGTATTTGCTAACACATTGAATATTAAAATATCCCAGTTATGTGACATTAATGAAGCTTCAACATGCATATAGACAATTATTAATTTTAATCATACGTATCATCTTATAGAGTTCATACATAGGTAATAGTAGTCGATGAATACACATAAGAAAATACTACATATTATAATTACATTTTTAATGGAAAATTAATTTTTTTAGAAATGATTTCTTTTTATAATGGTTGAGTTCGGATACAAAAGTATACAATGTTAAATAGCGGATTTGAAGAGTCTCTTCAAAAAGTCGAGATATTTTTTGCCGGTCTTGAAGTGCTTTGGCCACTTTCTAGAGACTGTAATTAACCCAGGGTCTATTATTTCTTTAATTAAAGACTTTTACGAAAAAGACGATACCTATTCAAAGCCGGAGAGGTGCAAATTTATATATGTACATTTGTATACATAAGCTATTCTACAATTTATTTCCCTTTTACGTTGACAAAAAATTTAAAAAATTTTTTTGAGTGCACACTTACAGGATAAATTTTTTCTTGTTCTTTGAGATTTTCTCACGTAAAAAAGAATAAGAACAAGCTTGATTGGAGGGTATTGAAACTGATGAAAAATTGTGGCAAAGGGAGAACCAGCGATGTCAAAAGGTGGAGAATTCTCCAATGTCTTTCGCAGTTTTAGGTTGGTAGTAGCAATGAAAAGCAACTTCTCATCACTGCGCTCTGCTTCATATGAGGAGAGAGAACGCGCGAAGGCGTTGTCATGTTTAAAATTTAAAAAAAACCGTATTGCGTATGATGATGGATAGTATGCACACAGCTGAGTCCCTGTAACTCTCGTAGTCTCGTGTCGGGATTTTATATATATGGGTCGTTCTTTGGGGAATCAAGAGTTCAAAAAATTTTTTTCTTTTATAATCACCTAAATCGCTTCGTAACCATCCCATAAGTTATCCTGAATTTTTTCAGACTTTTTTCACTCATAGTTTGTTAGTGGCAGAGGGTTAAAGTTAAAGCATTTTTCCGGATAAACAGAAAAGACATTTTTTTTGTAAAATTTTCTCAGTTTTTCAATAAAAATATTTTCAAAGCTGTATGTGTACACTGTCATTCACATACCTCCAAATGAAACATTAAAATTCACACAGAAAAAAACCGATCAAAGGTATAGCCACCGAAAAATTCATGGAGATACCTTTTTATTGTACAAAGTATCTGTATAAATCCCAGAACAGGCCGAGATCATTTTTTAACCTAAAAAAATTCATTTAGGTTTTAAAAGGTATTTTAGGTATTTTAATATTTTAGGTATTTTAATGTTTCATTTGGAGGTATGTGAATGACTGTACACATACAGCTTTGAAAATATTTTTATTGAAAAACTAAAAAAATTTTACAGAAAAAAAGGTCTCTTGTGTGTTGTCGTGAAAAATGCTTCTCTGAGGAGTTATAAATTAATCAAAATCGGTCAAAAATGCAAAAAATGCTAAAATCACCAACTTTGACCCTCTGCCACTAAAAAACTATAAGTGAAAAAAATCTGAAAAAATTCAGGGTGACATATGGGATGGTTAGGTATCTCCACCGAAAAATTCATGGAGATAGCTTTTTATTGAACGAAGTACCTGTATAAATCCCAGCATGGTATCCGATCATTTTATAACCTAAAAAAATTCATTTAGGTTTTGATTTAAAAAAAAATCTCTCATATGGGTCTGAAAAAAATATAGTTCAATTCTACGAAAAATTAAAAGAAAAAAGTCCATGTAAGATATTTCGAAATTTGGCTTCGTTTTTGTGCAAAAAAATCTTTTAATATTGATAAAATTTCATCATTAAATTCAGAATTTTGATTAATTTTTAGCTGTATATTTCTGTTATTTCTGGGACCCGACGTTATTTCTCGGAAGCCCCAGAATTAAATTTTTGTATATAACCGCTATTTCTGGGACTTTTCTAGAGTCCCGACTTTGAGAGTTCGCCCACATAAGAGGTATTATTTCATTAGTCAAGCGTCTAACTGTGAGCATAAGGTTCCGAGGTCCCAGAAATAATGGATAAAGGTCTTTATATATCGTCGCTCCCTACGAAGACTAGGACTTCTCAAATCCCCGCGAAGACTAGCACATTTCACGCTTTCCCCGCGAAGACTAGCACATTTGAGATCCCACCGCGAAGACTAGCACATTTCGCGCTCCTATAGAATTTTAAATAATTTATGCAAATCAAAAGGTATATAAGAGTATTTGCGTATCAAAAAGTCTTATTGTGTCTAATTAATATGTATATTCATTCCTTCATAGATTTAATAAGTAAAATTCAAAGAGAATAGTAAAAAAATGATTTAGTTTTCGCTGGGAAGGTGCGAAATGTGCTAATATTCACGGGGAAGGCGCGAGATGTGCTAGTCTTCGCGGGAGAATCTGAAATCTGCTAGTCTTCCCGGGGAGAAAGCGAAATGTGCTACCTAGTCTTCGTGGGGGGATTTGAAATGTGCTAGTCTTCGTACGAAGCGACGATATAAATTTTGAGCGGCTGATTTCACCTGAAATATTCTATATATATAATAGAATATAATTTCTTTGGTCAAATATCAAACCAAAACAAATATTAATCTATACTCATTACAGATGATTGCAGAGACCCATTTTTCTCATTCAATTTTCACTTTTAATAAAAATATGTTGGATAAGTTCTGGTCCTTTTCTGAATGAACAATGCGAGTTTTATTCTGAAAATTTTAAATTGCAAAAGCTGCAATTATCGGTAACAGAGAGGGCTACACATCGTCTTAAGATAGGTTATATTTAATCTTTTTGTAAAATTTGAGAGAAATCTGATGCAAAATTAAGAGTTACTGTTAAAATATTGTGGATCTCATATATTAGAGTAAGCATGGTAACACTGATATTTTTCAAATTTTGCATTTATTTTTCCACAGATTGATTTAATATTTTTTTCTAATATTTTCAGAAAATAGATATTTTCACATTTTCATATTTTTCAGATGCTATTCATTCTAATTTATTGTTTACGCAAAAGTTTATAAAAAAAGAAATAATACGATTTACTAATCATTTTTAAAAAATATATTTTGGCCTACAATTGTCAATGAGATTTAACTAAACTGATAAAAATGTAATACTAACATCTGTACGCACCAACAAGAGCAGTGAGAAGTAATATAAGTAGGACGGTAGAAACTACTTGTTGTGCTAATCTTAGTAATCTGAATGCTCGTCCTTGAGGTTTTTGTTCTCTTCCTGCTACAAAGCCCTCTGCAAAAGCTTTCATGTATCTGTCATCTTGAATTTTTCTTAGTTTTTCTGTATTATGTTCATTAACAGTAATAGTGTTCATTTCATCGTTAGTCATTCTTCTTAATTTGTTATCCTGCATATAAAAATAAATGAGCAAGTAAAATATCTTAACATTATTAAGCCCTTGACTGCTGGCAAAATTCATCTTCACAGTTGAAAATAATTACGTATTAAAACTACGTAATTACTTTTAACCGGGTTATGAGATTTTTAACAGTTTACGGTAAAAATTCTGTGCCATTGACAGACAAGGGATTAAGTACTTGATAAAAGAAGTCAACATACTGATTGAATAATTAAACCAAACCAGTTTCTTATTCTTGTACTAAATGTAGGATTTCTATTATATTCTGCTTTAATATTTCGATCTGTTTTGAAACACCTTACTTGTGTACCGTTCTGATGGCAAGGTATAATGTGTACACAAATTGGTGATAAATTAATAATCCTGTTTGATAATTGTGAGAAAGAGAAATCCCTTTTATTTTCAGTGAAATTCAGACCAGAAATATAAGATATTTTCCAATTGCTACATTTTTGAATAATTTTAGATTTATTTTTTCTAGATAATTGTTCTAAAATTTCCAAAATATCATGTCTATTAAATCTCAATGGGATTGCTAAATTTTGAATATTTAACTTATTTGTTGTCAATTCACTAGTATTATTTATGGCCTATAAATATAAGTATAGATTAATTTTTGAACAAACAATAGTTGAAATGTTTTATATCCCTATTAACACAAAAATTATAGAGTACAAAAATGATTGTACATAAAATCATTGAATCAGAAGAAAAAGATGACAACTTGGTCATGGTATAAAATAGAAGGCAACGCAGCAGTAAGTTAATAACTCATGAGTTACTTTTTTCATTAACTTTTTAATTAAATGGTTTGAATATTTTTCTATATTTGTTTATCTGTCCTTTATAATCCACATCTGAAGTTTTCAAGTAGTGTCATAAATGATTCTTCTATCCAGATATATGCTGATGATGTTACAATATTCAAAACTATTCAATCTCCATTTGATGCATCAAAATTACAAAGAGACACGGGCAGAATGTAGGAAATCGCAAACCAACTTGATCTTAATATAAATATGACATTTGTAAGAAGCTATAATTCAGAAAATTTTTAATACCAAATTTATGGCATTATTCTAAATTCTGTGGAAGGTATTGTAGATCTAGGAACCTTAATAGATCATAATTTAAATTTTGCTAAACACATTGAATATACCATAACAAAACGAGTAGGATACATCAATTTTATTCGTTGTCATAAAAATTTGTTATAAATAATAAATTTATCAGCTTTTTATCATTATACATCATTATAACTCGTACTACTAAATTTTCGTTTTATCTATTTGATCTTCACATCTACCATTTTTAACAAAGTCTTTTAAATAAGTAACAAGTTCTAATAATTTGACTTTTAACTTTTTTGTATCCATTACTTGATTTACTCATGACTATCAGAATTTACATGACAATTTGATCAATCTCCAATTTATAAAATTTAGAAGTACAATAACCTAATTTTCCTTAGAAATTTAATCTTACACAAAGATAAAATTGAACTACTCAGAAAGGGAACTAGCAAAGGTGGTTTACTATGAATCTTCTCATAACAAAATATTCTTACAATTAATGCCACATAATTATATGCTGCTAAGCTACATTTTCTAACAGACATCCAAATCAGTTATCAATACATGCATATTATCATGGAACTCTATGCTTAATTTCATTCCAGACTGTGAATATGTTATATTTCATAAATTACTTGTTAAAAAGTATACATTTGAATCCATAGAATTAAAAAGAAACACAAAAAAATATTGTATATCAATCATAAATTTAATGAATTTTCAGAAACTTTTAAATGTTGATACAAACAATAAAAAAAGTATAATCTTATTTAAAAATATCAAATCACTAAAATATATATTGGTTAAAAGCTTTTAAAACACTGATTTTATTTTGTATTTCAATATATGAAAATTTCTGAAATCTCCAGAGCAGTTCTGAACTGAAAAGTTAATAAAAAAAAGTAACCCAAGAATAATCATCTTTGTTAGCGTACACGAAAACATTGACACCTTTCTTAAAACTGTCATATTGTCATCATTCTTAGAGTACAGCTGTGTTGTCACCTTTTTTCTTCAGCTAACAAAATTTATTTGAGCATTATTATTTTTAATGGAAGAAAAATTGTAAAACTCTCAAAATCTTTACTAGTTTGTTAATAAATGGCCTATATATCGTTATTTATATTTATAAAGAATAATATTCATTCTTTAGAATATTGGACCATGTTTAAAAATTGACATGTTCTCCTTATTTACAAACTTTACCTCTGAGAAATTATTTTTACTAAAAATGTCTTTAGTCTCTTTTGTATCAAAATCAGGTTTTTGTTTTATTTGTACTGAGAATGGTGGTGATCTTGGTGTAATAGTTGCTGTCAATTGTGTCAGATGATATAAAACCTAAAAAATAAGATATAATAAGACCAAATTTTTATTTTTAGATAACGTACAATAAAATAAATGTATACAAAAAGTACTTGTAAGATACAATAAGATTTTATGTGCAAAAAATCATGTATCTATATACACTTGTTTACATATATATACTATATATATATATATAAACTAGATACCGTTACATCGTACTAATACATTGGAAAAATCTAAATGTATAGCTAAAGTCTTAAATAATGAAAAATTGAAAATTATTATTCAGTATATACCAATACCTGATTATGAGATTGTAGAGAAAACATTTTTTTACCTTAGATAATATACGTATAAAATATATTACGAAAACTCAACTTCGGAAAAAGTTTTTGCAAAAATAAAATTTGAAAGTAAAAGTATATATTTCTTTACAGAACAAATTTCATATTAGATAATACAGTTCTAAAACCATTAGTAACTTTTGCAACGTCTATCATCGTGCGATTATTGCTCCAACGGAGCTTGCCATCGTGCAAGGCCAACGGAAATCGTATTGTATTATAAAGATATAGTTACATTGCCAAACTGAAACCAGAGATGACTATATATAATATATACACATACACGCTCACACATTCACACACACACACAGATACACACATACACCTATAAAACAGAACAGAATACAGATACTTAGGCTGTATCTACAATAGAGTAAAAGGCGTGATGTCATACTTGTTCTATCGAAACCGCGGTAATTCCATCTGCCGCGTTCGGCCGCTGCATCGCGCGTGAAGTTCGCGCGTTGCCATAACGAAATATAAAAAAAAGCGATGCGCATCGCGTCGCGTTCATTCTCTCTCGCGAGTTCGATTAAAACAGATGTACATAAAAGTATCAAGATCTTCTTATCTTAAAACCCTTTTACATCTTGCTCATATTTTAATATCAAAAATATACGGACGCGATTATACGGCTGTCGTCAACAGGCGATCCAGCTTATAGGCTGTCTAAACGACAGAATGTCGAGTGGCTACTGCTGACAAGCGGCGTAGCCCATGTCGCACAGACGACAACATTGACACACACACACACATATATAATTATTATTTACCAATTTGTTATGGAGGGTTTTTTACATTTTAAGGTTTTTCCCTCTTGGTGAAATAAATTCATTGTTATCATCGTGTACACCAAAATCAAGTTTTTTATTTATTCCTTCATTCTAAAATTTATTTTACCTTAAAGGAAAAGGTAATATACGAAGTTCGCGATATATACGCGAGATTTTCGACACAACAATACTGACACGGACGTTTGTGGTGACCTGTGATATCATACGAACTGTAGGGTGGGGGTAATTGTCAACTGTAAAAATGTGCACTCCTGACTTTTTTCACCGTTGGTAATTATGACATCACGCTTGTCACTCTATTGTAGACACAGCCTTATGAAGTATGAACTGACCTCACCACGACGCTACAACGGCCAAATGAATTATATTTAGGATCAAGCTACATCGATAACCTGGCATCCTGAATTTATGATTAAATTATTAAAAATTAATCAATGTTCTGTTAATAATATACTGGGTAATTCATTTTAATCGCCCCAGGCAAATATCTCGAAAAGTAATGTCAAACATAAAATTTGAAGGGTTGGGTTGGGTTGGGTTCAGAGGAGGAAGTCCAAATTCAGAAACCTCACACTGTCATTGTAACGGGAAAAATCGCGAGCTATTTGTCGAATTACTGGTAATTCTCGTTCCCTAGTACTCGGTGACATGGGAGTCAATCTAATCTGACTTCCCAGGGATGTTATCGCGAAACTCCGTGTACAAATGTTGAGTTCGCGCGCGAACTTACCTTGACGGCAGTCATCGACCGAAGCCCTAGCGTCACAAATGCCAACAGTCTCTGGTCCATCAATCGTCGTGCGACTGGTCCCAACCGCCGTTGGAATTCAGCGGAATTACGGTGATGGACGACCCACCAGGAGCGTGCGTACGATCCTTCAATGTGAATCTCCTGACCAGCCGTTTAGTGAGCGAGCTGATCAGCACGTATTCGGAACTGTCGTCTTCGCCGCCGTCGACGACGGCGTAGTGTTGAAGTAGTTCGATAAAACAAACAGGCGGGCTATTAAATTAATTAACTCTTTATTTTTAAATCTTCTAATAATATCTTCTATTGCGTTGATGTGGTGATGCGGCGTAGTTGTGATGCTTCGTGCGTGGTCATTGTAAAACGAGTGTGCGAGTGCAGCGCCTTTTTTCTTATCCTAGGGCTATCACTGCATCTACAGTTATGTGCTCATTACCACATTATGATGTCCTTAGGCATCTTGTAAAATACTGGTTTGAACGTTGTACTTTGAATGAAGTAGATCTTATTCCCTGAGCCTTTATGGCCATTAAATATACTCTTTCTCTGACCCACGACCCACGACCCATGAAAGCGTGCAGGCTATAAAGGAGGTCGAGTGGAAACAAACCTCGCCAAAATGAAACCGGCTCCCTCTCACGGTGGAGTCAGTAACTGGAAGATAGACTGTTGGAATTTAAAACAAGAGCGACTAAATTCCCAACAGTCCGCTCCCAGCAATCAACAACAACACAGTTTGGGAGTCGGATTTAATAAAAACAATGGATTAACGATTGTGTATCTATGGGTATTTACACACATGAAAATGGAAGTTCACCTAGACCGGGAGATTTGAAATTTCTGTTTATATAGTATAAACCCCTATAAAATGGAATATGAAAACCATGTAAAAATTTATTATACATTATCAGAAATAAGATTGGTAAAAAATAATTGATAGCTATGAATGTTTGGTCCGTACTAACGGGGTGCTAGTGTGCATAAAATTGAAGATTGTACTATGATGTAAAAGACTCTCCCAAATACTTAAGGAGGGAAAAAAAGATCTGTTGATGAGAGATATTTAAAATTGATGTGGAGAATGTAGATGAAAGTGAATAAAGATTTGATTTGAGAAAATCTGAATTTGAACGTCGTGATTCCGCTCGCGGATCCCGGACCGAGCAGATGCGCGCGCGCGAGAACGTCCGATCGCTCCGAGCGCCGCGATCGGAATGTGAGCGCCGCGCCTGTCGGTGGGAGCGCACACACGGGGTCGGCTATGCGGGCACGCAGTAGATGGAGGGGAGAAAGCGAAAGTCTGTCCGCTGCGCTACCCTGCTGCTGCGTGGCGACATCTCTCTTCTTCCTACTGTAAAGGTTACACTCTATGGAGAGTGCGTGGACTCGAAGTCCATATAATCTCAACACTCCCTCCCTTCGAATTCACGCACCATCTAATTCTAAATCTTACTCTAGTCTTACTCTAATAAATAATAAATACATGAACTCGTGCTGTTACTTCTAGTGATTTATATTTATTATTATGGTAATATAAAAATACAAAAACTTTAGGAACAATTATTCATTTTACTCTTCTAATTGTTTCTCCTCTAGTTGCTCGTTAGCCTCTGAAAAAGAAAAGGAACATTTTCTCTTCAGTCATCTAAGAATTTACTATAGTCATCTAAGGAAAATTTTCCATCGAGTGTGTGTGTGTAAGTGTTTGTTATTATTCTCTATGTTGATTTTACTCTAAATTAAAAATCTTGTCTTTAAATAATTGTGCGTATCAAAGGGGAGGGATTTAGCCATAATATCAGCCTCATTCTCTTTTGTTGGTACCCATTTGACTAAGACTTTACCTTCTAAAACGCAGGATTTTATATAATCACCATGTGTTTTTGCCATATGACTTTTACTTCCAGTTCTTTCTCTAATCTCTAAATTGCTTTTTATAGACTCTAAATTATCATCGAAATTTTTAAGTCTATGGCTATCGTCCATCAGAGTACAGTTCCCTGCAGACTTGTTATCACACCAAATAGTCACCGGATACAATATTTGGCTAATGATATCTCTAATCGCTTTGTTTAATGATACAAGTTCCTGACAGGCCTCACTCATGGCTAGGTACTCTGCCTGACATGTTGACAGAATAACGAATGACTGTTATTATTGGATCTCCATATAGTTTAACTACATATCCACTAGTTGACGATGAGTCAGAGCAATCTCTAAAGCTCGGATCAGTCAGTGCTTCTAGAATGTCACTGTTAGCTCTATATGTCAAGCCAATCTCAGATATTCCTCTAAGGTATCTGAAAATCCGTTTTACATCTTTCCAGTCATCTTCATTTGCATCGATTTGTCTTCTAGATAGGTAATTTCAGTTCTCTATTTTTAACTTGTCTTGTCACCATCGGTGTTCTTTAAGACTAACACTCTTTCATATTAAACCTCTCTAGAATTTTCTTTATATATTCGGTTTGCTTCAAAGTTAAGATTCTGTTCTTCTATCACTAATGAATTTAAATAAAACTAAAAATAAAAAAAAATTACTAAAGTTTCGTTACACTCCAACGGTGCAAACTTCAAACCTATCATTTTCTCTAGTTTTACTTTTAAAAACCCGTTTGGAATCGATTGTGTGTACTCTCTTGCCATCTCTAGTTGTTGTTGAGCTATCTACTATTTGCCACATATTATTTTCTTCCATTGAGTTAATCTCTTCGTTGATAGCATCTAGCTATTTTACTTTATCTTCATATTCCATAGCCCCTAGATAGGAAGATGGGTCTTTGTTTATGTATGCCAGTAATACATGTCCGAATTCATCGTCTAATTTTTCTCTATTATCATTGTGACGAACAGAGAATACTTTCGAGTGGATTAGTTGTTTATAAATATGTAATTATTGATTTAACTTTACGAAACTAGCGTTTTGTATTATTTCAATAATTTGTCAGGATGACACCACCTTTACTATGTAAAGGAAAATATAGAGAAATCCAGGCTATTAGACTATCTGTATGATGTTTATTTAAGCCTTTATCTCTCTATATGTATGTTTCGAGCGGA
>JAWWEQ010000050.1:408088-441384 GCA_035583055.1 Torymus tubicola | reverse complement strand
TATATATATTCGTTCACAAAAAGGCGGCGCAGCGTCTGCTCGTGTCTCGCGCTTCGCGAATAAGAAGAAAGCTCTCGCAAGCGCTTATACTCACCTATATACATATACATACAAGGTGTAGAGCGAAGACAGCGAAGTGGGAGAGAACGAGAGAGAGAGAGAGAGAGAGATGCAGCGACCCGACGCGTCGCGCCCCCGCTCGGCTGGCGCGCGCAAGCACCGGCGTCCCGACGTCGGCGTCGTGAGCTCCCGCGCGCTCAGCCCCCCTCAGTCTGCGTTTCGCATCCGCGCCAGTCGCGTATCCGATATATACACACATCTATCGTTCGTTCGTTCGTTCGTACGCTCGTTCGTTCTCTCAGCTCCCCCGTCGTCTGTATTATATACACAATCGTCCCTCGTTATATACCGGTATATACTCGAAGACGAGAGTGAGAGCTGTCTTAAATTCGCGTTAACAGTTTGTGTGTGAGAAAGAGGTGATAGATCAACAAAAGATAGAGAGAGGAAGCTAAACGTAGCTTGCAAAGCTCTCTTAGAGCTTGCACGAGAAGAAGAAGAAGAAGAAGTCCCGAGAGCGCACGCACCCGCGTGCTGCCCGCCAATTCATCCGGGAGCTTCTCTCGCCGGGCAGAGTTCCTCGGGAGGGAGGAAGCGCATAGCCGGTGAGGAGAGAAGCCGAGACAGCTTCATTTCGCCTTTTAAAAAGTTCATAATTTCATTTGCCCCCTACACGTATCCTAACGTATATAGGCATATCGTATATATTTAACGTGCGCGCTACCAAGCGACAGATGCAATTTGCTGCGAAAGTGTCACGAGCATGCATATACGAGCGATTTTTTATTTCCTTCTTTCTATCGCTCTCCCTCCGTTCTTGTGCATTAACTATAGAGAGAGAGATAGAGGGACTGAGAGAGGGAACGAGAGTTAATGGGGTAAAAGTTTTGTATATACCTGCAACGGTGTCTCTTCCTGCGAATCGTCGGTCCGGAAAAATCTTTATCGGGAGATACAGAGAACGCGGAGGCGACGGGATAAATATGCACACTGAGGCGATATACTGCATCTGTGAGAGGAGAGAGAGAGAGAGAGAGAGAGAGAGAGAGAGAGAGAGAGGGACGGAAAGATGTTGAGGAAATTCGTGACGTTAATTAATACCGAGCCGAGCGTTATAAATAGATCGGGGCTGCGAAATATTAAGCGAATCGCTGTTTTGAAATTAACGCGCGGTCTCGCGAGCGTTTGCGTTATGGTAATACGTCGACTTTGGTTTGTTATTACGACGATCGGTCTGTGAAAACAAAGTGGCACACGACCGTTCTTATACCAAAAGTCTTCGATAAATAAATCGATGGAAATTGACATTAACGATAGTTTTTGATAAATCTTTTGATAAAAAAAATATATATGTATAAATATAAGGGGGTGGAGGTTATTTTTTTCTTTTTTTGTTTTGGTATGTGAAAGAATGAAGTGGCTTTCGTGTGAATTAATTTGCAAGTGAAAAAAAAGCAAAAGTAGCGTCGCTGTTTGAATATGAAAGAGGTCCGTTGTGTGATATAAACGGAACGGACGGCGATTTTTAAGGATTATATTTTTACAATTAAAAGTTAGCGAGTGTTGTTGATTAACAAGGGTATTCCTAGTAAATTAATTTGTTTTCGGTGTACTTGTTGAGTTTATTTTAAAAGAATGCAATTTTTATACGCTTAATTCGAATGGAATTTTTCTCTCCGAGTAAAAAAAAGAAAAATGAAATTTGGCAAAATAACGCCGTTATCATAAATATTCGTTAATGTTACGGTAGAATTATAAATTATAATATTTTGCTAAGACTTTCGTATATAATCTTTTTGTACCACTTGCACTTCGATAAAACTGTTAAACAATACATTTTAATGAAAATTTTGCTGTTATCCTCGATCTAAAATTAAATCTTCAAAAGGCTATTCACTTCTTTTTAACATTTACTTTAAAAAGTGTATTACCGCTATCTTCTTTATCTCGCATACAAGAGATAATTAGACTCGTTGTGTTTACGCGAGATGAAAATGTACTATAAAAACTTATTTTTCACGTACGTATATACATATATATACACAGCATTATTTTGCTCAGAATAATGTTATAATGAGAATGGGGAAACAATTACTTTTTACGATTCAAGTTCCCGGCAGATAGCTGCAAGTGTCACAGCCAAGTGCATTCCTGCGAAGATTCCATTTTAGATTAACGATGCTGCGTTTAAAAACAGCTCTGCTGAATATATACGACTTTATGAATGTCGGGAGTAATTAGCCGGTAATGTACGTTGAAAATAGAGTGTTAAAGTAGTGTGTCTAGCTCGCGCGCGCACGCGTGGAATGCTGACGCGATACGGCCAGGGTCCGGTTGCACACTTGCGATATGAGGAAAGATGGTATAGCTTGCGGTTGCAGCGGGTGGCTAGCGAAAACGGATTCAATTCGTGTGTTGTCTTTTTTTTCACGTCGATCTTCAAGTTCAGTCGAGGTTCTATTTTAATGATGCGTTACTTTTAATCGTGTTAGTAAAATATAGTATATATCTTTTTGATATTATTGCTATACTGTAATATTGACAATAAAATTTTATATAATTTTATTGTCAAGATGTGCATTGCATGAAAAAATATATTGTGAATTTGAATGAGATAAAAAAAAGACTCTGATGGTTATAATGTAATTACATAAAAATATGTGAATATAATCCCAACAGTACAGGAAATAATTGTCGCCCGTACACAATAAATTTAATACCGAATGCTCTAATTATGTTCTAAATTATATTGCGTATCGTGTCGCGAATTAATTTGTTCCAAAAATTGATCAGTTGATTCTATTACTCATTCGCGGTTAAACTGTCACAAATTGTGTTATCACCTTCTACATTATTCATAATCTCGCATGTTCTGATGTGCATATAAATTTAACATTTGAATAATATAACATTTTAATTATAACCGAAATTATTAATAATGGTGTGAAGTTACATGGCGGTGTAACTAACGTCAAAATATAAATCATAACTGTTTACAGTTTCAGCAGAGATTAAAATAAAGATTCAATCATTTGAAAACCGTAAGACTGAATTTGCCGACGTAGTTTCAAAATATACTATATTAAAAAAAAAATAAACTAAAATAATTTTCCAAATTTTCACGTAATATTAACCATCCATTGTAAACTTGAAACTCACACAAATATAACTTCTGATGAGAAAATCGCCGCAGCACATCGAAAAAAGTAAACCACCCAATAAGATTCGGCACACATAAACACCGCGTGAGGGCGAATACGGCAACGTACAATCGAGAACACCGAGCGAATCGTTCGAACGCGTGCGCCTCGTAGGTATATGGGACGCTTCGAACATTTATCAAAAGGTCGGCTGAGACTTGAGAGTTGTTTTAAATTTTCCCCTCACGATATCAAAATGTATCAAGTCCCTTTTGTTTGCTACTCGGCCACGAGCCGTCTGCAAGCGAATACTTCTTTCATATATATGTAACTTTTTCCAACTTTTTTTTGCATCGGTACGATATATTTGCGGATTTTTACTTGCCTATATTCGCGCGGAGGAGGAACAAAACAAATACGTGTAAATAGTCGCTTCAATGATGGTCCTCCTTCAAGTTGGCTTTGTTTTATCTCCTTTGTGGTGGATCGCGATTGCACGTAATACTTGTAATAATGATTGTTGCTCGTCTCGCCTTTAACAGTGCTATAGTCATATATATGATTGCGCGCACGTGTGTAAACTTCTACTGAGGATTATTGTGTAGCTTGAATAGGAGATATTTTGTATTTGTAATGCAGCGAGCTGGCAAAATTATTGATATTGAACTTTTATTTTTTCATTATTGTAAGCTTCTTGATGGAAAAGCTTTTCTCTCCGTATATTTGCTTGATGAATCTCCTTGGGATTTGTGAATTATTTAAGCATAGAACTTTAAAGTTTACGCGAAAGTGCATTAAATTTATGTTAGTTACCCGAATCTGCTTAGAACTTTTTTATAAAGACAAACTTTACTAACACCGTACACACGCCGTGTGTACAATGTAAAAAGCATTATTAAGAGAAATTATTTATTTTTACTCAAAGTTGGTGAAAATTCGTAAAGTATAGAAATATACATTAAATAGAAATAAACTATGGTTATCAATAATGTTGGATTTATTAGAATTTGATTCTAATAATAAAAAAAAACATTATACTTTTTGGAAGAATATGTAAAAATGTGCAAATTAAAATTTCATATACGTAATTTTTAAATTACGAATATTCACACAAACCGAATGTTTTTATAAACCTATATATTTCACAGACATCCATAGTCTTACGAAACTTTCCATAATCAATAAAAAGACTATGATTCCAGACTAATAAAGCGGCTAATAACGAAGAATGTCGCACGCATGCACATATATAAAAGCAGTAACGAAACCTATCGATTCCCAAGGGCAAATTGAAAGCCATCGTTAAACAAGCCAGTGATGCTCGCTCTCTCCCTCTCTTGAACGAAATAAAACTGTGCGCAACTAACTTTTGGGCAATGAAAGGAACGCGCGCACGCTCAACCCCCTGATACGACGCTGCGAGGAGACACGAAGCTCGCGTAAAAGCACCCGCGTGTTTAACGCCGCGGTCGTGTAAAGCATTGCGCGATCCCCGTCGAAGGCGGAATTCACAGGACATTAAATTCAAAGTATATACGCGTTCGTGTTCGACTCCCACTCTCTCACTCTCTCTCGCTCTCTCTTTCTCTAGTACGCGATTTCCGCCTTTTTCGCGGTATACGCGAGGGACTTTATGCGCATACGTGAATCGACGACGGCCCATTGAGTTTCCCTGCTGCGTGGATATATAGAGGAGTGCAAGTGAGCGAACGCGATCGTGTATCGTTGCTTCGGAGACTGTAGAAACGCGAGGGTTGCGCGATGTTCACTACTTTTTTTTTGGCGCGTATATATAGTGTGGAAAGGGAACGGCTTTGATAGGCGTTAGAGAGAAAATTATGGCAATACGCAAAATCAATAGCTGATTAGACGTATTAGATTCTGCGAAAGTAATCTTTTTTATTTGTATCAAAATGTAATTGATTTTCTTTATTGTACTTTAAATGATTATTTTATTATTGATTATAAGGAATTTCGAGTATTCTATATTAGTCAAAAGTGTATTTCTTTCAAGAATCGTTGCAAGGTTAAATCATAGACTTGAGTTTGTTAAATTTAATTTATTTAGTTGTAAACTCTTGTTAAACATTATCGGATGTAATTTTAATTTTATTCCAATTGCTATCTCACGTACGTGATTCTAATGGGGTATTACTGTAACCAAAACTTATTTGGTATACGGCGTGGTAAGACCATAAGAGAATGGTAAACAGCGTGTATGAAAGGCGCGATGAGCGATAGCAGGAAATTGCAATTTGCGGAATAATTATAATCTAGTGGTATTATAACTCATAATGCGCAGTAATAGCAGAGAATAAGTAAGATACTTGAAGTAAATGCTTATGCGGTATTTAAAATTTGAATCAATTTTTCGTAATACGTCTGACGTTGTAATAACAAAGTTAATTAATCAAAATTAATGATAAAGTTTTGTTTGTTATATCAACACAATTATAAAAACTAAATACCTTGCTTCAAAAAAAGTATTTCAGTACTACCAAACAAACTTGCTATCAAAATTAAAAGTTGTATATTATTACAGAAGTTTATGTTTCATGAAAGTTCCATCTACATTCCCTCATTATTTATTTTAAAAACAAAAACTAAATATTTTACTTTATATTCTTCTGTTACATCTGCGTTGACTATTTAATATGCGCATAGTCTCGCTGCGAAGTAACTAATGACACTGTACCTCGAATAATTGCATAACAGAAATTCGTCAGAAATGTTATCAATCAATTAACACAATACAAGTTAGACCAAACTATCCTACCGCACAACATGTTGTGATAAATACGTGTTGCATAGATCTCATTTGAAAAGAATGTTATTAAAGCTAATTAGTTTAGAAATCTATCGTTGTTATTTGGTCAATAGTTAATATACTTTTTTAAATGTTGAAATTTGTTAATTTATGACAGAAAAATACATAAATCGCAAAAATTGGCAATACCGGCTTTGAAACTTATGTCATTTTCTTAGTTTTATAAAATTAAAGGAAATTTTTTTTAGTTTTCATTTTTTCTGCTATTTTAATTCTTATCGCTGAGGTTCATATTTGACGTAAAAAATTAGCGGAGTGAAAAATTTGTCTTTCATTACTTTTGAATTAACATAACTTGAGAAGATACAATTTTAGTGTTTTTAGAGATAATGAATAAGTTTTTAAACATGTTTCCTCTCACTATTGTATGGATCCTGTGGTATCACTGCTAAAGAAATTCGTCGCGATTTCTGGACCTTTGCGTTAAACAGAACGCACGTCGTTGGGCAACAGATGTTATTGATTTCAGGCAGAACGCAGTTTCTTATTTCATGAGCCTCATTTTAACACGCTTCAATAGGGGTCGGATCAAATACTTGACTACACACACACATAACCATACATATGTTATGTAGAATTGTACATTAGTTTACACGTGTGCTTTTTAGAGGAAGTGTATATATATATATATATGTGTATTCAATCATTATAGAAATGCAACGTCTTCCAGTTATAATGTGATCTAAAGTATGGCTGATGTCAAATTGTTTTTGTGTAGAATTGGAAATGTCCGAAATTCTTAATGTATATGCAGTAGTTGTATGGTTGTTTGCAAACAATTTTGTATATTAATATTCTTTGTTATCACTACCTATCGGTTAAACATGTAGAAATAAGTAATATAAAAAAGTATATCGGTTTAGGTCTTGAAAAAATTCAGTTTCTGTTGATAAACAAAACCTACATTCTTTTTAATCTAACAACAATTCGAGAGCTTAATATTAGTCTTCTTTTTAATGTATTTTACAAAACATCCACTTCTGCGGGTTCTCACCGCGTACACAAAGTTTTTAATTTTAAATTTGTGCATTTGAAAGTTTGTAATAGCATCTTTTCAATTATGAATATTTATTGTATTCTTTTTCTTCATTGATAAATGATGTAAGGAGAAGGACGAATGAATCTCTCAAAACGTCGTCAGATTTCAAAAAGTAGGGTTAACCATTTTACAATAAGGGACCAGTAGAAATATTAAAAATAACTATTTTGATCATTATTAATGCGCATTAGTAAAATGTAGTAGGATATTCTTCGACTAAAGCTACAAATTAAGTGATACATTTATGAAGTGGTATCAATACCTTTCTATCTCGAAAATGATACATATATACATGTTGCTTCTGAATAATCTATATAAAGGCCTAATTATTTCCATTCATCGTATGTGCACTATCGTTAATTAAACCTTATTTTCTATAGAATTAATCTTTTCGATATATAGGTAACATCATTTCCCCCAAGCCCATCGTGAATCCCCTATCATCGCATCGTTCAAAGCTCATTTGAAAATTACCTTTAGCACGCCGGGCCAATGCTTTCGGCCACTAAAGCTAATCGAATAAAAATCAAGTTGGCTCGCCCAACGCGTGCACACAGAGATATACACTTTCATTGCATGAAGGACGACAGCTGCGCAGGCGCACGATGCGTGAGCCGTACGAATCGGTGATAAAGAAAAACAGAAATTCAAACTCACGGCTTTTAATACGATCGCCTGGCAGCTTTAAGCGAGAGTGGAAAATGGACGAATGAAAGAGAGAGAGAGAGAGTATACGGTCTGAGAAAAGTCGCGAGCTCACTGCCCCCAGGACTTTTCGTTCGTAGTTTACGCCCGGGCAAATAAAGAGGGAAAAGCGGCGGGAGGGGGATGGAGGCAAGAGAGACGGCGAAGGCGAGTGAGCAAAGTTAGTTTATTGATGTTTATCATTTATTCGGGCTCAAGTTCTGACGGGATTTTTTCTTGTTTGCTCTGACAAGTTGTCATCTAATAACGATTGCGAGCGACATAAGCGCCCAGGATAAATTGAGCTGTAGGAATTTGTGTATACGTTTGACGATACTTTCTTAAATGCCAATATTTTACTAGGCATGAACGCCGGATAAATTTATAAATAACGACGATAATTTTTCATTTACGTTTATGATGAATAATGCATTAAAGTTCTTTGAAGTTTTTATAACAATATTTGTAAACTATACGTCTAACTCATACTGGATAAGGGTTATTTACTCAAGCAATTTTTCAAAGGTAATATATTTATTCTCCGTTAAATTTTAATCCAAATAATAGTATTGATTTTTCGAAATTTTTATTGTAAATAAAACATATTATAAATCTGTGGCTCTGAGGCGTAACGACATAAGTCCAATTTTTGAAAATCGCTAAAACTTTGGATTTTGTATCTTTATATGGGTCTTTTTCATTTGCCATTATCAATATTAGCTAAAATATTTCCCTAAAGCAACGATATACCAAAAACGTAACGACATAAGTCCATTTTTCAGATTATGTGCGCGGCATAACGACATAAGTCCACATCATTTTTTGGTTTATTGTAGTTGTGATGTATTTTATCCATTCTAATTGAATATAAACATGTTTTCATATAAAGTATGCACAATAATTAGATTAAATTTCGAGAATTTTTAAAATTCTAGTATATATCACTTCTTTTCCAAATCGTCTGCGCTGTTTAAGATATGCAGTATGCCAAATGGTCGTAAAGTCAATAGAAAAGTTACAAAAATAGGAATTCTTGTTTAAGTAATAAAAATTCGTTGAACAATTGCTAATTTTATATTTTTTGATTAAAATTAAAGACTATACTCGAAATCGAACGAGAATAGCACTATTGACATAAGTCCATATTTTTTTCAGTTCTTACTCGTTTCTAATGCAACAGAAAATGTATAACCTACTCATACCACTGTGTAAATCTGTGTTTTGAATGTGCCAATTGACTAGTACAATATTGCGCCCTATTTTCTTTCTTCAGATCTTATACATATATGATACAAGTTTGAACATTAAAACCTGTTTTTCTCGGAAACTTGAAAAGTGGACTTAAGTCGTTATGCCTCGGACTCACAGAAATATTCTTGATAACATTTTGGAAAAAATATTTCAGGAGCTTAAAAGTTTTCAGTTGGATTTATTGTAAATAAAGATACAATCTTTAAGAGATGTCGCAAGGACCTCAACTAAAATAAGTTGTGTACTTTTTATAAAAAATAAATGTACGTTAGTGCAATGTAAATTTCATTAGTTACACAATTTTTATATGCATGAGGAAGATTAGAAAGTTTTAACGAATTTTTATAATTTTACATCGTAAAATATTGTTTTTTCTGAATTTCTCTATATATAATTTAAAATATTTTATAAATAATTAAATTACAAAAAATAGTAAATAACATAGTTGTATGGAAGAAATATTATTATTAAAATATGCAGAAAGAATTTTTATTTCAAACTATTGACTACTGATATAATAACTATTCAAACTACCTTCTTGAAAATTTGTATATTGATAATATTATAATGTACTACGTTAATAATTATAACCAAATAGCATTAGTAAATAAAACTTAGCTGTGAACATGAAAGGTTTTAACTCGGTGAAGCGTTGAAAACAGTTTTAATTCGTTTGTTTTGCCTTTTCACGAAGAATTTCGGTTACACTTTCTTGGTGTCAGTAAGAGTTACTTAATTGACCGCTTAGCCAATTCCTCTCTTACGACGCTCTCTCTCTCTCCCTCTCGCTCGCACATGCTTCTATTCAAACAGCAGTAATTGGGGGACGGCTGCATAGTTCAGCAAAGTCGATAAACTTGTCGGCGGGAGGTCGAAGGAGAGAGAGAGAGAGAGAGAGAGAGAGAGAGAGAGAGAGAGAAAGAGAGAGAGAGATAAGCAAGAACGAGAGAGCAGCGTACGTGTACCTACGTTTGCGCCAAGGCGCTGCCGCTAAACTTTCACGCCGGCAGTATCGCACTCTGCTACGCAAATAAAGTATGGAATTCAATCGAGGGAGGAAAAGAGAGCGAGTCGAGTAGAAAAGGGACGCGAGAGGCTTTCTTCCGGTGCGAGCGAGCGAACGCGCGTGCGGGGAGATCGAAAAGTTCGACGCGCGCGGCTGCTCGCCTTTTTCATTGCTTAGGTATCGTGTACGTGTTAGCTTTTGAACGTCTCTGGTGTATGTGAGAGCTTATCCAGCCTGTTTATGGTGATTGTGGTCCTTATAGACTTAACCAAACTGAAAATTTCATCAAATATGTTGTTCACGTAGTTGTGTTAAATTTTTAAGCAATTATTTCTTTACTTCTTCGAAATGTAGAAACCATACATTCAATTTAATATTCATTTAAAAAAGAAACAATACTTACTTCGTTAGAAGGTAATAAGATTTATTAATTAACATTACATACAAACAGTTGAAAATGAGCACTTCACATTTACCAATAGTGTCTATCCTAGGTATTTTAAACATTCACTTTTGTTACCTTACGTATGAATATCCAACTTAAAATTCTCGTTTCACTCAGTTTATTTTCATGTCATTTCTTCTCGCTCAATTTTCTATTTTATTACGCTTGAACTTTTTCTTTGTTTTATAAAAATTGCACGGCTGCGAGCGGGATACGGATGAACGAATTTCCCCACTGGCGATTTAAAAGAATAATAAAGCTTCGAATGGGAATTTTTTCCCTTTGGTACAATAATTTTCTTTTTCTCTCAGTCGTTCATTTTCAGCCAAAAATATTTGCCAACTGCTTTTCTAAGATTAACACTTGATTAATTAATAGATGTTTCATTATGAGGTAAATGATTCTATACGTTTTACTTTGTATCTTATTCAACTTTTATATAATTTGGTATTACTTCTAACCCAAACATGTTATAAGCAACTACATTAACGATCTAGACGCTAATATTGGAATTTATGTAACATTAAGTGATAATTCAACCTCAATTTAATAGTATTGGGTGACAAAGTACAGATCAAGAACTTTCTTCAATTTTGGGTTAAAAATCATTTATCGACTTATTATGCTATGTTTAATTTCAAGAAATAAAGTATGAAATTAAAAATTTTGATTTTAAAGAAAATGTTATGAATAGAAGATAAACTATTATCGCCCTTAGGTATGATAGTTAGGATTGAACAATATAAAACAATAAAGAATATTAATTCAATAAATTCCTAATTCAAAATAATGTAATAGTAGTAATCGTTGATTTTAAGGTAAGACCAATAGTAATTCTAAATAATGAGAAGATAGTATTTAGTTTAATATTTTAAATAAATAACTTATGCAGATAGTAAAATCCTTAAATTTTAGAAGTCTCTGGATTATTTAATAAAACGCTTGTTTGGAATTAAATTTTATAAAAAAGTAAAAAAATTTCGTCAATTGTATCAATTTTTGTATTTTATGCCTTTGTTATTTTTTCGCTCCTCATATTTTTTTTTTTTATAAAAAATCGAATATCTTATTTGGATTGTAATTATTTATGCTATGTTTTCTTCCCCCTACATTTATGCTTTACTTTTATATTAAAAATTGATTTGTTTCACATATTATACGTACATATTATATAAAGAGTACTTTCAATTGCATTAATTCATTTATTCGAATTACTTCTGATTTCTCTGAACAATGCATTTTGATACCCCTCATCAATTATTTCCACTTTATTTAAATTTTTATCATTAGCTCACATCTTCTGGCAATTGCCATTCGTGGAATTATTGGTAATACTAACCATTGTTGTAAAATATAATCATACAAAATAGGGATATTGAATTTACTATTACGATACTTAGCTTAATCAACGTAATTTTGGGCTACTGGATAATAATTCAATTATGAAATTTCTTTATTAGGTTTGTATGTCAAATTGTTAATATAATTTTATATAGACTTATAATAGTTATTTTGCTGAAATAAAATCTTCCAAAGTTTTTTATTTCATTATAAGATTGAGATGCTTTCATATACCAATCAATTATGTCAATCTCAGAAATATCCCTTATCGCAATATTAAATGTAGCGTAACCTACGTTTTCTACAGTCCAAAAATTGGAATCATACTTCATTATGCGAATCGTAATTTTAAGCAGGAAAATAATCACAACACAATGAAACATTTTCTGATAAAGCCAAGTTATTGGCATGTTTTATTGATATAATGATAACAAAAGGGTCTGTACTTGAATATTTTTTAACATGTTCATCAAATTCATATCTCTAAATACCAATATTTTACAAGTATCGGTTTAACTGCATTGGATCCGGTGCTCTACCAATGGTGCTAATGTCGCGAGGCTTACCTCAAAGACCTCAAGCGCATCTCATTATTATCGTTATGTTAACGCGTCAGGGCTCGGATGTACAGTCGAGTAGCTGAGCCCATAACAAATGTTTATCAAATTTTAATATAGAATCGAATGCTTTATTATTGTCGGTAAATATAGGTCGTTTAATTTGATACGCATAAGGTCCATCTCTGTTATCAAGAAATGAAACTATACGTTATGTATGAGAATAATGAATTGAAATTTTTCATTTAGCTAGTTCACTGTCCATACGCAGAAAAAAAGTAATTGTTATTCATTGAAATTAAACACTAGAGAAAAAGACTTCAGAAAACGTAAGAAAAACATTGACTGAGTGAAACCCTTGCCCATTTACACTTTGCGAACATCAAAACTTCATCAGTTCTTCTGGACTAGTTTTACTTCCTTTCCTGAACCAGTATATGGATATCATTTAAATTCGACTACAATTAAAGTAGCTTTTCCAAACCTACAAGAACCAATAATCAAACTTTTCATAGCCCACCACCAATTGACCTTCGGCCGCTTACTTAATTCGTACTAGTGCAAATCTTCCCCTTACACCTCCTGAACGTGTGCACATACGGTTTGAACTCTCTAGCACTGAGTTATACACTGGCGGGCGGCTTCGCAATTCCCACGCCATACACGCGGCATAGCCGTCCTCGAAACGTCGTCGTCGGCGTCGCACTGTGCGTATACGCGCATAGTCCGCCTTAATTCACACCATGCAGGGGAATAGGAGTATGGCGCCGCGTCCGAAATGAAAGAGCGTCTCTCTCTCTCTCTCTCTCTTGCGGTTGGTATTCCACCCGTACCATCTCTCGAGGCCGCCGTCGCCGTCGGCATTCTCCATGGGAGGCGCAATACGCAGGCGGCAATTGCGCCGGTCATTTCGCCGGGTTAACCAGGAATGTTAATAGAAAATACTTGGCGTCTCTTGGACTTTAATTGTGAGAGAACAGTATGAGAGTGTATGTGTATGTGCGTGTGTGTGTGTATATATAAGAGAAAGGGTGTCTCGAAGAATGCGAGCTAAGAGGATAGAGAAAGAGAGAAAGTATAGGGAGGTATATGGGGGGGGGGGGGGGGGAGTGAAAATGGCAAGGAGGGAAAAAAGTTTGCCGCCGTGGAGACGCGCTCGCCGGATGGGCTTCCGTACCGTGCTGGGATTTAGTTTTTCCGTTGAGATATATGGGTCGAAAGTCTGGTTATGAAGTTTGTGATTCGGATTGTAGGCTGCTATACTATTGTGGTTTTGTTGAGAGACTACGTGCAACTTATGAAGTTCATTCTTACGTAGGGAGTTATTTTTCTTATCTCAAATAGTCACGTTTTTAGTGTGAATTAGCATATTTATGATTGAAAGTATAAGCTTTTTATAATGGTGTTATTGCAACTATAGTATACTTATAGTTTTATTTGGCTTGGCGACTTGGCCCGTGACGATGAAATTTCGAAATAGACTGAAATATAGTAACGTACTGTAACAAAAGAAAATATATAAGTTTTTAAATAATTATCATAAACAATGAGACTATTGTAACAAAATATATGAAACTTTCCGTTCCGTGGTATCATTAAATATTACGTATTAAAGATGTTTTAACGTACGTGAAACAGAAGTTTTTACCCTTTGGGGCTTTTTGCTGCGTGAATACATACAAAACTATACTTATGAATGAATGACATGATATCATTTTTACGAAAAGACTTGAAATATATTCCACATAAATGCTCCACTTCTTCCGTTCGAACGGCTCATATACATCCACCGCAATATCCCTTTTCTCGATAATTCGTCGAAATGATAGAGCACACACACGCGGAAAAAAGGGCCATACCTACCATCTTATACTGCATATATGTATATAAGAGAAAAGATTAAATATTCCCAGCAACTTCCGTTCTCCTCCTCTCATACCCTCTCGCACCCACTCTCTTTAAAGGAGATCTGAATCTCGACACTGAATATTCCTCCGAGTGGTTCCGAGACTCGCGCGTTCCCTGGCTAAGTTTCTCTTCTCCTCTCTCACTCCCCCTTTGGCGAGCTGCCGTGGCCAGAGGGTGAGGGAGAGAAAGAGAGGAGGGATGGGAAGAGGGACGACGCGGCGGGAGTTTCCCTTCCAACCTCACCGTGGCCGGAAGTCGATTTAAACTTCGCCACGCGCGAAAGATGTCGGGCTAATTCGCGGAACGATTCCTTCCCTCTTATTATTTTCGTTCCCCGTGCGTTCTTGCGAGAGCTTTTCTTTTCTCTTAGGTGTACGAAGAGAGAAAGAGGGAGGAAGAAAGAGAGAGAGAGAGGGTGAAAGTACTGCTTTCTTTTTGCCGCGCTACTCGCGTGTGCTCACCGGTGGAAAATTGAAAGTAGTCGGCAAGAGCGTGCAGGCTGGCCTGATTTTTCCAGGGTTTAATTTATTTTGATGATCGCTCGGCTGGTTTGAAGACTGCAGGTATTATTCCGGTCCAGAGTTTGAGTGATTTCATTTTATTATCAGGATGCATTTGATAATGTTATTTTTTTAATTAAATTTTGTTTTCTTTTTTATGTGTTTCAGGTAAGTGGCAGTAGTTGAAAAGTATTTTGACTTATTTTTATTGATGGGTTTAAAGCCGTAAGTAGTTACAACAGAACATATGAAAAATGTAATATAGATATGCTTTTTTTTATTTGTTTATGGATTGGATATTGTTTTTCATATTCCTTGATAGAGACCGTATGAAATTTAACAATTTTTTGTTTGTACACATTCAAGCAGAATAAAGGACTTTAGATGGGACTTTCAATAGCCTTAAATCCTTCAATTAACTTTTTTTTGTAATAAAAACGTCTATGTCGCAGAGTCAATATTTAAATTGAATCAAAGTTCAACCGCTACAAATAAATGGCTATGAAAGTAAAAAAACAGTTTAGCTTTAAAGCTGTTTCAAAGTTTATTGTGTTCTTTTAATTCATAAAGTTTAATTTGTTCTACCGAAAGTAATCTGGCTCATAAAACTACACTTTGGCGCGCGAAGTTTCGCTGAAATATTTTAACTACTTCACGAAGTAAAATTCGTTACATCGAGTAAATATATATAACCGAGGTATTTATTCACGCGTTTACATATATACATACAGACAAGATCCCATACAAAAATTACGAATTTTCAACTTTGTCCGAAAATGATAAAACATATTTTACGAGTGCACTGAACCTCTGGGGTCAAATGAATCTCCCACGTCATATTTTTCCAAAAAAAGCCAAAAAAATACTCATCAGATTTCGAAATACCGCTACGTAATTCTTTTTCAACATTTAAATTTACGCGGTTGCACCATTTTCAAAAAGTCAATCTTCATCTCTCTCTCTTTCCGTGACGAAACAAACACTTGCGCGCGTA
Organism: Torymus tubicola; assembly: GCA_035583055.1. Lineage (NCBI taxonomy): Eukaryota > Metazoa > Arthropoda > Insecta > Hymenoptera > Torymidae > Torymus > Torymus tubicola. The sequence goes on along the minus strand of JAWWEQ010000050.1, from coordinate 425,632 downwards.
CACCCGCAGCAAATTGAAGGAAAATCCACAGCCCCGGTTAATCCGCGCTCGACGTTTCGCTCTACATTAATCGTCGGAGAGACGTTCGTTCTCCCCCCGGAAAACTTCTGCGCGAGTACAGCAGCAGCAGCGGTGGCTGCTAAAATGGAATTTACGTCTCTACGCGCGAAAGATCCTCCAGTCCGCGACTCCATTGACAGTCACTCTTGCTTTCTCTGTATCCCGTTTCCGCGCTGTACACTTTGTTTTACTCGCCGCTGTCGTTGCGCCGCGCGTGAAATAATCGAGGCGTAAAATATGCGTCGCTGCGGCCGCCCGTTCGTTTATCTATTTCCCTTTGTGCGAACTTCCCTCGCTCACTCTCTCTCTCTCTCTTTCTCTCTCGCGTGACGGTGATATTTCGATGGATATATAGGTGTGAAGTTTTTCGATCGAATTTCGATTGCAGTGCTATTGTCTTTCGTCTGTTTGCGATTGGTTGTGAAGGTTTGTTCATTTAGCGGCGCTTTGGTTAACTTAATGCAAACAAAAATTCACTTGTATTGATTGTATTTACTTTCAAGTGAATGTGGTTATTGTTATGGATTCGCAAAATTTAGAACGCAAACAGTAACACGCGTGTTTTCTGTTTTGTTTTTTTTCTCTCTACTTTTATATGAAAAAAAAATTGTAAACCTCGGTATTGTAAGGTTTTAAAGAAAATGAAAACGGGAATATATGGAAAAGCAATAGTTTCAATCTAGATCGGATTCGAACTGGCACTACTTTATTTGACTAGTTCGCAATCAGAAAAGGCCGGCTTACCTGCGATTTAGGTTGGTACTGTTTTTTGTCGATACAAAATCCTTTTTTTTCCTAGATAATTTGAAAAGATTACGTAACAACGCTCACGCTATTTTTTCATTTTAACAATCAAACAGTAAATTCTATTAATCAAAAAATGCTTTATTTTTCATTTATTACCAAACATAACGCTGGCAAACCACTGTATAAACATTTTCCATTTTATGTTTAATTTTCTCCGCATTTGTCCACACGCGTACAAAACACGTTAAATTTTTACTTATTTCACCATAGAAAATTTCTCTAATTAACGTCAGAACAGCCAATCGCCACAACGGACAAATCAACCACGCGTCTCTAGCAGTGTGTGTGCAGTATAGCCAATTAACGGCGGCTTTCTCTGGCGGCTGGAAGAAAAATGCATGCCAAACGGGGACGAGCAATTTAGCTCGCTTGGCCAGGTTAATAGGAATACATTTTTCCCTCTCTCGCGCGAAACTAAGCGATGCGAGAAAAATTTCGCCCACCGCCCTCCATGTTGATTGGCTGTAAGCGGTACGACTATACTATACGCCTGTGCTGCTGCTGCTGGCCGACACTGCGAGCTCGCGCGTCAATCAATCACGCTTGCGTCCGGAGCAGGAGGCCACGTTCGCGTACACCCGCGTGCTTAGCCTGTTCCCTGTATAGTGCGGACCTTTTAAACTTTTTCACTTTAATTTTCCCTATACCAGCCGCCGACACGATGAATCTTTTTTTTCGCACTGTCTGGCGCTTTTACGCTGCTTGGTGGTATAGCTTTCATCCCCTCTTGCTTCAATTCACCTGTTTAAAGGCTGTTTTGTAAAGGCTTTATTTATGATTACGCTTCTGTTGGGGGTGTAAATTGAATTTAGATAAGTGGCGGGATTTTATTTTTATTGTACGAGGTTTTCTCAGAGGTCGGGTGTAAGATGGTACAAAGGTTGGATATCAAAGGGCTGGTAATCTCGTGTGAAATTCTGTTACTGATACTTGGATAGAAAGGAACATGGAGTGACGGACCATTTTCGTATTTGAATTTTATTTTCTTATTTATCGGGTATTTCAGTTTAAGGCAAACAAATGAGATGTATCATAAAAACAATGATTCTTCTAATTGTATCTTATGAAATATAGTCATATATTACTATTAGAATATTAATTGTTTTCTAATTTGAATATCAAATTATTTTTAAAATTTTTTTTCACATTACTAACAAGATTTTAGTATTGAAAAAAAATACAAAAGGAAAGCTTATAAGATAAAATAACTAATACTGAATCAACTTTGAAGAATCTTTCTGAAAGACATTATGATCAGGTTTTTTTGAAAAGATCACTAATATAATAAAAATAAAAAACTTTGAACCCGCTGGTGTTCGTTTGAATCAAAGTATTATAATTCCAATTATATTAATAGGTTTTTTACTATATTATTAAAGAACTATTATTATGAAAAATTTATTCTAATAATAATGATATGTAAGTAAGAAACCAGATTAACAAGGTTGGTTTGGGGTTACATATCTGGCATAGTTTTTCTGCAGATTATAATAGAAACTTGTCGTATAATCTAAAAGAAGTTATTATCACCTAAAATTACCTTAGCTCTGTAAAATTACATGTTTTTGAAGAACCCGTCCATCTTCTGCTAATAATGTTCATGAGTGGGCTTACACAACAAACGAAGTTAATAAAAATATACCTCCATTGACATAATGTTTCATCCACGCTTATGGTACCAGCCACATTACCTTCATTCAAAAAGAATAACTTTAATTATGACAAACATACGAGTAATTCCATCATTCGCTTTGTTCTTCCGGACCAACAACTTTGTCTCTCCATCTCTCTCTTGTGCCGCTGACCCTCGACAGAGCGGCCGCACTGCCCGTTGTAATTATTTTAAAACCACCGAATTACCAAGTAAATTCGCAATCAACTTTCATTGTTTTCCGCCCCGTTGAATAATGAATGAGCCGATAATTAGTCTCGTGGCCGAAAATTCCTCTCCTCGACGTTGGGTTATATAAAATTCGTACCCGCGCGTTCGCTCGTGATGTGCCACTGCTACTCGTTGTGAATTACAAAATACGCTCAAGGAGAGGGAGAGAGAGAGCACACGAGCAATAAAAATAAATAGAACACGCGGCGCGAAGGAGTCGCGCGAGAGAGATTGGATTCGGAATTGGCGCGTGCGTTTGGGAAAGACTATAGGGAGTACAATTTACCGCGACGTCGTACGACGCTGGCTGAATCGAGACCAGCGACACTTGCTATCGGAAGTCGGAGAATGGAGCTTAGAAGATGTCGGGAAGAAGGTTAGAGGGGAAAAGAAACGTGATTTGATAATTAAAAAGATCGGTTATCGACGTTGGTTAGCTTACGAGAATTGGGGTACTGAAGGAGCACGCGAAATGATTACTTTGAAAAATTTAGCGCAGCATTTTTGCTACGCGACGTTATTTTAAAATGAATAAAGGTAAAGATAATTATTATTTGAACTTACGATAAAACTGTGCCATAATATGAGTAAAAGTTACGTATCAATCATCTACATTAACGTATTGAATAACATCGACTGACATAAACAATATTACCATATCGAAATCGATACGCGCGAAGCTCACATTGACGACCAAACAAAATATCGCTACTTCAATCCAATAGTGTTATCGAAAATACGAGAAAGGCGTTACAGCGACGAGAGTACGTGGAAAATCGAGAGGCGCGATATCGAGAAAAAGGGGAAAAGAGAGAGAGAGAGCGAAAAGCCGTTGCCTCTCATCCATACGTGCGTGCTTTGAATTTTGTCTTTCTTCGTCTGTTCTATATGCATCGCGTAATCGGTTGAAAGACAGAGCGAGAGAGAAAGAGAGAGAGAGAGAGAGAGAGAGAGGGAGGGAGGGAGAAAGTCCGAACTGATTGCACTGGCCGCGCTTTGCTATTTCGCGCATCGGGATTGGTAATTGGCCTTGCGCGCGCGCGCGCGTCTGCGCCGATGATGATGAATCCTCTGGGAGGAGCAGCCGAAGCGAGAGATAACTGATTGATTTGGTTAATCGACAAGCGACGCGATGACGACGACGACGACGTGATCGAATCTCCGGTGGGAAATTCACTTCTAGTGAGAACGCGAGAGAAGTGGAATTATTTGTTTTTTTTTAACGGCAGTTTAACGGTGGTTAGATTAACTTAGGATGGCTCGAGAGTCGACAGCTGTAAAAATAGGAATAGGTTGCTTTTGTCGATGATTATTTTGGGATTTCACAACTGATGGTTTTTGAGAAATGTGGTAAACTTATTTCGGGATGTGTGAATTATCGAGTAAACAGCGTATCTCGCTTTTTAGTTTGAAGCTTTGTACATGTTAGTAAACTATTTCAGATTCGTGGATGTAGTTTTTATAAGGAATAGAAAATTACTAATAGTTTTATGAAAGATTCGTTTATTATTTTTTACAAATTTTTTATTAATAATATTACAAATTCGAAAAAAATGGATAAGAAAAAACTTTATCTAATGTTGTGACAGTTTGATTTTGGACGGATACTAAATTATTAATATGAAGTTTTTCTTATAAATCTTTCTATGAAACAAGTAAAATTTACATTTAAGAAGACTAATATCTTAAATATTTCTAATACTTTTAGGTACATTGTACTTTTATTAGATATACATTTTTATTAAAAATGTTTATATTCGATAACATGATAACTATGAAATTCCGTTCATTTCATACTAGGATGAACAATTATTTGCACACAACCTTGTTCTTTTTATTTTATAAGTTATATTCTTGATATGCAATAAAGTTTGATTTAAAATAAAAAAGACTACAAACAGACCAAAGAAATCTCTTTATTGGCGATAACTATATAAATATAAGATATTAATCATTTATAAGTTCTATAAAAAAAACTTACCCTATTGATAACAGTTTAACTTTGTGTTCTTATTCCCAGAACGTTTTAGAGCGAAAGGACACTCGTAAGAGTACTTTGACGCACCGAATAAATGCCACAAAGTGCGTCTGGTAGTTTGGCTGATGAAAATTCATCAGAGTTCATCAAAGCCGTAGTCGATTCTAGAATAATTACGGTGTCGTTCGGTCGCTTCCCAATTTGCATGCTAAACTGTTTAGGAATTCGCGCAAAACATTTTGTTAATCGTTGCATACTATGGTCATTTAGCGTAAAACATATGTAATTAAACATGTAGCTCAATTCGCTCCTACATCAATAAAGTAAAAATTGAATTTATAGTTGTCAACCAATGAAACATAATTTGTATATTAATTATTTAGAACGATGGCAGTCGATTAATGACCTCAGATTATTACAGCGACCTTTGCGCTCGATTATTTTCTTTTACGCTTCTTTTGTTTAAGCACATGCTTCAATTAGTTTTACTTTGAAAAAATCTTGTAAAAAAATTATCCTACGGCTGTGGCTAGTGAGGTGACGGAAGAACGGATGAATTAGTCAGGCAAGAGACTTTTTACTGTGACAAGTCATGCCTACTTTTACGCTTTGCTCACCTGTTAACAGCTATGTTGCTTAACAATAGGATTAATTGCGAAGTTAATTAACGACAATAAAACAGTTAATGATAAAATACAAATAAGTTTCATAATAAATATAATCTTATTTATTACAATGTATATTAACGTTACTGAACCAAACTTACCTTATATGATGAAAATGTAACTAATACAATAAAATTAAGTTGTTTTAAACGTTATCTATAGCCTGAAATAACTATTTCAATATTATCATGAATCACTCTTTATTTAGATTAATATTTAACCACAAAGACGGATTTTGGCAGTCTAAAAGCTCATACAGGTATGGAAATATCGTCAAAAGTGGTTGGTCAATACCAGTCGTACGTTAGTTAATACCATTCATAAGTTCAAAAGGAAAATCGAATGACTAGTGGGTGTTTAGCGGCAATGACGCAGTGTTTTTAAAAATATTTCGGTACTATCTCCATTGAATAGTAGATTCGAATACAAAGTGTAATCGTAGACGTTTGAAATTAAATCAAATATTATAAATGCACCTACAAGATATATATCTTCCTTATCAAGAAATCTGGGCCAAAGCTACATTCAAATCTTCCTTCTGCCTGGAAATCCGAGCTAAATTATGAATTTCGTGTTATATTTTATTATCAAGAAATGTGCAGTTAAATTAATCGATTTCATACTAAATTTGAGAAATGATTTTAGAAGAATTTAATTACTACTCTCTCTCTCTCTTTCAAGCTTAGGTAATTAACGATACGATTATTACCTAGCTCTAAAATTTCAACGGCAACATAGTCCTTAAACATCTATATCTTGCTCCTTATAATACGATATTAAAGTTATCTACCTTGCTTTCAAATAATTTTATACCGTAATCCATCAACATTAATCATCTTGTTCAGTTCAAAGTGACTTATCCACGCATCGATAGTTTTTTTCCACTATACTCGCTCTCACCCCTAACTATCATTGCACGAGTGTTCCTTCCTCACGGTCAACTCCATCAGCACTATAGTCTCCTCAACCTCACTCTTTTCCCGCGGAAAGGGCGAGAGAGAGAGAAAGAGGAGGGTAAAGGCTTGCAACGCGCGCCACGTGCGTGCACAAGCAAAGGTCGTCGTTCGACGCGTATCTATATATGTATATACTTATACACGTATACACGGCAGCATGTGTACGCACCAGTGCGCAGGCGGTCAGCTTTGCCGCGGGCGCCGACGCCACCGCCGCGCTGTAATTGAGTTTATTGGCTAATAAATTATCGCGGGGGCGCGCGTCAGCGTTGAAAGTAGGTGCATTACCGTCGCCCTCTCTCTCTCTCTCTCTCTCTCTCTCTCTCTCTCTCTAGTGTCGCTGTATTGGCTCATACACGCGCGAGTATATAGGGCTGTTGCTGCTACTTCCGCGCGTTGTTCTTTTCCGCTTTGTTGGGGCTTTTGGCTGGCAAAGCGGCATATCGTGCTATATATTTTATGCTTTTTAATTGTTGCTTTTCTGTCGCGCTTTGTGATTGCACTCTTTAGTCTATACTAATCGACATCTATCTTTTTATCCGTATATTGTGCTTCTTAATTACTTTTGACAGATTGTTATTTGACTGGTATATAGCATTTCACTTTTAATAATACCAAGAAATGTAAAAGAAAAAAAATGATCAATAAGGATTTTAATTTATGATATTTTATAGATTTCTTTCGTTCTCGAATCTTCGGTTAGTTAAAAATTAAAACGAGACCTATAAAACTGTACTATTCTTATACAGAATCATTGAATATTAACATTTCAGAACCTTGCGCGATAACTTTAATTATATATTTATAAAATTCTAATACACCTTTTGCAAATTCCTGCGTCGTCGTTAATTCATCACTGAGAACCTCCAGTGCTTTTAAAATTCAAAATTTTTCATAACCTGACCTCGATTCCAGCTGCTATTATAAGGGTATAGCTCGTAGGAGGAAAAGAGGGATATATACTCATCTCTAGATGGAACAATCAATTTTCACTTACCGACAATTGATTGTCCGCTCGTCCGATAAATTGAGCGCGGAATGAAGGCGCCTAATAGACAATAGGAAAGTCCACGTCCTGGTGTGAGCGCGCGCGCGGGCGTTGCAGAAAAAAGAAAAGAAAGAAAGAGGAAAAAAGAAACTATTGGCTCGCGCGTAATGTCTCTCGAGAATTCGTCTCCCCTTTCTCTTCATCCTCCTCTTCACCCTTGCCACATCGCCGCGCCGCACCTTTGCCGACAAGTCATCAGACATATAGCCGGAGGACAGTGAAAAAAAACGGACATACATCACACATATATATATATACAGAGAGACGTAGACAGAAGGTCTTCGACGCGTCGAAAATTGATCGGCGTATTCGTTGTAATTACCCGGTGATCGGAAAATGATAGACTATCGTGCGCGTTTCAAGTCTGGCTTGTAATGATGCGAAGGAACTGTATGTATAGAGTGCAGGGTACGTGGGTATATCTATGTATACGTATGTATGTGTATAGGTGCGGCCACAGCTTTATACGGTTATAGGGAGTTTGGACTTGATTGCACGCGCTTGTATATACGGAGGCACTTGATGCTTGATCAGTATAGAGCGCGAGGATTTGCTTTGCATTTGTAAATGATTGCTACACACATTGCGAATGTGCGACGATTATGTATAACTTCTCCGTTAGCGAGTATCTTCGTGTAAGGCAGCTAAATTCGTTTTTGCATTTCATTATAAAGCTGTGCTTGTAAAATATTTTCAAATACTTAATAATCTTAATAAATACGAGTATTGAAGTTTCTATATTTTTGTTTGAGGTTCTACACAGTGCACTAATTTATATAGATAATGCTCATTTTAAAAACTATAATGCCAGTTTTATAATTTTGCTTTAATTTGCATTTGTACGTATAGATTGAAAGTCTTTCTACAGAAAATCGGACACTTCTTAACCCAAAAATGAAAACATATGGTTTTTGAGCTTACCAAACTAGGTTTTTTTATTCTTTAGAACATCACAAATGAAAAGGAAAAAGGCGCTAAGTCAGAACCGTGTTTCAACAATTAGTTACGGGTAAATTACTGATAATAAAAAGTGATTAAAAATAACTTGTTTGATCCAAAATAATTCCATAAAAAGCAACTCAATATGAAATTTGGAAAAAAGAAATTAGAGAACAAGAGCTTTCCAAATCTCTTTTCAGAATTAGAATATGTTGATTCTTTCAAAAGTTACGTGAGTTGCAATTTGAGCTTGAAACTGACGAAAAATGGTAGCAAAGGGAGAATTTGAAAAAAACAATCGAGTCCGTACATGATTACAGTATCTACCATTTTCGTCAGTTTCAAGTACAACTTCAAACTCACGTAACTTTTGAAGGAATCAACATTCTTGTTCTCTAGTTTCTTTTTTTCTGAATTTCATATTCAGTTCTTTTTATGGAATTATTTTGGACCAAACTAGAGCTATTTTTAACCCTTTTCCTTTTCATTCGTAAGCTCTAAAGAATAAAATAAACCTAGTTTGGTAAGCGTGCTCGCAGGAACCACATGTTTCCATTTTTGGGCTAAGAAGTGTCCGATTTTCTGTAAGATTTTGCTAAAGTTTTCGCGTTTACTTCCACGTGCTACTCGTCACAACGTTGCTATAACTAAAACCACCCGAATCGGCAAATATTTAACCAAAGGCAATATTACACCACGAATTATACCTGTTTTCACTATAGTATTTCAATATCAAACCATGTATCATAAAATATCATCTATACTTCACACAATCCACACAAAAGCTGCAACAGCTCATTCTCAATCGTGCGTCATTCATCTCTAATGCACCAACTCATACTTTCGCACGTCGCTCCTTATATTTAAACCTTTATTAAAAGCGTCGCCAGTCGTGGCCCAGACGAGAATCGGATCCGGCCGGCGCGAGCGGCGTGCCGAGAGCCGAATTGCCACTTAGCCGCGCGACGGGCGATTCCAATGCCGGCGACGACAACGGCGACGACAGCGACGGCGACCTCGGGGACGAAAATTGCCACTTGTTGTCGCGGACTCGATGAGCTTTCATCGGGGAAGAGAGGAATAGAGAAAGAGGGTGGAAGGTATTAGAGGCTCATCGTAGGTAATTGCTTGCTTAGTGTTTTTGTATCCATTTCTTTTTTGGGTTAGAAACGGTTCGTTGTCTTTTTTTTTTGGCTGAGTTTAAGAGGGTGGGAAGATATAGGTTTGGTTGTTTAGACAATCAAGGGTATTATGAGTGTATTAGTAATTGGTATGTGTTCTTTCAATGATTTTTTTTAACAGGAAGAAGCAATTTTATTTGTTTTATTTACATTAAGATTATTTTCTTCTTTATTGTGATTTTTCCGAATTGTGCTAGTGATTGAGGAAGAGTATTTTCATGGTTGTACAGCATATTTTTAAATTATATTAATAAAAAAATACTTTGCACGTAAATACAAAGAGAGTTTATTGTTAAGATTTAAAACAATGGAAGTAAAACCGTAACAGATAATCTTAATTGGTAATTTATAATTTTATAATTTTTTACTGATTAACAGAGATTTAATGAGATTTATTTATGCTTTGCTTAAACAATAAATGCAATAATTTCCTGGTCGAAATTCATCTATTGCAAAACTACCACAATCTTGGCAAATCGGTAGGAAAACTGGCTAAAGTTAATGACATACCTTAAAAATTTTCGTTTTCAGATTACTTATAACCTTGACGTTAAATTGGACGTCATCCAAGTAACCGTATAGCTTACCAAAATATAAACGATACAAGTAGACAAAAAAATAATTTTTAAAGCACTTTTGTTGTATACATATTACGTAAACTGTATTTAGGTATTCTCAGTAGATCCTATATCTCTTTTATTCTTCATCATAATACCATGTCTTCTACTAGTCGTTTCCTGACTAAAGAAATTGATCTTCAACAGCTTTAAAATCAAGCTCGTGCTAGTCTTCTAAAAACTCATTCAATTTATCAATTTATAAAATGTTGGAATAATAAACAAAAAAGTGTTTCATCGATAGTCAAATATTGGATTAGGAAAATTACCATTTGAAAACAAGTTTCTGTTATAAATAGTTAATTGTTTGATATAAAATGTTTTAGATTGTAACTATAAAAGATTTAGGAGGTTAAATAATAACTGCATTGTACTTAACACAGATATATTATTCGTATGGAATGATCAATTTTTAACTACATTATTTTTCATTTTCAATTAGCAAGCGCAGATCAGGTACTAAAAGCATATTATAACTTTCAGGATAATTTGATTTAATTTAATGTAATTACATTGTCTATCGCATGAAGGATTTATAGCTTCATAATTCAATGGATATTTTTAAGGAAACTTTTTCATTTCTGCTAAAATTGCTTAACATATAAAAGAAATTCATAAATTTTTTTTTGAGAAAAGAGAAGGAAAATAATTTTTCATTATTTCGTTATAATCATCTACAAAAGCAATCCAGAAATGCAAGCTTTACCAATAAATTGCATATCTGCTTGTTTGAAATATTAATTTGTCACTTGCATATTCAATTGACGTACAGGTATCACACTCGTTATTGCATAATTAAAGTAGAATATAAAGAATAAAAAAACGACAGCGTCACATTACCATCGAATCTATATACCAATCGCCAATTAACTCTATTAATATTTCTTCCCTTATCCTCAATTCCGTCTGGAAAAGTCAGAACCGAGAATCCCGAAAATCAACTATACGCGCGTTGCTCGAACGAACGGAAAGCGAAACCGGGCCGGTCTCGCTACGATGTAGAAGAGGAAGAGAAGGAAGAGAGAGAGAGAGAGAGACGTATACGCGGCTTATCCTTACCAGCGCTCGCAGCAAAACGTATGGACGGTTCGCGTGCGCGGCCTTCGCCGAAGTCAATGGAAGTGGAGGAGTAGGAGGAAGCTCCTCTCTCTCTCTCTCTCGCACACACACACACATGGGCACGCCAAGACTGCGCGTATACGTGAGGAAGTACGAAATGTCTGGCGTATCGCCGCTGCGGATCTATAGATCGCGCTCGCGCGCGTCGGCTTGTCCACCCATGAATCACGCCCCTATCGCCACGGCACGCCACGGCCCTTCTTCTTCGTCTGCTTCTTCTTCTTCTTCTTCTTCTTCTTCTTCTTCTTCTTCTCCTCCTTCTCTTCCTTCTTCTTCTTCTTCTTCTTCTTCTTCTTCTTCTTCTTCTTCTTCTTCTTCTACCTCCAAGGCAGCGTGACCGTGTGCGCAGGGAAGCATTTCCGTCGCGAGTGGGAGGAAGAGAGAGAGAAAGAGAGAGAGAGAGAGAGAGTTTGCGCGCACGCGCGTATATCTTTCGAATCAACCTGTTTGCCTAATGTCTATGTAAATACGGTATGTTAATTAAGTCGATGCGGTGTAACGTGCGTCCCGACTATTAATTCCTCGGCCGTGACTGCATGCCATGCTATAGCATGTGTGCAGTATACACGACGTGGTATGTGACGCGCATGCGCCTGTGCGTTGGGGTATAAGCGAGAGAGAGAGAGAGAGAGAGAGAGAGAGAACTTGTGGACAGTATATAAACAATAAGTTGCGGTCGGGTTATATGGAGTGGCCTAGGAAGATACTCTCGGGTATCTAGAGCCTCAGCTATACGAGAGATTCGCTGTTATTAGTGAGAGTATGTATGTTGACCGGATAACCGATTTTTAGGTGCGATAAGGGTAATTGGATACGGAAGAGATGTGTGCTACACCTAATTTTCATATTAATAATGAAGAATTTTAAGATGTAGAACTTTTTGAATAGAAATTTTCGAATTTTAGCGTAAATATTGGTTTTAAATTTTAGACACTCAAAAATGTTTCTTTTAATGTTTAGATTTATTGTATAAAAAAACGTAGACTCTTAACAAAACTTTATAAAAAATTTACTTTATCAACATCATGTAAGTATTATAAAAATGAATCTGTAAAGTATATACAATTTCGCAAAGTTACGCCACATTATAAAAACTCAGGGATATTGGTAGTTTCCGAAACAGTTAACAATGTCAACGATACCAATCGGCTTTCCCCAAAGAATTTAAACTCGCAAGAATCAGACTGGACACGATTATCGCGTGTAGAATCGAATTCTCACCAACTCGTTCCACTTTCTCTCTCTTCCTCTTATACACCCTCGCACTTTTTCCCCTTGACGCGTGTGTCCGACTACTGACTGATTTATCGCGATGCACGAGCTAATTACACGACATTATCTTACAGCGAAGCGAGTCGAATTAAAAAGCTCGAGGTGAAGGCACCTCTTGATTGACGATTAAGGAATGTGTTTTTTGTTTCTTGTAAGTGCGGAATAGCTTGCAGTACGTACAAGTGCTGAAACTTCTCGCGTGAAGTGAAGTGAAGCGTTGAGGGTAATTGGATGGAAGTGTTAGAATGGAAATCTGGCGCTTCGCTAATTTGAGAGTGAATAGCTATTCTCTGTTACTTGTTGGGTACCTTGACGAAACTAAAATAATCTCTGTTTTTTCTCGTTTTAAAGAAAAGATTAATTTTAAACTACTATAATTACATTCCAAGTAAAAACTTTTTCAGTTTGTGACAATGTTTTTTTGAGACGCTTGATAGAATACAGTGTCATCTTTTATAAATATGATGATGTGTTATTTGTAAAAACATTGTGCAACCCGTGTTCCTAATTATTTAACTCTGGGAGAAAATCTATTCGTTGTGGTAAACAAGAAATCCAATGGAACATTACGCCTTTATCTGGGTAAGTTCTTATCCAGTTCTGGTATTGCGTTACATGATCTGATTGTGATACAAGTGGATGTGAGACCATGTTAACTGATACTAGATTAAAAAGCCTTGTATATGCGAGGCGAGCCTCGAAGGCGCCGCGCGGTTAAGAACTAAATACGAAAGTGTCTGACGTGAAAACGCTTGTACTACTTAATTGAGATAATACTGGTATTTATCCTGTCATTTGGAATTTTGCACGATATAAATTAAAAGCTGAAAATCTATTGTTATCGTTGTACAATAGCAAGTAACATTATATAACAAAGGAATTTTTGTATTTCAAAAAATCCATTTACACATATCATGTTGCTTTGACGCGTTATAAATTGAAAAGTCCAAACAATTAAACGGTTTCAAAAGGAGAAATAATACAACAGGTATCGAAGTTTATCAAAATCTATATCGGTTTCCAATTTTCCACAAAAGTATTCAGAAACTTTTCAATCCAATCCGTTTTAATATTTGACCACACTGCAGCTTTTCCTCACGCACAGCAAAGACGCAGAAAACAAACCATAACCTCAAAACCTCCGTAGTATCCGACAGCAACATCCTACAGGTAAATTCGTAAGCTCAGCGGCAGCATTTCAAGCGCTTTATCCCGTCGGCTAGCTTTCTCTCTCTCTCTCTCTCTCTCTTTCTCTTCTCTTTTCCCTCCTTCAGCAGCTCGCGGCTGTGTTCTTCCGCGAAGGAATTCCGGGTTCAGAGTTAATGAAGCACCACTCCTCCCTCTTTCTACCTCAGAAAGAGAAGAAGAGAAATCTCGGCTCTGCTGCGCGAGTCTTTGTGTCCGAGAGAGCTGCCTTTGTTTATCAAAGCGTAGATCAAGAAGGCAGGCGACTGCGCTTTTATTTACGCTGAAGGTCGGCGCGACGAAGGAAAGACGCGGTTTTTATATTAGTTTGCGAGATCTTTATTGGCTTGGCCTACGCCCCGTTACGCTTACAAGGAGAGTATCGCAGATCTGGATAATAGATTTTTCTCAAACTTTGAGATATGATTTTAGATATCCAAATATCAAGGAAGCCACAATATTAGATCCTAACGCTTCAATAAACTGAAGTTATCAACTGTATTTTAAGGAAATACTGAAAAAAGTGCTATGCTTTTTATATTAAATATCTACTCTAGACAAGTTTCATATAGAATTGCAAACAAATTACAATAAAACTAGAGAGTGCGGGCTTTTTTAGTATTAAAAAATATCAACTCCTTCTAAAGTTATGATAGTTCAAAGTTAAACAACTAAAAGGCACTTATAAATTGATGAAACCTAGAGCTTGAATTTCATATGTATCTGATGCATATTTTATTGCTTAACGTAGCTTTAGAAGAAGTTGATATTTTTTAATTCTAAAAAAAGTAACGGAAAGCTTGCACTCTCTAGTTTTATTGTATTTGTTTACAATTATATGTGAGACTTGTCTAGACTAGATAGTTAATATAAAAGACATAGCAATTTTTTCAGTACTTCCTTTAAATACAACTGAAAACGTCGATAACTTCAGTTTATTGAAGCGTTCGGATCCAATATTGTGGCTTCCTTCATATTTCGATATCTAAAATCATATCGCAAAGTTTGAGAAAAAATCTATTATCCGGATCTGAGATACTCTCCTTGTTAGTATTAATAGAGTGGAAGCTCGCCGATCTTTTGTAAGTTAAATTAAAAATTATATACCTGGTGGTAAATTCGGCGGTTATATCGCTGAGGTGGCTGCTTTTACTCGTACAAAGATATTTGTCGAAGTGTTGAGTACTATACGTCTTTTGAGGTTTGATACTTAACATTTAGGTATATAGTATTACGAAATTTCTTTCAAATGGTTATCCACAAGAAAAATAACACTTTTTAATATAGAGAATAAGATTAAATCTATTGATCATATATCATTTACGATGATCTTATTCCGATTTTATTTTTAATTCCTGATTTGCCTTCCATTTTTCCGAGAACCCAAACAATCCCAAATACATTAGGATTTCTGCATTATAATGACAAATACACTATCAGTGCGAAATATTGCATACTTCAATCAACAATAACAAATGTAACAAGGCATGATGACAAAGCTCTACGAACTCAGGCATAATACTCTCCTATTTCCGCTAGAGTAACGCGTAACGGGCGGAAAATACGTATAAGAGCTCACAGACCTTTAGAGCCAAACAAACGTGGCACTCAAAGCTCGGCGTATCCATCTATATCTCGGCCGTTATATAAGCCAGCAGCTATATATCCTCGCGCAGTATACTTTTCTACCCTTTCTA
Organism: Torymus tubicola; assembly: GCA_035583055.1. NCBI lineage: Eukaryota > Metazoa > Arthropoda > Insecta > Hymenoptera > Torymidae > Torymus > Torymus tubicola. Next base: position 410,226 of record JAWWEQ010000050.1, on the reverse strand, counting down.
GCGTATAACGCTCTACCTAGTCGGTAATAATTATTTTGCAGCGATACTTAGAAACCGGGTTATATACGCGTAACGGACGTATGTTTTTCTTTTTTTTTTTCATTACAAAAATGCATCTGCCTCGTGATGCGCACATTCGTTATATACACCTGCATATATGCCTATCATAGCATTCATGCTTTTTTAATAATCAAATGGCCTTCCATTTCCAACTGACGGCGCGGCGCATCAACACATAGCCGCTCTACTATACTATACTACTACGTTGCTATCGGGTAATAACAATCGGCCAGGCCGAGAATACGCGCGAGGCCTTATCGAATCAATCGTTGATTACTACGGATACTAAAAGTGGCCTGTTATGCGATGCGCGCAGAGAGTGTGTGTGTATGTATATATGTATGAGGGGAAGGGAGCGATGAGAGCTTTCGATTAGGGTGAGACAAATATGAACGAGAATTGAGGGGGGACGACGGGCGCAGGGGGGTAAACGGGAAAGTTTATTGGAAATGCCGCGCGAGGGTGGACGAGTGATTAGCCGTGTGACTAAAGGAAAGGTGAGTTTTTTTTTATTTGGAAAGGTGTAAGTGAACTATTTGTAGCCTTTGTTATTTCTGTTGAATTAAAAAGTTTTATGAATCCTGATTTTGTTATTGCTGTATATTCTGATTGTTTATTTTTACGTTAATAATTCTGTGGTTTCAAGGCATAATGAGATAAGTCCACTTTTCGAGCTTTCGAGAAAAGCGGGTATTAATGTTCATACTTATATGTAGGATAGGGGAGAAATGAGATGAGACAATTGACATATATTTGAAACACATATTTAGATGATGGTTTAAACAGGGTATATATTTTCTGATGCGTTAAAAACGAATAAGAACTTAAAAAAGTATAGACTTATTTGATTACGCCGGGCACCGAATTTGAAAAATGAACTTATCTGGTTACGTTTCAGGTGGGTTGTAGCTTTATAGCAAAATTTTTGCTACTACTGAGAGTTATGAATAAAAAGGCTTATTTGAAGATACAAAATTCGAAGTTGTCTAGATTTCCAAAAGAAGCAGACTTATTTGGTTCTGCTTCGGAGCCACAGAATCAAAGTGATTGAAACCCGTTTTTTCCGAAACTGTCATTATGGTTTTTTTTTTTGTAAATGTGTGCTTGTTTGCTGGTGATAGTGCTCAATATAATAACATTTAAAGCCCTTTAAAAAAATCAATTTTTTATGAAATTTAATTTTCCAAAAGATAAAATAATGCGGCATAAAAATAGTATGTCAAAATTTTGATATGCTATGGAACTGCTAGAACAATTTTAAACACTTTGAAAACAATTCATGTTGTATAATATTTAATTGATCATCATTTCACGATTTTTGTGGAAGTCATACAAAATTAAAATAACACAAACTACGTTAATAACTTGGATCAAAACGAGTTTCATTCTAGCTGCTTCATGATCGAATATTGATGTATATGCGAATGATTAATGAAATTTTATTTACACTGTTCTTCCATTGATAAGCTTATACACACCAATGCCAATCATTATTAGTTGAATTTACTATACTGCAATTATCTTATAATAATACAATGTGATACAGAAAAATACAGTAAAATTATTATAATAAACAAGTGTAACAATCTCCCATCAAAAGATAATCCGGGCCATTAGCATTTAATTAATACGTTCAAAGGGGCGCATTATTATTAAATTACAAACAATATAATTTACAATCGTCTATAACACCACGTCAAAGCTTACTTTAAAATTATTACGTATACTTAATCATAAATCAAAGCTCCCCCCCCTTCCTGATATATATGTAAACAATCTGTATCACCGAGTCACAACCGTGTAGCATCGAATCGAATATAAATCTCTTTTCAAGCAAATCCGGAAATTCCCCTTCACAACAGTTCAAAACTTTTGAAACCCTTTCACACCCTCACTTGTCCACCCCTTTTCCCTTACAAAAAGAGAGAAAAAAAACACGACATCCTTCAACGAACCTTCAACCAGCCCCCAAAAACTCAGCACGAAACGGCCCTTCGATCGTGTCCGTTGAAAATTCGTCGCTGCGAAGTGCTCTTGGGGGGGGGGGGGGGGGGGGGGGGGGGGGGGGGGGGGGGGGG
>JAWWEQ010000050.1:349831-408078 GCA_035583055.1 Torymus tubicola | reverse complement strand
CCCCCCCCCCCCCCCCCCCCCCGCCTCGTTTCGTAATAACGAGCCAGAGCGCGATAGTGATCGCGATAAATATCATCTACTCTCTCTCTCTCTATATACGTATATACATATACGCGTTAGCGTGACCGTTCGACGAGCTCTCCTATATATACTATATACATATATATGTGTGTGTGTGCACGTCAGCTGTAAATCACTTAATGCCGCTTTCCGCGCACGCATAGGCTGGCACTCCTTGGCGTGTGTATGCGCGTTCGTTCGCGGGGGGCGCGGCTATACGAGACTCGCGCACCCTTTACTTTGCGCAAGGCTTGCTATGATAGACCGACCGGTTTTTTTGTTTTATTATTTGTGAAAAGGTGCGGAGCATTTGGTTTTGTTTTGTTTTGTTTTTTTTCGTTCGTATCTTGTTTTGTATTGATATTCGAACGGAAGAAGGTAGTTGGGTTGTGGTATAACGTGAGACGTCAAGATGGTAATTCGTTGTTTAAAACATGCGGTGGTATACATATATATACAGTTGGTAGCGCGTGTATGTAAATGAGCTGGGAATCGTCGTCACGCAGTTGCGGAGTGGTGAGGAAGGGGGGTGGAAGGGTTGTAAGGATTAGATGTGTGTAAGTTGTGGCTGGTGTATAAAATCTACTTCCTGCTGCGAGCGCTTGGATACCGTGACTAATTAAAGATTGTTATGATGTTCAATGGGACGGTAAAAGTGATAACGAGTGTAACTTATGAATATTTATATGCAATTTTCCACTGGTTTAGTTGAAACTTGTTTTAATGGGCCGATTTCATTTTGGAGGAATGAGTAATTCGTCTACTTTGTACTGAAAATTTATGCAGTAGCGTGATCGTTGACAAAATGATCAGGGTATATTATTCTTATCGATTATACTTATTAGAAAAGACAGGGCTCTTTTAGATAAGAAGGTAATTTATTAGAGAGGGCAATCTCAATTATGTAGCTATGATTTTGTTTCTTTATAAAGAAGACGCTTCTATAGGATAAAAGTCATTTTATCGACAAAAATGCCTTTCTTTTAAAATCCCATTCATATTTATTAATATTTTTTTCCTTAAAATTCAAATGCTTACTTTGTCTATAGTTTATTTTTTGTAAAGTAATAAGATAAATCGAAAAAAGAAATTTTGACTATGAAACTTATAAAATAACGTATTTTTTAATCTGTTGAAATTTCAAGAATAAACATTAACCAACATTTATGCAACTTTGTTCGGAAGTAGGTTAATTTTTTACACCTACCGACCAACGTGATCAATCGAAACAAAGTTTTACAGTTTCTTTTGAACGTTTTAACAAGACTGCATTCTTCGTTTTTCCAAATCCGACAAGACCTATATACATAGCCCTACAAAACCGAAATATTCACACATCCGATAAATCCACACCCTGATACACGCAGACATATCCCCGTAATTCATTTATTCAAAGCTGCTATTAATATTTCAATTCAAAGGATATATAGTGTCACCTTTCAGCTGAACAACTGTCGCGACACACCCCACCCATCACTCTCTAATAAGTTGTATTACTCCTCGCAGATCCACCCCCTTTTCTCTCCCTCCACTCTAGATCGTATCGCAGACAAACACTGTTCATCACTGTCCAGTTCTCGTCGAACCTGCCTGCACGCGCCGCCTTCAATCAGTCACACACACATACACACACATATACATACACGCGTAGGTGGGGTGTCCACCTCTTCGTCTCCCTACGTATATACTCGACTCGGCGGTTGATTGCGATCTGGACGGGGTTGGTCGAGGGTGCTAATTGTCGCATGACGATTTCCCTATCGGTTAATACTTTTTTTTTCTTTTCTTTCTCGCACGTGTCCTATATATACATGTACGTGTATATATAGTATCGGCTTGTTTCCTTGTGTATATAGCTGTGGATGTACATAATTGATGATAATGGACTGGGAGAGGCGCGTGAATGGCTTAAAATGGACTATGATTCATTGTTTTGTAGCGTATTTAGGTATATACGTGACACTTGCGGGTGTAAGGTGGGGCCGCGTGGGAATATATATGGGAGGAGTTCATACGTCGATGACAGATTTCGTATATTTTTTAACGTTTTGGCTTGTTTGGTATAACGTAGTGTCTTTTTTCTGCCGAGAATCAACGTAATAAACGAGCTCATCTCAATTTCGCTTATTATAGCCAGGATATACTGCTCTTTTAAATGCTATTAGGAATTGTTTGCTTATATAACATATGATGGAAGAAGGCTTCTCTATAAACTATTAACTATTTTATTTTGACATTTCTCAAAGCTTGAGAGTAACATCAACCAAAAATCCGTACCATACATATACAATACGATACTGTCGCCCCCGCAGTAATTATTCTAGGCCTTGGGAGACAATATGCTCTCTCTCTCGTCTGCAAAAAAAAGATTCATCTAAAACTATCACCACTAATTAACGTACTAGAACGCACAAAGGTATATATACCCTCACACCTACACAACCAACTGCCGCTCTACCGCTTCCACATAGGAAGAATCTACCTCACATCCTCTTTCTCCCTCTACACTATAACCTAGATATCCAACTATGCACGTATAACTCAGCCTGTAAAATTGGCCAGTCCCCGTTCGTATATTCGCGGCCGCTTTTGATCACTGCTTTCTTTGAGCCCGCCTGCCTGCCTGCCTACCTACCTACCTTCCTGTCTGCCTACCTTGCGTGTGCTCACAAAGACACATGGTTTCGGGAATATACTTACTCGCGGCTGCACACACACGCGCAAAGACGAATAGCGTTTGATCTGGTTAAATATGCGCGCACGCCGTGCGAAGGTGTTCCTCGTGTATCTTTGCCTATATATATATATATATATATATACGTGATGGCGACGACGCAACGGAAGGTGTAGTATACGTATGTATATGCGCGGAGCTAGTTGACCCAGTATCTTATAAGCGTATATACACACGTACGGAAGTGCGCGAATAGAGGTATGTACGGACGTGCAGTGTCGATTTATATTGTTCCCGTTTGCGGGGGTGATGTTGAATTGGGTCGCTGTGAGAATTTTGATTTAGATACTGTCGTGGGTTGCGACTACTGCGTGGACAGTTTTGATTGGGGTATACATTTGGTTTTGAATTTGGTCGAGGCGAGTAATCATATAGAGAATGGTGACGTTGTTATAGTTGGAAGATGGTAAAAATAGTAAATGGTAATTTAATACATTTTATTATTATACATATATCAGGCAAATAAAATGATTATTTAACCCTTCGAAACCGCAAAATCGACTTTCTCGTGACTGTCAAGCGGATGCCGAATAGTACGTTCTGATTCTAGAGCTCGATATTGGTACATGATTGGGATAAGATACACTGCCAGTCAGTATCATAGTTATATGTATAGTCTTTAAAAATATTTTGATACCAATACAATATGCTAATATAGTGCAGAATAATTTTTTTTTCGTGAAAAATTATGTTTATCAAAAATTTTCATTTTACGCCTATATACCGTTGCGAAATGCCCATTTTTCGCTAATCAACAAGTACACAAATCCCAATATATCGTATATATAATCTTCGCTACGCTTATCAATGTCACAGTCTTTTCATAGACTCACACCAGTCATGCCGTCACTCACGTCACGACGACACGCCTTGGCTAATTTCACGAAGTGAGGAAAATTGCGTCGCTAGAGCAGCAATGAGGGTGAAAAAGCCATGGGGCGTGTGGACGTAAGAGACGAAGGAGGTATAATATAACGCGTTCGCGTGTCGTGCTAAGGGGTAACGTAATTAATTAGTGGAGCGCGCGCGTGTGGTGTTCGTTTGAAGTGGCCGAGAATAGAGCCGTTTTTTTTTAAATTAATGAAAAAAACGTAATTTTTTAGTGCGCTATTAAGATATATGGTAAATTAAACAGTGTGAACAGTTCGATGGTATGTATAAGTTGATCGGTTTGATAATAGCGATATCGTTTTCGAATGGTGCAAAAGTTATTCTGAGATGTTCGAAGATTATTTTATCTTAAGAAACTTACGAGCAATCGTTGGAAACAAAGGCCAGTTTCCTACATTCAGTTGTCTTTATTAATAAAACGATTCTTATAAATTATTTCTGGATTTTCTTATTGAATATATCATAATTGTCTGACTCTGATATGCTGGATAAAATTATACTTTGTCTTTCGCGATATTTGACACATTTTTTATTATTCATTTGACTTACATATCAAATTTTCAATATTCTACTACAGTTTAAGTATTAATAAACCCTTAAATTGTATAATGATAACAGCCAAATCGTTGCACCAATTATGTACCAACAACATTTTCACTTCAACAGTCGTCGAATCAAGCTGCAACTTGATATATAATATCCCGATATGTAAAAGGACATTCACACAAAACGCGCGCATATATATATAGGGAGCAAGTGAACGCAGCGCGAAAATTCGCGGTATCGCGTTACTCCCCCTCTAGACACCCCCGGAACTAATATCGACCGCCGCACGGTAGACTCGCTGTTGCCATCACCATCTTTAATGCAATAAAAACGTGTGTATATATATATCGTCGCAAAACCGTCAGTGGAAAACAGAGAAAGAGAACTGCGAGCAGCTTCTATATATATAGATATACACACATATATTTCGCATGGTATAGCAATGCGCGAGAGGTAACGAAAACAAAGAGCGCCCAGACACGCTCGTCTCACCCTCTCTCGTATACATATATATATATATATATATATATATATATATTTGGCCGGAGGTATTCACGAATAAGCCGATTATCTGCTCGTGATGTTACAAATATGTGCTCGATACGCGTGGATTTGTTTCCATGACTGACGTGATCCTCTATCCCCACGCGTTTCGTAGTACCGCGTCGCGTTTGTATATACACACATATATATATACATGCTCCTATGCCGCCATATTTTGGCACACGTATGTTCGCTTTCGTCTGTTATACCTGAAATAACGAATAATCGTCGTGCGCGAGTTCGCGTGAATTTTTTTTTACCACCTTTTTCTTTCCCTATACAATATATATGAATACAGATACTCACCCATACCGTTCCATCCTTGATATACGCGTACATATATATAGCTATACGTGTGAGTTTGGCTCTTCTCGTTTTCATCGACTCTCTATATCGGTGTTTCTTGTTTTTTCAGGTGTCGTCGTATCTACACACTCTCTCTTTTTCATTCTCTCTCTCGCTCTGCCTTCCGTCTGTAACCCTGCTGTCGTCTGTCCGTTGGTAGTATATAGCCGACGTGTGTGAGTGCATTTGTGTCTCTGTTGTGGTGGTGTACTGAGGTAAAGGAGCGAGCAAGACAGAAAAGCAACAGCAGCAGCAGCGGCAGTAGTAGCAGCAACAGCAGAGGCAGCCGCAGTAGCAGGACAAAGCGCCGGGACGCCGCATCCTGGAACGTCAAGGTGAGCGCGCATGGTGTTTTTCTCGATTTTTAGGAGAGGTCGAGGGAAAGAGAGAGAGAGAGAGAGAGAGAGAGAGAGAGAGAGAGGATGTAGCTTTGTCGTTCGTATAAGGATGTATATACGAAAGGGGATTATTTTCTTTTTCGGTCGCGTGGGAGAAATATGTGCTGAGTCTTTTTGAAAGTCGAGTGTGTACCGGGTGAAGTGCGTTAAAATTCCCGTGTATATATACAGTTGGCGATCTTTCCAGTGACCCGGGAAGTTTTAAATTATGTAAGATGCACTGTTTTCTTAAGCAGCATAAATTAGTACAGCGATATAAGGAATCATCTGTGACAATTTTACATGGTATTTTATTTAGTATATGTTAGTACATCGAATAACCGTTTTCCAGTGAAATATAATAATTTATTGCAAGTACTATACCTATATGTTCTCATAGTAATTAAATTGACAATTCTGTGGTTTCCCGGAAAAGTGACAAATTTTTGAAAATCGATTTTATGCAATTTTTTATACTTCTAAATCGTCCTTTATCATGTATTTAGAACAGAAATAGATAAGAAGCAATTTTTTTCTTGAATAAACACAAGGAAGAACAATGTAACATCATTTTCCAAAATTTTCTCCGAATAACCATATATCTCCATCTTTTCAAAAATAATTTTGGGGAAACACTATATAACTGCACTGTTTTAGATAAATGAAATAATTATCAATTATTTAATTATGTTAACCAATCATCTTTTTACATTTTTAAAACATTTTTTACCTTTTCGATTATTTATTTCATCCTCATTAATTAAGGAAAAAACAATAAAAGTGCTATTGAGACTGGACCATATAACTCCACTAACATTTTCTTTTATTCCCCTATAACCAATATAAGTGTCTGTTTATTTTTGAGACACCATCACTAATAGGTTCAGTATCTATGGTAAGAAATATGTCATTGATTTGGATTTTCGCGAAATCATGAAAAGTGATTATTCCTGGAAGCCATAGAATTATATATGGAAATTTTAGTATCAGGTCATATTGACATTCTCTTATTGAATTTTCGACAGTGTTCAGAAAACAATATGACATCGACATGTCCTTCGAAAGATATGTTATTGAATTTGTACGATTTTCTGATTTTAATATTGAATGAAACTGGTTAGGTGTATTCTGTCTATAACTCAGTTATAATCATTCATTAGTATTTTATTAATTATAAATGAAAAAGAAAATAATTTTAATGATGAGACCCGAAACAGTTTTTTGTTAACAATACCGCAAATAATAATGAAGTATAAAAATTGTTGTTTTAATAGCTAATAATCGTACTTGCGTATCCCTGAACCAGACATAATAATTATGAGGTAGCTGCTACCAGTAGAAATTCACAACGTCTAGTATAAACAGTTACAGAATTCGAATCAAAGATCAACTGCACAAGGCATTATGGTTAAACCCATTTCTCTCCCAGATACACAAGTCAATTCCCTATCCTCAACCTCGTCCGAGCTATGTAAAGACGTGATTCGCCATCCTGCCATACCAAAAAAACAATTCTAATCTTCGTACTCTCATCCAGGCAGTTCAAAATCCAAACACCTCGCAATTCATTAAATTCCCCTACAATACATCCATTCAATCATGCTTCCCTCTCGTTCTTTTTCACCGCAGCAATCGATTTAATCGGCACCATCTCGTCCCTTCGAGATTCAATTAACCTCCACGGGTATAGGAGGCAATCCTCTGTGTATATACACAAAGGAAAAGAGCACAGAAGCGGTATAGTAATCGTTGTTCACACGACAGCGCGATAAAGAAGGCGAAAGTCAGCCACGACAGTGGCGTCGGCGATTCGTTGCATAATGTATAAAACATCCTAGGGAGAGGTCGAAGGAAAGGAGAGAAAAAAGAAGAGCGCATGCCGGGACAGCGTGTTTACAAAAAGCCGAGCCGATCGCTCGGCGGTCGATGCACATTGAATGCATTAGGAGAGAGCGAGAGAGAAAGAGAGAGAGAGAGAGAGAGAGGGGGTAGCTCGTCCTCCACTGTGGCCCGGGCACGCGTTCGAAGCGGGTTGTAAGAGTTGGAGTATACAGTGGCGGTCGCGGTTAAAAATGGCCGAGGTCGTCTCTTGAGGAAGGAAGCTCTGTACGAAGAAGAGAGAGAAAGACAGTGAGGGAGAGAGTTAAGTAATGCAAATCGTCCGTTTTTCTGCCGCTCTCGGTCTCGCTTCTCTCTTATTTTCCGTGCTTCGGCGCGTGTACTCTGTATTTTTTTCGAGTCACGAGGGGGAGGGTGGGGGATATCCTCTTCCGTTGGCTTCTGCCGCGTGCGCTGTTAAATGAAAATTTCGAGACGAAGGTTTTCGATGGTCTGCCGTACTTATACTTCGGCTCGTTGTTTTTTCTTCTTCTTTTTTTTTCTCGTTCGGGAGTTGTACCGTATGTTTAGGTTGCCTAATTGATATGAAAGAATCGGAAGTAAAGAAAGGCAGAAAAATGCCTTTAGTTATAGAGGTTTTCAGTGTTACTGATAGTAATAGTTATAATCCAGACATAGATATTATTATTGTATGTAATATAAGTAAAATTATTGTACTTTTCAACAAATAAAAGTCAAATATAAAGGCAAATAAAATGATTCGAATAATATATGTCAAAAATCTATCTCGTAAAAGTCTTGTTTGACATATTAATTACTACAAGATTCTAATTTAGCGATCTTCCTATATATAGCTTCTTTGATATATTAAATTCTTTCACCGCATACGACGCCTTGCGATGCCTTTACACATTCATACATATAATATATATTTTTCATAGCGCAAGTAGGTCATTCAAGTAATTTATAAACTCCACAAGATATACAATTAACATACAGCAATAAATATTATCCTTTTAACTTTAGTTTTAGTGCTCTCTCTCTCGCTTTCGAATACATTAGCATTTAATAAAATTCGTAGCAACTCGGCACGACAATACGATTCATCGTGTGCCTAGGCTCCGCAGTCATTCCTCACCCTCTCGTCTCACCCGCGTTCCTTATATATATATATAGACCCACATGAACGTTTCCCTTTCTCGGTACACATATATATATATATATATATATATACATTGAGGATGGACGATTTTCGGACGCTTCCACGATACCTTTTATACCCTTCCTCTTCTCCTTCCTCCTATACCATGACCGGCCGCAGCGTCCGCTGCACCGACACACACCGCTACTGCACTTATTTCGCGAATTAACATGCGCTCGCGTTTCGCCTGTGGCACGCACGCATTTGCATATATGCGCGCAGAGCCTGTACGCGGTGAGTATGTAATTGGCGCTTCGACTTGATTAATCGATGGCTAGTAGTATATGTGTATGTATGTGTGTGTGTGTGTGTGTGTGTGTGTGTGCGTGTGTGCGGTGCTAGAGGCAGCACACTGGCAATTTCGCAAAAGTGCGATCCCAAGCGCTTAGAACCCCAGCGGCATATATAGAGAGAGAGAGGGAGAGAGAGAGAGAGGAAGTCCAACGGCTTGTTTCCGCCTGCACGTACATTTAAATGGCGGCGCCGGTAGTAGTAGTAGTAGAGAGAGAGAAGCACACGGCAAAGGTAGTTTGTAACAGAGAGAGAGCGCGAAAAAGTTCGAGAGCTGCGTGACTGGTATTAATGGCAGTTTAATGCGCAGGGAGAAGAAGAGGCAGGGAAAGGGCAAGAGAGTATGTGTATATATGAAAGTATGATAATGAGTGCTCGCAAGCAAAAGTTATATTATCGGGATTGACGATGTTTGAGTCGGTTATAATGAGACGCGTAAAGTAGAAGCCGCTTAGCCGCAGGAAATAGCGCCAAATGGTATTTAGCTTTTGATTGATATCGTATATACGTTTATATTAATAGGCATCAGAAGCGTGGAAGTTTTTTAAGGATATATACAATTTTTGTTTTCACTCTACTATTTTAACTTTTTTTTTACTTTATTTTTAGTTCATGCAATAGGATCAAAAAATCATAATAGAATAAGGAAATATCAAAGGGAATCCATTCGGGAGAAATAAAATTTTTATAAATTCATATAATTTTTATCTTTATTATACCGCCTTCTCTATATTTGTTTATTATAAATACAATTTACAAATAATTCAATAGATTTTATAAATTATTATCAAAGTCTAAGTGTATATGATGTCCTACTTTTAACATTTAATTATCGGATTTATTATCGTTTCTTTGCTAAAAAAACATTTGTTCCATCCTTCCAGCATATAAAAGCTACACTCAGAATGTTGTTACGGTATATCGACATAATTTTTGCTTTACCGTGCGATACAGTTTTATTTGCAAAGAGTCATCATCAGCATTTTATAAGCAATTTTATTAATTCCTTCTATAAGATTTTTACGATACGAAAAATTACATAGATATCAACATTCCGTTAACAGTAAACATTTTATGCAAAAAATAAAAGAAAAAATCATGAATTGAAAATTCAAAACCATTCCGTATTTGCTCGTTCAGAATGCACTCGGGCTGTTTGTTTAGATTTGTTCTCGATATACGTATACGTATTCTCGCTTAGGTAAACAAGGCACACACGGTCCAAAACTTTGTGCGCACATAATCGAAACTCTCATTTGTTCATCGCTCGCTCTTACGTATATATCTGTTTGTATTCGCCTGCGTCAAATTTCGCGCTATATAAGCAATTCCGGTAAGCATATTCGCGTTATATATGTATATTATTCGTATTATCCAAAATATAATATTATTATTATTATTTCGAATATTTTCTATTTTCGCTATAAACATTCAATTCCATAGCGGTTCGTATATATAATTAACTTCTACACCATAAAACCCATGTTATTCGAGACGGTGATACATTATACTATATACCAACCATAGATTCTACCGCAATACTTTCAGTCGACCCCACAAAGACTGACCGAAAAAGGGACGACAGCGAGCACATACATATCCTGGACCCAAAGCCCGGGCTAATTGAGCAAATCCACTCATCGTTCATCAGGCGCGCGGAGAAAAAAAACTCCCGTAACCAAAAAAAAGAGAACAGGACGACCGCACAGCACCTGTCTCGGGAACCCCTACGCAGTCTCTTCTCGTTAGGCTTTCATATATAAGGCACTATATATATATATATACTGATTCTATCCACACACACTCTCTCTCTCTCTCTCTATTTTTCTCGTTCTTTTAATTGGTCTTTTTTTTAACGGCTATGCAAATCATAGTCCTTGCGCGTTTCGCGAAACGGTGTGGCGTTACAACGGTGTGCGCGCTCTGTTGCGCTGTGAAGATTTATTGCGCAATAAAACACTTTGCGCGAGGCGCGCGCGCGCGCTCGCACCGGTGAAAGTTTACGCGCGAAGGGTCAGAGAGTCGGAAACAAAGGCAACGTGGTGTATAGGTGCTGAGGAGAGAGAATAAGGGACCTGATTAAGCCGGAACGTTTGCCGAAATCTCCGAGGAGGAGGTGGAGAGATGATCGATCGGTATGCTCGACGCTCAGAGATTTCTTCTTGCAATCTTTTGATTCGATAAAGGGATTTAGCGAGCAGAGAGAGAGAGAGAAAGAGAGAACGAGTTTATCGGCACAGCGACGGTTGAGCTTTTGTTCGCTATATGATGAGGGTGAGAAGATGCGATGAAGAGGAGAATGAGAGAGGGAAAGAGGAACGTTACAGGTGGTTCATAATAGAGAGATTTATTTTCTTTTCTAATTAACGCGCGATTTTAAAAAGAAATAAAAATTATGAGATTAAACGTGTGTTTATCCTAAGTCGAAGTATGTTCAACTAAGTAACAGGTATATATGTATATAAGTTTATCCATATAACGTAGCATTTCAGTTTTCGAGATTTCCAGAGAGAGAACTGTTACAATGAAGTTAATTTTCCGCGCAACGAAGTTTCGAGTTACTTTGCGCAAGCGCTTACGCATCATGGAATAAAGTTTCAAGAAAATGGACAAGGAAAATTTTGTTAATTTTACTTTCCCGGAAAATTAATACAATTCAGTTGGTTTATTTTGACAAAGTGTCGAATAAAATTACACACGTTGTGAGAAAGTTTTCAGAACTTCTACAACCAATGAATCAATTTCCAAAGCTAACAACGTATCTATATGAATTGTTAGATTTTCAATGCAAATACATTAAAAAATTAATGCAAACACAATGCGGTGGTTATGCAGTACATTCGTATATACATTTCATTGAATTTTGTGTTATGGAAAACTGTCAACGATTTGCGAATCACCGCGTTCAAATCGTCGCGAAATGATTGCGTATCGTAATATAACGACATGGTGAAGCATTGAAAACAAAGTTACAACTGCGACACAGCAAAGACAACCACGAGGCGTACCCCACTGTTTTTAATTAGCGTATATAACATGCAATAATTGACAATTCGCATCCGAACTGATTCGTTAAAATTAATTACCAAAGTTGTTAATTTTAACACGGCTATAATTCTCCTGTAACTAAACTGACACAAAACCAAATTATATAAATCCAAAACCAAGCGGCTCAACCCGCAATGCAGTATAATATACACAAACACGTATATATAGCTTATTATACCCATATATACCAGCACAATGAGCTTCCGCTTGAAAAGCGACAGAAGCGTGAAATAAAAATTTCGCCGCGATAATTAGACGAAGGTGAAACAATGGAGACGCTTCATTAATTGTACAGTACGGGATATAGGACTGCGCGACGTCACAGTCGGCGAGCTGCGAAAGACGGCCGAAAAAGGAGCGCGTGTATATATATATATATATATATATATATATATATAAAAAGCCGGAAGAAACGAGCGCTCGCGACGCTTCGACGCGCAAGGAAAGTAATTAGGAGCTCGAGTGACAGTTTCGCGGAGACACGCGGAGAAATCGGCTTTTTTTCTCTCTCTCTTTACACTGTACGTGAGCGCGTGCCTTTGTTCCTTTGCCGCGCGTGTTCCTTTGACTTTGAAAAGACTGCAATGACTGCTTCCTACCTCTACTACACGACGCGTTGTTGTATAACACGAACGTTGAAGATTCTCAGGCTTGTTTATTAGCGCGGGGAAATAAAACGGAAACGCGAATGACAAAGGAGAGCAAATTGTGATGATCGAGAAAAACTGAGGTGTGCGTGCTGTGTGAGTTGCGCTAATAACGTCGTGGTGGTATGTAGTATGATGTACACGTCGCCGAGATGGTTAGCGACGCGATTGGAAGGAGTTGTTGCCGGTTGACGGTTTGGTGTATTGACGATGATTAATTGATAGGTTTTTTCAGACCGTTTAATGGTGTACGTTCATTGGGGCGTGGGAATGCGATAAATATAGGGAATAAGGGTGAATGGGGGATGGATGTCGAGCTGGTTTTTGGAAACAGATTTGATTTGGGTGATTTGTAAAGTTTTTATGTTTATATCCCAATTGTTCGGCAGTGAACTCCTATAACTTTAATTTTTACTATTCTCGACGAATTATATTAAATATAATGAAATGTAAACGTTTTTTGAGATTTTTAAAACGTGGAGCTCAACATTACAGTCATGTCAAAGAAATATAGTTTGTTATTTTGGTATATATAATAAATAACCAAAGTTGATGTAGAAATATCTTAAAATTAATCGTTGAATTTATTAAAATAATATATTAATTATTGTAATTAAGATTACATAACTAAAAGTAGATGAATATTAATTTACATTTATCATGCTCGATAATATCACTTAATTGTATTAATATGTAGCACTGATGAAAACAGTACAAAACGACGTAATGAATATTTTTATTTCTATATTTTTATATCAGATATAGCTCGTGAGCTGATTTATTAAATCTCTCATCTTCTTTGTCAGATTGAAAATGAATAAAAAAATTCATGAAATTAATGTTATTTTTACATCTCAGCAGCGCGCTGCTGCCTTGTAAACAAGATTTTTCTTCGCTTTTTAGTTCACCATTGACGTCAGAAGTTAAAAAAAAAGGAAAGATCATCTAGCGAATCATATTCCGTAGAACTTCAAGAAAGTTAATTATCTCTATATAAACTCTTATACAATATCTTTAAAAAAAACCAACCAGTATATATACACAAGTGTTAAAAAACGTGTCGACTACCAATATGTCAATAGAGTGCAGTTTTCTTTCCTCACGTCCATGTCATAACTTTTGGGCGCTTGTATAGGAAGAAAATATCGAGAGTGAATATATCGCGCGGCCATCTTTTGCAACGATATGGACGCATGTACACAACGTTCGGACTGTATTCGCTCGCAGCAACTCATTCGCCTATCGAAATTCGTCGCAGCAAATCATCCGGCTAGAAAAAACCTCTGCCTTCACTATACATATACACAATCCTACTCGTAAACATGTATATATATATATATATATACACACACCTGCGCGCGAAAAGCTGGGAAATATATCGAGTCACGGATTGTACGACAAAATGTCCCTCTGACCATCATAAAACGCCCTCGCATCTCACCCTTTCGCATTATATTCACAGGCGAGCATTATGATAATCATGACCTTTCGCGCCATGGCTCGTGCGTTATTAATTACACGGAGATCGTTGTGCACAGAGCTGACGAGGTGTCTCTCTCTCTCTGTACTTCGCGCGCACGCTTGCTTCGATAATTGGCGTTACACTCATGCATCGTGAAATATAGAGACGTTAAAGCCGCGGGCTTCCTCTCTCTCTCTCTCTCTCTCTCTCTCTCCCTCTCGCGCGTATACGTTCTCTATGTACAACGCGATGAATCGAGGTTGCGCGCGTCGCTAATTTTGGTCCATCGTTCCGCCTCCCCCGTCTATATACGTAGCCTCGTTGGTGATATAGTTGAAAGGGGGTTGGAAAGGGCGCGAATGATATGACGCTCATAGTCGACAATTGCACGCGGTTAGTCGTGACTTTTCACGAAAGGGTTCGACTCGGTTGTGCTTTGACTATACTTGCATTTGCTTGGAATTATTGGTTGTTAAAATAAATAGAATAATTTTCCTATTTGAGCTGGCGTGGTGATGATTTTATGAGTGACAGGTGAGAGAAATGTACCATTGTCAATTGACTATAGCGTAATGCTGTAAATTTTCTCGTTATAGAATTACCATTTTAGTTTTTGAAGCGGTCAGGGGAAATATATGAAACTGCGTAACGTCGTTTATTGTGGATGTTATAATAATTGAAAATATGAGTTAGTTGAATTGACTGAAATTCAAATAAACAAATACTAGATAGATAAAAAATATATAATAAACAACTTTTTTTAATTTAACTAAACGTCCTAATTAATAATAAGGAGTCATTTGTATTTAGTTTGCAAAATATATTTTTACGAAATATTTTTTACGTTTCTTTTTTATTTAATCCTTACAGTATGTGGGAATACTTTTTATTTATTTTTTTTTCAATTATTGTTTTATGAGAGTTTCATATCTGATATTTATCGATAGTTTCAATAAAATTCTATTTTCATATTTACAGTGAATGATATACATACATATCTGTATTTTTTAAATTTATGTTGCACAAACCGAATTGTCTTACTTTGAATACACGAAGCGTTAAATTTTATATTCAGTAATACACAGTATTCAATTTAAAAAAAAATAGAGTAAATGCATTTATATTTAAAAGAGCTCTTCAATCAATTCCTTTTGTTAATTTCACATTAATGAAAAGCCATTACCATTAAGCTCAACTTTATATAAGTTTTGCCGATATCGACTTTTTCCGCTAATTTCTATAGCAATCATACGATTTGACAATTTCACAAGTTAAAATATCATTTTATTTCCCTCGTAAATTGAAAATTAGCTTTCCCATATAGTAACCTAATGTACCACATTTAAAATCCTTTAAAGCCGCGAAAACGCAACGACTCGTTTTATATTCTACATTAACAACAATTTAAAAACAAAATATTAAATATCCTGCAAAGAGCGAGTAAAATTTCGTTGAACATTTTAGTAGTTAAATTCCCTGTTCAATCGACAAAATACGAGATCACAAACGCACCAAAAAGTATACAGCGTAATAACAAATCCCTCAGATCGATAGCATTAAAAGATACATTAATTGCGAATAGCATACCGAAGAGTCGCGGAATAATTATGAATTTCAAATTAAACAAAACGTTATTAAAACCGTTAGATCGCGCGGCATTAATCAATCGGCGCATTGACGACGCAAACTGTCATAAATTAATCATCATCGCTCTCGCGCGCACGCTGCGTCCGTGTCCGTCGGTCGCGCGTGCGCAATCGATAACGAATAATTAATTCTGCCCCCTGCGCGATAATATAACGTGCGCGGTCGCGTATTATTATTATGCGCATGCGCGAATTTTCATCGTACATATATACCTGACCGAACCGCAAGGTATAAATGGGTAAAATACCAGGAGAAAATCCGTTCGTATATATATATGTATGTATATACGTTTTGGTTCGCGATCGGATCGGAGAAACGCGCGGACGTAAATGAATAAAGAAGAAGTGCGCCGTGAAATAGCGAAATAACTCACGGGAAAATGAGGATTGAAAAATGGTGGGGAGAGAGAGAGAGAGAGAGAGAGAGTCGCAGCAAATGGAACCGAAAGAGGATAAGGACGCGCCCCTGGCTATTTCACTCGGCGACGCTCTTTGTGCTTCATCGCTTGTATATGCACATATATATATATATATATATATATATATATATATATAAGGTGAGCTCCCGTAGCGGAGTATCTGATTTAACGAACGGCGATCCTATCGTGACTTTGTTTTTCTGTTCTTTTTTTAGATGGGTGGATTCGTCAACTATTTTTTACAATGTTTTTATCCAACAACAGGATGGTTTTATATATACACATGTATACATACAAGTCTTTTTTAAATAATTTTTATCATCATATTTAAATATTTATGATACATATATCGAATAATATGCAAATTTATCGTTTTGTAAGTTTATATAAACGTTATATATTAATTGTCGTTGCCGTATATATTTAATTATTTAGATATATACACGAGCGCACGAGCAGGAGTTTAATAATAATTAGAACAAACAAATGTTACGTGACGTAATATTAATTATATATATGTAGAATAACTACGAATCTGTTTATCTTGACGTAATATATATATATATATATATATATATATATATATAACTGTCGGGTTTGCATGTAACGCTCGATCATGTAATATAGATAATGTATTAGAAGAAGATACATGATGCTTTATTAAATTAAATATAGGAAAATTCTGCATTTGCATTATTTATTGATTATCTATATTGCTTGTAAAGCTACATAAATAAACGTATATATTACAATATATAGATGTAAATGGAAAGCATTTTTCCACATGTATCTCTTGGTTCTATATATTGGAATTTCTAATGCATATTCATGATTACGTAAATATCAATGGTCTATGGAATATATAGATGTTCCCAATAATTGGATCACATTATCATTTTAAATCAACCTATTAATATGTGCTGTGGTCATAAGCATGATTTAATAATCATTTTTTTGTGTTAGAAGGCAAAATTTTATAACTCCTCTCGTATTGTAACTGGAAATCGCTTTTGTGTAGATATGCAAGCGATTGAAAGATAAGTTTTTGAATAAAACGTAACGGCATTCTTATTGTCATATCCAAAAATATAATCACAATATTAAAATATACACACAAATACATATAATTCAATATTTTTCTGTACAACGACTTCGAATACTGCTAAAATTTCCGAAAAAAAGCGTGAGTAAACCTATAGTCCAGCTCCCTTTAAGACTCAGTATACGTACACTCGTAACCTCAAAACTTCCGTTACGCTCACAGAGGGCCACCCTTGCATTGCACGCATATACGCGAGGCGCACCAACAGCCACCGCGAATTCACGCTAGCGCATTAGTGCGAAAAAAAATACATACATACACACACACACGCAACGAACACGGGCAGTGTAGGGGTGGTTCTACGTGCGCTACGAGTTAGATTTGCATGGACGCGTGTCCGCGTTTCCAATTTCACGCATGCACAGCGCACGCCTGCCGATAATAAACGGCGGCAGTTTCGGCATAAATCAGGCCAGGTGCGCGAGCGCGTTGCCGTTTTCTTCCGGCTCGCGGGATCAAAACGACCGCCGTTCGTCGTCCGTGTGCTCCGGGGTTGGCTGATGGGTCGAGGCTGGATTGGTTGGCGATGGGAATGAATGAGAGAGAGAGAGAGAGAGAGAGAAAGAGAGAGTGGAATGATGATGGGCGATTGTTAATTATTGCGTAGGTAAAGTGTAAGTTGTTCGTTTTGACGATGGCATTTGATAATGTCTGGAAAATTTCTGAATATGATACAACGCTAAAAATCCGTTTTTTAATGTAATAATTAATAAACAAACTAATATAAATTATTTTTTTTCCTAATGAAAGTAAATAATAAATAAAGAAGAGATCGTGAGCATTTTCAGAAAAAAATTTATTTCTATTATTAATTTTTTACATAGCGTATTTATGACATCGTTTAAAATTTCATTATTTACAGTTACATTTATAATGGTATGTTAAATATTTATTACGTTTTCTATAATTATAAATAGATATTGCCATATTTACAAGCTGTATTTATTTTCTTATACATTAAACATATCATCATCCATAATTAATACCGAATCATCTTAGATTCTGAAAAAATAGTATAGTGTAAAACTAGATGTAGTTTCGTTTTCTTTATGTAATATTGACGAACGTTTCTGATGCGTAAAAATAAAGAAACTTCTAGAGTCAAAGTTTCAAAGAAAGTATATATGAAAAAAGTATATGAAAACTCTTCGCTGGAGCAGGAGAATATTCTGTATAAGATCACAGAAATAAAAAGGGGTATCTTGGAGGAATATTGGTAAATTTTGTTCTGAAAGCAAGGCTTGCCAACTTTAATTTTAAAAAATTCGACCTCCTTAAACTATGATAAAGTTCACCAAATATTTATCCAACTTTCCAACCACTAAATATCAGATAACATTCATCGGTATAATAAACTAATTAAATTATGAACAGTAATTACATAAATCGTAATACATTTAATTTTCTTTATTCATGACTATTTGAATATTATAATTAACTTAATATACACACGACATTTTAGAAACAACATTTAAGAAAGTAAAATGTTTTCACTACATTAAGTTTTTAAATAATGAACCTGGGTTATATAATACATATTGGTATTGTGTAGAATAATTTAACAATTCCCAGCCTCGCTGTGTTTTTTTCTTCTAGAACAGTGCAAATAAATAAACAAACACAAAAACAACTCTCAATTAAAATTTGTATCGTTTCAGAATGGTATAGAATTATTAAATGTTTTAGAAACTATGTTACTTTCAGCAATGGAAGCTTTATTAAAAAATCAATATATTTAATTTGTCCATTAAACTGATTTAGAAAAACATGTCAATGGTGTACTTTAATCATATTGTTAATTGAAAAAAAGCTATACTATATTTCAATTTTATAAACTATATTTACAAAAGTCTTTGTTCGAGCCGTATGACGTTTCCATCGTAACGACGAATCCGGATGCCTCATATAACAGTACATTTTTTCCCCAGTTAATCTCCCCCTGCCCTTGTCTTTTACAAACAAACCAATTCTATGAATCAATTCGCATGAACGCGTGTACGCGGAACATTCGTGTCGCGAGCGTCGATTCAGATCGGTGTATATAAAAGCCAGAACAGCGGGAAAAAGAGCAGCGAGAACGAAACGAAAAGGATAAAAGAAAAGAAGGTACATTCAAATATGATGGGCCGTGGTATCTGTCGTGTTATCTTTTGAGACTTTTTTTCCCACGAGCGAAAAGTCTTGAAGTTTGCCAGGGAGATGAGATACCTCGGTTCTGTTTGTTATCACTTGACTATACCGACAAAAGATGTTGTGTTAATAAAGTAATCGCTTTACTTTAATACAATTTTAAAAGGGGTAATTATTATTGAAAATAATATTTACATTCTTTGCTGTTTGTAAATGTTTTGAGTTTCTTATAAAGCATCTTTTATTACAAAGAAATCGAGCTGTTGCGCTTATAATATTTTCGTTTCTCCCCGACAAGTCAAAAGAGTCAAGAATCGTCCCTAGTAAAACATACACAGGGGGCAAAGCAGGCGTAAAAAGCCTAATGTTTTGTGAGTCGACTGTTAAGGTGCGCCCCGGTGGGTCGATGAAATTTCGATCACTCATCGGAATGAGGGTCGCGCGTAGGGGTGACTCACTAAGGTAGAGAAGTTTCGGACAACATGGGGCACGGCCTTCTCCTTCTCCACCCTGCCTCGTCCCCACCCCCAGGAAAAACTCGTCTCGCACATGATCCTACACATGTTTCTGAATCACAAAAAAAAGAGCTGGTCAATAATACAGGAAACTCCGGAACGTGTTTATTTTAAAAAGAATCTCATTTTAAACGATCTTAAAGTTTTTTCTGGGTTTTCTTATATCGCAAAAGTGAAGTAATGCATTTTAAATCATACTTTTTTTTTAATCTTCTCAAATATGTTTTAAGCGGCTTTTTGTTTGAACTGAAACATATCCAATATTTGTGGTAATACAGACAAACTCTAATTAACTCTGCTACTTTAAATTTGTATTCTTGTATACGTGATAGAACTCTCTATAATTAAAATTAATACAGTAATTGAATAGGTTAAACAAGAATAACAGCATGTGGAAAAACTGTTACATTTATTAAAATTTATTAGGTACTTACTTTAAACCAGAATTTTATTAGTAATTTATAAATTTCGAAACTCTATTAAAATAGATATGTTTTTTCTCTTTTTTAGGTAAGTTGAATTGGCAATTGCACGAGAGTATCTAGTTACGTAAGTAATAAATATCCTAATAAACTTAAGTTTACAGTACATAAATTTCTTCTTACAACAAATATGTCGACGTTAATGTTATTTATTCATATAAATTGACTGAATGTATTTATTGCATAAATATTTATAGGTAAGGCTCTATAAGTGAAATACATTGAAAATAATTTTAAGTTGTTACACTATAAGCGCAACTACAATTATTATACTTGAATACTAAATTTTCATATCGTAACTAAAACATTTTGAACAAAGAATCATTATAACAAAAGTATCAGTAGCAACAACGCGTACTACCAATACATTTATTATTGCTCCGTAATATTACTGTATGATTTTGTGATTGATTGCAAATCACTGTCAGTCTCTTTCTGTAACCCTTATTACACTGAACAAAATTCTTAGATGTAGCAAAATTTTTTATAGTTTTAAATTTTGGTACCACATTTGTTTTAGTTTTAAATGCCGCAGCATTACAATATTATTCAGAAAAATTATCAGAAAAATAGTCCTATATAGAAATCACGCTTAGATTAAATACATCTAAAATAAAATTGATTTTAAAAAAATTTATAAAGCCACTAAACAAATTAGCGTTGTTATCTCTATACACATCATTGAATCAAAAAATTTTCACCGACATTAAATCGCAAAAATCTATAGAGTATATGTAAAAATTTCAAATACGGATATATCCGTTTAAGCGTCAAATTCAACCGCATAAAGAAATTAAAACCATCGGCGAACCATTGCGTGAGTTGATTGGCAGCCGTTCCAACAGATGACCAAAAACGCGGCACGTATTATACGTATACGCGAGATGGGGCTAATGTGCGTGCGTGTTAAGCTGCATAGTGGCAATGTGCCGGCTGCTACTGTTGTTGCGTACACACGCGCTCACACGATGGTCTGGCTAGCAATAGCAACGATGATGAACGGGCTATTGTGCTATTAAATTCACTAGCTTTTAAGAAATTAACACATTACATTGTATTTGATCTCGGCTTTGTTTAATAGCTTGACGTTTAGTACTATATATGCGAGATATAGGCAAATGCGGACTTATTCAATTGCACAAAAGTAATTTTAAAAAATAATACTAAATGATCATATTTTATTCGATTAATACTCGTTCGGTAATAAAGTTCGATTTTCATTTAAAGAACAATTCTGATGACATTATTTTCCGCAGAGCCTTTTATACCAAGTCATTTTGAAACGGCAGTTATATAATCAACGACGTCAACGAAATCCCTCTCCTCACACTGCAACTCGTTCACTGCTTTGACACAATATCATTCGGCCTTTCGATTGACAAATGCTCTCGATCCAAAAGCGTTTTCAGTACACAGTATATACCGTTGACTGTATATTCCACACACCAATATTACAGTATAAAGGAAACTCAAATGTCATTCGAAAACGTCGAGCGCGTGTCCCTTTGATCGCGCGAGGAATCCGTCAAACAATCGCTCGAGCGACGCTCTGAAATCAAAAGGAAACTAATGTCGTTCTCTCTCTCTCTGTATCACGCTCGCCAACATCGACCAAACCTAATCGGCAAAAGTAGCCTCGCACAAACCCACTGGCAATGTGTAAAAATCAGTCGGACGTTTATCGCAATATCAATTTGCCGGTTAATTCGCCTGCCGCGCGTTCGATTCAATCGGTGCCACGCGCGTACGCTCGTGTTATCTTCTTCTCCCTCCCCTTTCTCTCTCTCTCTATCTCACTCTCTCAACCGATTTGATATTCCTCGGTAGTGGCGGCGAAATGAAAAGGCCAACGAGATAAAGAGCGGGGAAAGAATGGGCGAGGCGAGGTGTACGAGGGACGAAAGTGGAAAGGGAAAGTTAAAGGGAAAGACGGAGATATTCGAGCTTAAGGTGTGTCTTTGGTCGAGTGTAGCCGAGTGATTTTCGTTTGGTTTTTAAATTACTTCAGTTTCACTAAAGTTGGCAGAAAAAATAGAACAATCAACAAGTAGATTTTTATGAAAAAATAGAATTTTTCAATACCAGATGTGCTGCATAAAATATATATTTTATTTTAAAGAAACGTATAAACTAATTTTAGATTATCGTTAAAAATATTTTAACTAATATAGTTGTAATTAAGGTTTCACAGAGTTAAAAGAAAGTAGCCCATTATGCGAACATTGTACTTAAGTAAGTGCTCTTTTTGCGCGTTCTTAGAAAAGTAAAAGCCACCTTATTATACTTTATAGTCGCGCGTGCATTCCTCTTGCATGCATATATAATTAAGTGAGTTTTGCTCGGTTTCTTAAAAGCACTCATTTTTCTGAAATTAGGCACTCTAAACATACTAATCCAAAGGTCGTAACCTCTGTATAAATAATAACAATAATTAATCGTCTTGAAAGCGTACGGAGATGAGATCATTATGAAGGAAAGTTGTTGTGAACAGAAATAATTAAAACACTCATTATTTCGTTTCTTCATCTTTAACAAAACTATCTTTTGAAGAGAACTCAAAAAGGCTGCGTGGTGTGCTGAGATGAGGACGTATCTAATTCCATAATAATGCACTTGCAGAAAATACTTACCGAAATTTTCGAGAACCAATGCAATGGAAACAAGCATTATTGTTATGTATATTCAGTTTTGCCTCTATTTTTCATTTTGTTTATGATCCAACACAATATATTACAGAGTGACGATTATCAAATTACGGCTATATTCTTTATGGGTAAAAGAAAGAGATGATTAGAAACTATGAAAATAATAAATCCTTTCTTATAATTGATTTCGCGTAAAAAGTATATGGCTCATACCCATACTTAAAACTGAATCTTATAATAATAATTAAACTGATTTTTATTATCAAATTTGCTTTTAATTATTTGCAAAAGTATGACATAATTTGTATCTCAAAGATATGAGCTAGCTTTGTTCTTTGAATTCGAATATCAATTATCTTCAAACGAAATATTAATTTAATAGTATTTAGTTATGAAGAATAGCGATTACAGCGATTATCTGAATGCAACATCCGTTAATTCTAATCTGATTAATCTCGTGAAATAATAATTATCAATTTGACCAAAGTCCAGGATTTGTGTATAACCTGACAACGAAATAAACTTTAATAAAGAAAATAAAAATCACGTTATTTTTAAGGCTTTCTATTTTATTCTGCAACTCGACACAGTTATCGTTCAAGATTAAACGTCAAAAATTCGGAATTATCTTTACTTCAGTTCGACTTCATCACTAACTTTATTTATCTTTATCGATAAAGAAAAAAAAAATACTCTGAAATTCCTTCGGCGAGGCAGCACCTTTTTCATACATGATCGGGCAATCGATACAAGCCATTTACTTTACACCCCGCAGTAAGCCAGAGAGAGAGAGAGACCAGGAGTCCTTCCTTCCCCACCTTACATTGCGCGACATCGCAGTAACGCCTCTCCTCCACCGTCTCTCACTCTCTCTCTCTCTACCCCTCCGTTCCCTTTCCGTCGCATTCCCTTTTTATTGTATCCCGGGAGCTTTTTGTTTCCTAGCCTCTCTCTCTCTCTCTTCCGCCGCGTCACCTTCGCTCTCCCCCCTTTCCTTTTCCTCTTCCTCCTTTGATTAATTCCATTCGTCTTCCGCGTGTTTTTGCGGACGCGCGCGCGACTCAAGATTTACCGTTGTCAGTCAGTCGCCATGGCTACGCGGGTAATTCCACGTTGCTGTGTCAGTATATACATGGAAGTGTGTGTATGTATATATGTATGTGTACGAGCTGTATCCTATATATATATATATATATATATATATATATATATATATATATTCTACAACTGTTCGAGGGAAGAGATCTTTTAGAGTTACACGGGTGACTTTGGCCAAGGTGTGCGCGATTCCTTGCGGTCGTTTAGCTTGAGGGGTTAGCGTTGATTGCGCGAGCTGTGTAAAGTTTATTGGTTGTCCAAGGATGTGTTACTGGTTTGTGGTTCAGGAAAATGAATTTTGGGTTATTGCAGAGAGGATTTTAATTTTAGTTTGAGATTGAGAAAGATGAGGATTCTCGAATGATTTTTGGGTATTGAATAGATCATGTATTGAAAGTTATATCCTATGTTAGATGATCGATAATGAAATATATATATATATATATATATATATATATATATATAAATACAACTGATAAAACATTGGTAATGATTTATTTACATTGCAAGTGTTGGAGGAAGCTAATTCTACATACAGTGTTACTGAGTGAAGTCATTAATATTGCATGGACATTGATGCGGTTGGGACACTTTTTTGTACCAAGATGAACTTGAAGTAGAAAATAAGTTATACATTCATGTGATATTATATTTCTCCTGGCAAATTAAATTCCTACGCATTCTGCTATAAGTAGATTTACAGTTGTAACTGTCAGAGTGTAGAATACGACTACATATAATTTTATATCTAATCTAAAAAAAAACATCTTTTTATTTATATATTCTTCAAAATGATACTATAAAAAGACTGTGCATATATTTCTATTACATTCTAATATCGTATCGGCCATCATTATTTATTGTGTAACGTAAAATTATTTTATGTACTCTAATATTCTATGTAATATTGGAAATCTATTGGAAAGTGTTCCACTTGTATTTAGAAACTTGTGATTTCTCAATCAATCACTGACTCATGGCCTATTTTTAAACAACGGATTTTCCTTCGGCGTAATAACTAAGAGATTATAATTTTGCAAATTGATATTTTCATTTAATTAAACAATTTTGATGTGTTCCTTAAAAAAAGTGTGTCGCCGGCTAATTTGAATATGAGAAAAAGACTTTCCACAAACAAAAGTCACACATTAATAATTTCATTTTGCAGCAATTTTCAATTTTTCCTTCGTTAAACCGTGTTATTTATTCTGTTATTTCTGTTTATTCGAAATTGCAACTAATAATTTTAAATGTCAATCGACGCGAATTAAATAAAATACAGTTCGATGGCCACGGGAAGTTAAATTTAAATAAATTCACTCCAAATACGCGGTACACACGTACACACCTATACACACACACGTTTTTGCAAACAGCTTTAATCGGGGTAAATACAGGCCGCGGCCGGCTGTATTGATTCAAACTTTTCCGACACCTGTGAGCTCGCGCGTGTTTCCGTTTCTAAAAAGAAAAAAAATCCTCGCTTTTGCACAGGATTGAAATTCTTGCAATTTGACCTTCGTATACTGTCGTATGGTGTCGCGAATGCGTGTGACACGTTTAAATAGAAAAAAAAATTGAATTCGTTTTTCAAAAGCTGCCGGTCACGTGCGCGTGTATACCGTCACCATGCGCAGCGCGTATACGCGACGTTGGAACAAATAATAGTAATATTTTTTCTATTGATAACGTTTGATTTAGTTTGACTTCTGCGAAATGAATTGCGGTGACCGTTAGAAAGCACCGCTTTTGCTGGAAACAAGCGTTTTGTTTGGATATTTGTTTGTTAAACAAATGTTAAAATAGAAAAAGTTTACAGCAATTATTCGAAAAATTGTATTTATATTAGTTATTTTGGAATTGATGGTTAAGGTCTGGGGAATTTTATATAAAAAAAAGAATTCATTTTGATCGATGTAGATTACGTTGCTGTTGTTTGATAAAAACAAGTTTTTTATCAAAACAAAAGTTAATAAAATCAAAATATAAGTAAACCATATTCAAGCATAAATTTATTTAATTTGGCAGGGATTTTCATAGAACAAATTAATTTTGAATACCACTAAGAACGGCCTTATCGATTAATATATGCTCTCTCGTGCTATCTCCATGCCATACAAGAAGTTACGAGTCTACGAGCGGCTAGAAAATTTACCATCTCGGAGAAAAAGTGAAAAAAAGAAGCGGCAAGTCACGACCATAAAAAAGACTGGCACGCGAATTCCTTTTTTATAAGCTTGCGAGCACAACGTAAGGGAAGAGCAGCGTAGAAACGCGTAGAGAGAAAAAAAAGGACGAAGAGTGGAAAGTAAATATGAGGGTGAATAGCTCGCGCAAGGTCGCGTGCAAGCGCGGAAAAAGCGCGCGTATCCGGTTAACATATCCGGCCATTACCGGCAGCTGTTACGTGACATTAACACGTCTTAGTCCTGCGCGCGAGAGCGTCGCTATGTGTCGCGTTCTATGTTTTCTCTCGCTCTCTCTCCCCTTGGCACTGCGCGAGTGTATGTGCTCGCAGTCCCCTGGAGGTTCGACGCGACTGATTAACTTGGTAATGAAATTACCCGCCTTTGCTCTTGTGCGCGCGGCCGCAGGAGGAGCTTGAGCTTCATGCACGAAGCGTATAGTGTCGGGAGATGTTACTATATATATGTACTTCGATTTCCGCTGTGGATTTCTACTGGTTGTATAGAGGATGGTCAAAGAAAAATGGAGAAAACTTATTTATGTATTTATTATGTTTTGCGTAAGGTGATTGAGGAATCTTTCAAATAGTATATTTATATTTTTTCCCCACTTAAAAAGCGTTGAAAATCCTTACTAAAATTGTTTTGTCCCATTAAGATCGTATAAAAATCGTAATAATTGACTATACCAATTTTTAAATGTCCGTTAAAATTCTTTAGAAATTAATTTAGTTTTGCGTTTCATCGCTAGATATCGCTTTTGATTCCACGTTAAAAAAATTTTTATAAGACTATAATGTTCATATATTACCGAATTAACAAAAAGACTAATTAATTAAAATGATTATGTTTGAAGTTTTTCTTAATAATTGTGATCTACTTTATGTAATCACTGGAGTATTGTTGTCGATGTTTACATTACATTACTTAATAAGAGACAGACAGGATGACGTTGAGCAAGATCTTTTTAATATAAATATCATGCAGTTTTAAAACTGTATCCCTTACTTGAACAGTATATTATAGATACACAATTGAAAAATGTACAGTGGTGATGTGATTATTTTAATCAGCCTGTGTACTGGTGTCATATTGTGGCTATGGTATGTCAAATTAGTATGGCAAGCTAATCAGAAGTATGAATAACTAAATGTTAGTCTCGTTTTTTTTTGTTACACGCTTATGAAGCCTTTAATCGTCTTAAATTTTGAAACAATCTTTTGCAGTAAATATTTTTTATATTTAATTGTATTCTATTGAATTAATTTATCTTAACTGAGATTTTTTATTAGTTATACTACATAAAAGATGTTTTTTTATTTTATAAAAATTACTAGTATATACCTATATGTAATATACAAAATTGTGCTAGTCACATTGCATAGAAAAAAACCTGTAGTATGTTAGTTTGAATTTGCTTTATTGAAAAAAAAAAAATAAATAAATAAATAAATAAATAAATAAAAAAAAATAATAATAATAAAATAAATAATCTATTATTTATTATGAAAATTCGATGAATGTTGCTATTTGAATAAGTAAATTTTTATCAAATTCAATTTGATTAAATGTAGATTACTACGAGTCCATATTCCAGATAACTCAAGAGCATTTTCTTGTGAAGTATTCTTTTTGAATCAGGATGAGGCTTTTTAATTTCAAAAAAGTTCTTTTTTTATAATTATTTGAAGCGATATTTCTTTAGCTTGGTTTGCCCACCTCTTTAGGCTTTAAGTTCTGAAAAAAGATAACGTTTATAAATAATATCCCACATGAATAATATAAAGAATATTATTTATCTTTTACATTAATGAAATCTTCAACGATATAAATTATATTATTACCTTTGTACACAGCATCTGTTTCATCCCATTTACCTGGCTTATATTTCTCTATTTCTATAATGAAGAAGCACGATTCTGATCCAAAAAGAAAACTTCCCTAATCCTAATTTCGCCGGATACCAATTCCTGCGTGAATAATAATTTTTTTTTATTTAAAAAATCAACGATTATATCCACATTACAAACATACAAGATAAAAGTTTTCACTAAAATTAAAATCACACATCTCACCCGTGACGTCGAGATCCCACACCGTTCGCTCATCGACCATGACTACCACGACTGTTGCTACCACGCGAATAGAACCATCAAAACATTATTACCGTAGGGCTACTCTCGCGCGTCGTGTCGCGTGCATCCGCGCTACTTCCATCATCGTCATTGGCATCTACTATACTCTCGGCCTCTATCCCTCGTGGTGTCGCGTCGCGTCCTCGTCGCCCTCTGTGCGCGTCTTCGTATATACATACGTACCCATGCGCGCCGGGGCGGCCTAATAATGCAAGCATCGAGCCGTGACGTGAGTGTAGGCGTGGGGGGCGGACCACCGGGGATGATAAAGCGATTAGACAGCGATAGGCGATCTTCGCGTAGAGAGCGGCTAACAGCAGCGATCGGACGGCTGATCATGAGTGTGATGGCCACATTGTGTACATCGCTGGCCGGGACGTACACTTGTTTCTTAATATTTCAGGAAACGAGTTGTTGTTGATTGATTTTAGTGTTTTTTTCTTTTTCTAAAAGTTGCTCACTCGTCCTGTATTATGTAAAATGTTACTATATGGTTGATGAGATTGTAAGTTAGTGGATGCAGAAAATAACGACGTTTCGGCGACTGATTTGCCGTTTTTTTAATTATGTTATTCCTTTTAATTTCGATGTTATTTTGGGAGAGCAACGGGTGGCTGTATTTTAATTAACGGTTCTGCGGTCTGTTTCCGGATTCGATGTTCGCGCGGCAACACTTTGGAAAGCGGTTGTATTGATCAAACAGTTGTTCATTGGTTTAATTAAAAATAGAGCTGCTTTAAAAAAAAATACTTCGTTAACATGCCCTCACTCAGTGAATAGCGAACGTTTTAATCGTGTTTCCTGGTATGTCGATGCGTAGATTCATACGAAAATGTATTTACTCGCTATATTTACTGGCAAAAATACTTGTTTTGTTTCCATACTGCTATTTTTTATTAGAGGTGGGTCGAACAGTTCCAAAATTTCTACTTTACTTTTTATTTTAATGAATTTAAATATGTATAGTAAAATAGTGTATTGAAATCATTCACATTTTCTAATAAATACAGTAAACATAAAAGGTTCAGACACTTATCGAACATTTATTTGTTTATAAGCTCCCGACATTTATACAACAAAGATCGACCATTACTTTAAACTTTTACTTGAGAAAAATGAACAAGTCAAAAGTTATTATTTATTTATTGACAGAAGAATAATAAAGTGTCGGATAAGCTTCATATAATGCAGAAGCTTTAGAATTGTATAGACTTAAACAATAATATACTATTCTACCTAAACTAATAGATTCTCCCGAAGCTACTGAATATAATAAGTGTTGCTACTGTACTTCAAATGGTTCTCTAAATTTCGAATATTAGTGGTAGCGATTATCAAGTAAAAGCTCTCTAAAATTTTTATACCGGTCGTCAAGTCAGTTTTGTAAACTATTCCAGCGCGTTAGTATATATGCATTTTGTTTTGAACACAAGGAAAAATTAAATTTTCTTACTGTTCATACTCCTATGTATGATTAATTAATAACACTTACAATTGTAATTATAGTGATTTCATGAAGCAGACATTGATTATAGATAAAAATTTGAATAAAATTTTCTTCAATTTGGTTATGGTAAAGCTGCTAAACGTGACGAAGAAAATTTTATTAAGTAATAAATTTTGAGGTTGCAGAAGTGGAGATTCTCAATAAAAAGTTTAGTTTTTATACAATGAAAACATTTTTATTTTATAACATGATCTTTTAAAAGTCTATTAAAATACACTAATATTAGAGTTATAAATGCCTGTAAAATATACTAATAATACTTTAATACATAAATATTTTATCAGTGGCGTCATAATCCAAAAATATGTCATAATATGGTTTAGGATAAAAAGATAAGAATATCATTAGCGTTATTGATTTTTGCTACAGTAAAAATAGATTCATTCAATAAGACTATTAATAAAAAGTCTATTCATTACGCACAAAAAAAGAGAATGAAAAGGAAGTTTGTGTGATAATTTATAGTATCTAGAGATATTGTTATTCGTATAAAATAAATTTTTAAAATTATAAAATACCAAAATCTTTTGTGTTTTCTACATTTTAATCTCTCACATCAACTAGTAAAACAGTGAAATGGTAGTTGTAATTTATAGAAAAATTTTATCACGAATGTGACCAAAAATTTTATACTATTTTTTTCAATGATAGTTTTTGTTTGAAATTCGAAAAAGAGGAAAAATGTACCTTTCATAAAGTTTTTTACTTTATAGAAAGCTTCAATGCATTTTTCCAATCAGTACGGAAAAAGTTAACAGAGTCTAATGAAAATTTTCCATTTCAATTAGTAAAATTATTTTTTTTACCTCGCTGTTGAAATATTTTCAAAAAATTTTGTTGACTTATTTTTTCAAATATTATTGTATCAGAAGATCAAAAAACCATTTATAAATACGTAAATTTTTTTAATACACGAGAAGAATAAGGCTTCAGAAAATTCTTTTTTTGTTCTTTACAAATTTCCTTTCCAGTCAAACCAAAATTTGCTCGATTAAGAAGTTTCTTCGCAAGGGTTATGAAAACACTTATAGAAGAAAGTAGCTGTAAGAAAAAAAAGGTGAAACGGTGCGTAGATTAGCTAAGGTAACCTTTTACAGTAGAGCCGTGAAAACTTTCCTTTCAGCCATGCCGCGCCATTTTTTACGATTTTCCCCTCGGAGAAAACTTTGGGAATTCCGGCTCGGTTTAACGGTCACAAGAGTCCGTATTTCGATCGATGAACGACTTAACTGGCAGAAAAACATTGGAGACTTAAAACAGTTGAATTTGAAAAAAGTAGAACCCAAACTTATTTTATCACTTGAATTAGCACATTGTAAACTGTTTCACTATATAAAATGTAATTTAACTGTTTATTAGCGATTTTTTTACTTTAACTTGAATATAATAAAGTAACGATGATGGGTAAAAGTTATTTTAGTACAAGTACCAGGAAAGTTTAAAAAACTAAAGGATCGGATATCTCTATCGGCATTTGGTCATAAATTCAAGCATTATGAACTAGAATATTCAGCTTGTCGTCGACGTCTTTTTTTATAGTATCAAGCCTCTATTTGTTCTGTACGGGACGCTTTCCACGTTAATTCCATGCGGCTGATGAAATTTTGAAGGTGATTTCGCGACGCGAAAAGGCAAAACTTTCCTAGCTGCTGATGCAAAATTAAGCTTAAGTACAATGTCCCGGGATTACGTGGGCGCGGAGTCCATGTAAATTTCCGTTGAAAAATTCATCTGGCTGTAGCTAGCGTTATCAACTGCTTCTCTGTCATTATGGGCAAATCTCAGTGTTATGAATCTGCAGTGATTTTTCTTCACAAACTCTTTCATAACTTATTTTCTTAAGGTGATAAATTCTCAACGTTTTCTTGTTTACACTGCTGCATAATTACATTAACCATTAAATATAATTATCTTCTATTTTTGCACTATGTGTATAACATTGTAATTGGATTCAATTTTTATCACTCGTATGCTTAAACCAATTATACGTAATAATAATTCTGTTTAATAATGAGTACAGCGAATGGGGCTACACCACTAAAAAATTACTCTTTATATAATTCAATTATTTTTTATTATTCCTAAAGTATAAGAACAAAACTAATCGAATCTCCAAAAAGGC
This sequence comes from Torymus tubicola, assembly GCA_035583055.1. Lineage (NCBI taxonomy): Eukaryota > Metazoa > Arthropoda > Insecta > Hymenoptera > Torymidae > Torymus > Torymus tubicola. Next base: position 376,107 of record JAWWEQ010000050.1, on the reverse strand, counting down.
GTCTAAAAATTGAGATATCGACGGACGTCGAAGCGAAGAAGAAGAATAAGAAAAAAATCCGCAAACATAATCCGTTTGGGTATAATAGGAAAAGCTCAGATCACCATCGGTGCGGCTAACCATCGGTGGATTTTCGAATTTCTGAAACCTCTGCACCGCTCATCGCTTATTTATACAAAGTTTTAAGCTACTTCGCTGTCGACGTCAACGCTGCCCTCGTCGAGTAGATGCATAAATTACTCGCCTCTGTTTTAACGACCGCACGGTGATACGCGTCCGCCTCGATGGCTCGTCGCCGGACTCTCAGTCTCTTTGCGGTTCATTTTATAAGCTTCTCTTTCTTTCTCTGTCTCGCTTTCGCACTCGTGCCGGATGAGACAGTTCGTTATTATGAAATTTTCAGCCGTGAGAATATTTGAGGACGTTAATATTGCGCGCGCGCGTGCGTACGCCATTCCGGCTATGCGGAACGAGGGAACTGCAAGAGGGAGAACGAACGAGAGAAAGAGAGATGCGAGAGCAGGTTTAGCGCGTGGCGACGGCGCAGATATGTATTGTAAAAATAGCGGGGCGGGGGGAGCCTTGGTCTGGAAAAATAAGGGATTGTCGTCGTTATGGATTATAAACGTAGAGAAGGATCTGATAAATATGAAAAAGTTATACTGTAAACTTTCAGATTGAATATTTTCCAACTATGAATAGATAAGCAAAAAATTTGATTTCAGTTGCATAAATATCGTGATTCTAAAAGTATTTATTTTAATTTTATATCATATTAGTTTATGTATTAATTATAATAAATAATTAAATTTATTTAAAGCACTATCGAAGATTTCTACTTGCACACCCATATTTAATTTATTATTAAAGTATATTATCGATTTTCTGTAAAAACTATTTGTTTCAGTCATCTAACGAAAGCGTTATACTAAGCGAATAATAGGGAAAGTGAAAATGTTTTCTTTCTATAATATTTATAATATTTTACTTTTAAAATATTAATTCTCGATCTTTCACTAAAATACAGAACGTTTTTTACCTATTTTTATTATATGGCAAGTGGCATTAAATTAATTAGTCAAGTTACCATGTAGTTTTTTCATTTCATAAGTAAAAATACGTATTGTTTTATTCAAGACTAAACTAATTTGTCGGAAATTAAAAGACTGTTAAAAAGCTGGAATTATTCAGATATCGCTCACAATGTTAAATTTCTATATTATTATTCTGAAATTTTAAAAATTGTGTAAGAAAATGTAAAAATATTAGCAATTTTCAGTATTGTTACAATTACATCAAGAAAACTTGAAAATCAAGTAGTCAAATGAAATTCACTTATATACGCGATACCGTAATTTCTTAATTGACTAATTCAACTCGATCACCGAGTAGCGATAGAAATAAACTCTATTCCATCTCTTAAAATTATCATAATTGAATAAACTCTGAAAAAAGTGTTATAAGTATAATTAAAAGTTCCGCATACAAACGTACGCGAAGAAAAAGCAAAAACTGGTTTGCGACGCATCGCGTGCGTTGTGCACGCGCCACACAAGCCCGAGGGGGTGGAAAATTCATTGCGGCGGAACAACGGCTGTCTCCTTCTCTCGTCTGTGCTCTCTTCTCTCTTTCTCTCTCTCTATCCGCCTTTGCTCGCCGGCACGAGATTTATCGAAAGTTTTCAGACGAAAGCCATCGATAAAGTTCGCGCCGAGCGCACGATCGCTTTTCGAGAAAGCCCGGCCGAGCGATTTTAAACTTTTAACGTGTTCGTCGTTGCGCGGGAGAGCGCGAAACTTTAATTTTTCTATGTACCTACTTGGCTGGTGCAGCAGGCGAAAAAGAACAAGGGAAGAGAGTGAGACGGAGAGAGAGAGAGTGCGAGAAAGCGAGTGAGGTGAGATGCAAAGAGGAGGTGTGGAGGAGAGGAGAATAATGAGAAGGAGAGACGCGCGAGAAAGAGACGTTAGATTGATTGATTGATTGATTGGTAATTGTTAATTTGAAGGTACCTAGAAAAGGTTTCAGAGTCTCGTGTGATCGATTAGGGACGTGTGATAGTGAATTATGAGTTGATTTTTAGACGGGTATATTTTAGTAGCGTTAATTGATTGGAAATTTTAAACGCAGACTAAGTGCTGTTTGAACTCATTATGTTGGATGATGGATGCTTATATTTTTCTTCTGGTTAATTTGAATTGAAAGCTTTGATAAACATTTTAAAAGAAAAGTTTTAAAAGTAGACAACATAATAGAATTGAAGTAAAATTATTTATTATGAGTGTATAATATCAAATACAGCTAAATCTGCCGATAACTCAAGTTTATCAAAGCGTTAGAGTCTAATATTCTAGCATTCTTCATATTTTAGCATCTAAAAACATATACCTCAAAGTTTGAGCAAGATCCGTGATTCGGAGTCCGTGACCTCTTCTAGTGAGTTGATGTTGTTACATGTTTAGAGTAAAATAGATTGAATTGGAGTTTGATTTTCTAACAATCTTATATTTTTCTTCAATCCTCCATATAATTTGTTGTACGTCCCCTAAAAGTTCCAATCTAGATAGACTATTCAATTTTGTGCTGTTAAACCTACATATTTTTCGAATGATTTTATAAATTGAAAAAGTTATTTTCTGAAAAAATTATAACTTAACCCAAGGAGTTTAAACAAAAACTTTCTCTATAGACTTTTACAGTATAGAAAATCTCGACATTGTTAAAGACGAAATAAAAATTTGCGTCACTTTTTTCAAACTTGACAATGTTGCATCTTCAGATTTTAAACGTTTTATCTGTAAACTATTTAAAATATTTGTAACCTAACCATCTCCAATGCGTACAAGGAAAGAACGAGGGAAGCGACAAAAAGAGTGAGAAAAGCAAGCAGGAAGAAAGTTGGCAACTGAAAAAGTGCGTAAAATACAAACAAAAATGGGGAATAGCGCGGAAAGCACTGGGCGCGAGAATGCTCGAGGCTGCATCAATGCGAGAAAATGCAACGAGAAGAAAGGAGAGAGAGAGAGAGAGAGACGGGGAAAGAGAAAGAGAAAGAGAGACCAGCAGTTTTCGAGGAGCTAACCGTTAGCGCCGACTTAATTTCCGCGCTGGGACTCTTACAATTACTTACGATTTTTACCTTCCTTAACGCTCGCTCGCGAGCGCTCCGGTGTTTTCTTTTTACTCCTCGGCGTTGCGCAAGTTTTATTGGTCGCGGTGGTCGAGTTACGCTCGTTAAAAATAATAGTTCACCGGCGCGTTCAACCCCCGGCGCATATAGGCAGAGAGTGTATATAGCCGTCTTTCGACGCTTTGCCTTGGCTACCAGCGCGTACTGGGAAAGACGAGGAGTTGGAAGATCGAGTTTCGGCCAATTAATAAAGTGATTTGGAAGGAATGAATAATTTCAGGATAATGCGGACTCCCTTTTTATCCGAGGATTCTTAAGGATTCATTTGTACTTGGGCGTTGAGAGAGTAATGAAAGTTGTGTTTTGGGATGAAAAATTGATATACATGAATGTTTGTTTATTTTTTGTTTTACTGGTAACGCTGAAAAATTCATAAAGGAGGGTTATGGCGTTGAAGATGAAAAATTATTAATTGATGTTTTAATTTTCTTGATTTTATTCAAATGTATAAAATATTTATAGAGTTATAACTCACAATCCTTAGTTACTATTTTTAGAATTGTGTTGGATGTTTTAATTGTTGGCGTATATACCATCATAACGTTAAAATTCTACTATTATATTAACTTCAATGACATAATTCGTCATCTCCAATCGTCGCAAAGAATTCTAAATTGCGCGTTAAACAAAAATTCATTCAACCGCTGTTCCCATAAAAATTGACGAGAACGATGAAATTTTCATTACAAAATTATACGATCACAAAAGCCATGTCCCTTTTATCGTCCAAAACTGCGCAATAATTAAAATACCTGCATTCCCACCAAAAAGCTCATTTCCTACTTCCGGAATTCCAGCTCGAACATAAACTCATCCGTAAACCGCATTAAGACATTATATCTCGAATGACTGTCGCGTCGTCTAACACTATATACACGTGAAAAAATGTTAAAACTCACGGAAATTCCCATCAGCCATTCGTCTTTGCTTCTACCTCATCATACGCGTTGGTGCGCATCTTACTATACGTGAAATAACGTAGGGTGAATATTTAATTAAAAGATCGAGCTGGTCATATTCCTCGCATTTGCGTGCCTTATATTGCATGTCCGGCAGCTTCTTACGCTGGCAAGAATGTCATATATATAGCATACTTGTCCATATTCTCGACCTCGATCCAAGGCATGAGGGTTGCTGTTGTCGGTGACGTGTGTGTATATATATATATTCGTATGAGTGTGTGTGTGTGTGAGTGTCGGGTAAGCCTATTTGAGAGACTGCGGCGACGTGTCAACCGCAGCAGCTAACGCCGCCCTATGAGGGTTGGCGCATGGGTGGCTCTTACTCCGTAATTTCGTTAACGGCCGTCAAACGGCCGCGAGAGCGCGTGATTATGATTGAACTGTGAGCGTGTATATGTATATGTAAGGTGTGCGAGTATAGAGCGAGGAAGTGAGTGAAGTGAGTTGATGGTTATGGTGTAGGAAGGAACGTTGCTTTGCACTTGTATGTTACGACGATTGATATGAGCGTGCTCAAGTGGCGCGAGTTTTAAGTGGAAACAAAACGACTTGCTTTCCGTGTACTTGGAAGGTTATCCCCTTTCGTATAGGTTGTAATACTCTTACGTTGCGGTTTCCAGCAGTTGTTTTTTAAATATTTCATTCTTGGTGATCTTATTAATGACACCATTATGCGGTGATTTCTGTAGCCGGTAATTTAGGAAATGGAATATGTCGATTTATTTTGTTTGCAATACAAGCATCCAATAATACTGTCATAGAGTCTGTGTACATTGATTATTCTTATAGTAATACATTCTATTATATTATTTATATTTATTTGCATATATTTCAATTATTTGTAATAATATATAAATTATCAAACATAAATACTAATTAGTATAAATGTATTTGCTAATTGCATTTTAAAATATTTCTCATGGCAAAAAATATAATACATATTATTCTGTTTAACTTTCTTATTAATTTGAGAATTACTCCTAAATAGCGAGTATTTATAAGACAAAATTACAAAGTTAGAATAATGAAAAAATTGGAATAGCTTGAAGATAACTACTCCAAGTAAATATTAATAAGACTATCAATATAGTGGCACTTACTGTTATAGAACACTTTGCAAGAAGTCAACATTTTTTTATTTATAAGAAAGCAAATGAGAGGTCTTTTTCTCCAATTTTATTTTTAATTTTTAGAATGATATTTCAGTCTTTCTAAAGTTAAATGTTTGCTGTTTTAAGAATTGGAATTTTGCAATACTAAGTACAAAAATTTATATGTTAAATGAAAAGTTTAAAAATGTATATTATTTTCTTCCACAATTAAAATGTATAGCTAGAACACGTAGTTTATTTTCTATAGAATTATATTTTACAGTAAATTATATATAGTAAAATTAATTACTCTATTTTTCTTAACTATATTTACTTGACTATGTAACATAGTAAGTTTTTCATTTGATTTTCTTTCAGATATAATTTATGTTACTATCTTTTTTAATCATAAGAACAATAATAGCTCTTTAGTTAAAATTACTAATAAATCGTATTAAATTCTTACTATATTTTATAGTGATTCTATAGTTAAACTAACTATATTTTTGTCTTGGTGTTTAAAACTAATGGAAGCATACAGAATCTATGCAAAGTTAAGCATCTGCATACGAATCTATTTGCGCATATGAATAGGAAAATATTTAAATACTAATTTTTTGTATCTTTTACTACTAAATTTTACATGAACTATTGATTTTTCCTCTTATTTTAGCAAACTTTTTCTATACATTTATTTCAACTTTCCTTTTATTTTCATAAATTACTTTTTTTTCATATTTTTACAAGTCCTACACAATAGTACTGATTTCGCACATATAAAAATGCATCATACTAACATTTAAAAAATGTTATCTTTCATTCTAGAATTTTACATCCCATTTAAGTATTAAAAATATTCTTCTTCATTTTCGATTTAACATTACATCAATAACAAAACTATCAACATTCATACAGTACGAAACAGGTGGACTACTTGTCAAAACATTTCACAGCTACGAACTGACGTATACTACTAAATCCAAAATCATTAAAAACCAGCAGCAAGAAACATCAGCAAACATGCCCCGAAATTGTCAGCAACCGTGGCAGCGAGAGGTCTGCAACTATATAGAGCGAAGGAGCGTGAGAGTACGGAGGCGACCGTGCGGAAAGGGCCACGAAATTGCGCTTTTAGCGCCGTCGCGCGACGAGAGAGAAGCGGAAAGGCGAGAGGCGGACGCGCGAGCGCGTGATAAAACGGGGAGACGCGCAAAGTCCGAGCCAGACATTAGAGCGCTCGAATTCAACGGTGCTCCTCTCTCTCTCTCTCTCTCTCTCTCTCTCTTGCACGCACTCTAGCTTTCTACTCACTTTATCTCACCTCAAAAGTGCCTGGCGGCCGTCGAGTGATAGCGCGTGTGAGACGGAGAGCAGCAGCAGCAGTAGCAGCACTGTGTGTATGTGTATTGTTTATGGAAAGTTTGCCGACATGGATTTCACGACAGTTTGAAAAATATGAGAACGCGAGTGTCCAGTTGTTTCCCTTTCTGCCATGCATTCGGTTAGCGGAACCACTTTTTCGAAACTGTTTCCGTTTTCGAAGCTGTTACCGGTGTTTTTAATTGTTGCTTTGGTCATTGATTCTGCATGTTGTTTTTATACTATGACTTATAGCGGAAGTCCTAACAGACAACTATGTTTTCAAATCTGAGTTCCTTTATTTAGGAATAAATTAGAAAAAGAATTTCGATTCTTAGAATGCACCGTGAATTTACTAAACGTATTTTTCTTTTTACTGGGTCAAGTATTCGGTGAAAACTTTGGGATATATATGTCGTATATAATAGTAGACACTAACACTCCCGAAAGCTCTATTTATGAACATTTTTAGTTCCATTTTGAGAAAAGGCTAAGAAAAAGCCTCTTTAAAACGTAAACCATTCAGTCTATGGAAAGTTCCATTCAGAATTAAAGAAGGAAAAAATAAAACTGTAAAAAAACGAATTTTTGTTTTCTTTTTTCAGATAAAAAAAAGTATTAGCCTCTCTTCACAAAGTTATGAGTTCAAAGTTGTGCGATGAAAATGCAGCAAAATATGCAAGAAAGTGCAGCTGCTGATTTTAACGACTTATCAGTGCATTTTCGTCGCTCAACTTTAAATTATCATAACTTCGAAAGGAATTAATATGATAATATAGTTTTTTATTTCTCGAAAAACGGCAAATGAAAATTCGTTTTCTTAAATAATATTTATTTTTCTTCTCCATTTCATGCGGAATATTTCTACATCTAGTGATTTACACCATACAAAATTTATAATTTTCTTTTATTTGTATTTTTTCAATTTTACATTACGACATCATTGAATTAACAATATAAAGACATCTTACATAGAATGCAATCAGATCTCCTTGCGAAACAAATTAAATCATTGTTGCGTACTAAACAATGTTGGGTTTGAATCAACTCAATTGACTAAGTCCGTTTTAGGAGACCTTATGGGAGGTAGAGAGACGCTCCTCGTGAAAGTCCATCCAGATAGCGTCGAAGGATCTAGCTTTGATCTTACCCCGCGCTAGTTTGTCAAAGTATCGCTAAATAGATTTGTCGCTTTCCCAGAATCGGTTAATTTGGATCACGTTTTGATTGGTTCCTACTCCGAGTTCCAGTGTAACGTTCAATTTGAGTTGTCCGGGGTTATATCGCCTGTGGCTACATTTAAACGTAAAATTTATAATTGTTGGTGATGTATTAGTCGATATAATAGTTCATAATGAATATGACGAACACTTTATGATTTATTTACATTCGGATGATAACAATATTATATTTATTATTCTGATACGTAATTAAATAGAGATTAATACATAATAACAATCGCATTGATATTTTTTCCATTGGCCATATCCTCAAAATAATTCAAATAACATTGATGCTGTTCAATGCGACCCTATTTTCGCAAAATCCATGCGAAAATAAATGTTTAATGCGTACTTTATTGACTGTAAATGTGCTGAGTATATTGGGCACGCTTTTACTCTGGCTAAAAAAGCAAAAAACTAAACGGCACTGGTATTGATTCCATATGGCATAGTCAACTAGACGCGGATCACGAGTTCATCACGTCTCGCTGCAGTTACTCATATTTAGTAAATAATTTTAGATCACATCATTCAGCCAACACTTACTCTTCAATTGATATTAATATAGTTCGATCGTCACTTGGACTGTGCAAATAGTTGCTCGGCACGCAATTAGAACTAAACCCGAACAATTGTGTGTGTGAACGTTTCAAAATTTACATATTCATGCCGAAGTGTTTTAGGATTGTACGTATAGAGTAATATTGCACAGTTAACACCTTGAATATTTAATGTACATTCGTTTTTAACGTCGTAATTTATCATTATTGGAGATACTATATTATTATTATTCCATTTATTGTCATTAATAGAGTACTATAAAAAGGTGCATTCTTTTTACTCGGTTGATATATTTATATATCATAAAAGATGTTTTTTATGAATGAAGAAAATTAGTTTTTTCTCTGCTTTATAATAATTCCTAGAATGAAATGAAAACCTCAAAAGTCAAAAGCATATTGTATGCCTATTATTATTCAAATGTCAAATAATTTATTTCTACAATTCTACAAATATTCTTATAACAATTTTTTTTACGTCATGGCTTCACTTACCTGAAATTGAATGATTTATTACTTATCCGAAATAATTCATACATCCCAGCTTCCTTCAACCAGCAGAGACGCAAAAACACCAAGGAAAATTAAAATAATTCTGATTAACTTATATATTAATTAAATTACATCCATATACTTCGGTACTACACCCAAAACGATATATACATTTTTCCTCTTCTCATCTCAAGCCTATTTCAATTAATCGAACACACACACATATGTATATATATATAACACCAAAAATTCGCGGCATCTCCAAAGTCAGTGCATCGGTTTCTTCGAAGCATCTTCGTATATTTCCCTCCGCCTTCACTCCTCAGCTCACTCTCGCTCTCGTTCCGGGCACCGGGTTGAAAATTATTATTCATCGAGCTATTCCGAGAAACGCCGAGGCATCAGGCACGCGGGGGCACGAGAGAGAGAGAGAGAGAGAGAGAGAGAGAGAGAGAGAGAGAGAGAGGGACCGAAAGGAAAATGCCGGCGCGCCGACTGTGTAGTATGCGGTTATCACGATGCATATATATTTCCGGCATCGATTTTGCATTTTCGCGCGCACCACGGCCACCACCTTTCAACCTCCCCCACGCGTATATCTATATATATACGTATACACATATATACAAACGCCGCAAACTTACTACCCCCGTCGGAGACTGAGACTAAGGAGAGGGTGGGAGAAAGAATGTATATCTCGGCTCTCCGTCGTAATGCGCGCGGGCGGTCTTATTTCTTATTTTCAAAGATAGCAAATCAAGAAATGTGTGTATATATGTGTGTGTAGGGCTTTTCTTATGTGTATGTATACATATATATACGTTGATGTGTGTGCGTGTGTGTATACGCGGGGCCTAGGAAATCCAGCGGAAATGTATGTCATTTTTACGTTCGCTCGAGAGGAGGAAAATGCGAGTTACGGGCGCTGCATTTTTCTCGCTTTCCGCCGGCAAGAAGTGTCGTCTTTTGTTGTGAGAGAGAGAGAGAGAGAGCGGAGCATTGCTATACGGTGCTCGCTTTCGTTGCTGCACACCTATACGTTGCTCTTCCACCTCCCATTTCTCTCTGTCTCTGTTGCGCGAAAATTTTTCTCTCTCATTGGTTTTGTGCGTGAGCGCCACAAGCAAACGCAAGAATTACATCGTCGGGGTATTTTAAAGTCAGATTACCGCACCGCTCGTCCGCCATCTCCTCTCCTCCCCTCATATATGCGTGCGTGAAGCGAGAGTCAAGTAGGCGGAACGTGTGGTTAGAAAGCAAGGCAGCACTGAGTGTATATAGAGGAGTTTGCTTTGAATTTTTACCTGTTGGTTTTAGATTATCATACGCGAGTACAGAAGTTTTGATGAGATGGTGTACATATAATTATACCGCGTCTTTGATCGTCAATTTATATATACGTCTGATGAAAATCAGCTTAATGTAGTTTCGCTGGATCAATATATATTTGGTTTAGTAAAGTCATTTTAGCGGAATAATTTATTTCACGTTCTGGGAGCGATCGCAGAATTATAGAGAATCTATAAGTAGTTATATGTAATCTTGATTATGCTTAATAAAAATTCCATATCTGATGAAAGATGTAAGTACAAGCGTCGAAAATATCTTTTTCATTAGATCTGTCTGGAGTAGAAAATTGAAGATTTTTCTTGTAATAGAACTGAATATTTTATGTACTTTACGTTACATTATATTTGCTTAAATATCGAAAAATATATCATTCGAAAAAATTGTGTTTTGAGAGTAAACTTATCGAAACGATATTCAATTCTATGTTTGGTAATCGGTATAGAGATGAATTTGCGTTATAATACTACATAGTTCATATAAATATACCATGTATTTTTATTTATTTACTTATTTAAACATTCTATACCGAGTATACAAAATAGCAACCAAAAATCACAACATACAAACTAAAACACATATAAACTACAGATCAGACTTGTTATAAAAAAAAAATTGAAAAAAAAGTGGTTTAGTATATTGAATAATAAAGTCAGGATAAAAAAATTTATTTACAAGACTTCAGCCGTGAAAAGTAAATAGTTGCAAAATTAGCAGAATCAGTTGCTTTTATTTAAATTGTAAAAACGACTGAATCTATATAATCCTTTTGAACAAAGTGATTTTAACAATTACTCGCAAACTTCACCGGCTCATAAAGTGCGGTTATTAAGAAACTGAAAGTAGGAAGAAGGAGCGCGCAATAAAATTAAAAGAAATCATCCTCGCCCCGGGACTTTTGTATTTGCATAAAGACGTGCGCCCTCATCTCTCCCTCGAATTTTTTTTTTTTTTTATTGATGCGGAAAGAGGGAGCACGAAATTCTTGCTCCTGCAGAAAAGCGGGTCACTAATTAAGTTCGATAATATCGTGGCAGTTTGGTAATTTCAATTTTCAGCGTTCATGAACCGGTTACTTTCTCCGAGCACAGAGCGTTTGCGTATATAGAGAAGCGAAGAGAGAAGCCAAGTGTATATATATAAGCGCGGGTGTACGACGATAATAGAGAAGATGACGAGCGTTTTTAAATGCAATTTACGGGTATATCGAGCTCTTTTTTTTCGACGAAATTTAATAATGATACAACGTAACGGATTTTTTCATGCTCTGATGGGTATTTATTATAGGTTTTATCGAGAATTGATGTCTGTAATAATGTCCCAGTCGGTACTTGTTCATGTGTGTATATATATACACACACATGTAGCGTTTCGTTATATATTTTTAACTGGAGCGATGTCGATTTTGAAAGTGTTTTAATTAAAAAAGCTGTTTTTTTCCAATCAGAGCGATCGGAAGAAAATGTTTTTATGTTTATGCGACTTTTGTACAAACACGAAACGTTGTATCATACAATCTTGTGTAATCTTGATTTTTACAAACTTTATATAATTGAAAACATTCTATAAATAAGCTGAACCATATATGTGTACATTTTTATAGCCTTTTCGTAAATAAACAAGTAGCACCTATATAATTATCATAAGTAAACAAAATTAATTGAAATAAACCACAAACAGTGTTTTTGTATACCTTTCACCGATGAAATACTCTATATACTTTTAAATTCCTAATATTCCATCAACGTAAAAAAATCTATAAACAAACACGCGTGCGCTCACCGAAAAAAAAGAAATCCTCGAAAATAGAGCCACCGAGGCAAAAAATTTTAACCAGTATAGAGTCGCGAACTTCGCCCACACCTTCACTGTTCTCGTAAAGAAAACTTCACGCGCAATTAAATAATATTTTCAGAAATTGCCTTCTCGTTACTCCGTAGCGGTATACGAAAATATATATATATACGTCATCCGGGCAAAATTAAACGACCGAGATTTCATATACCACTGGCATGATTCTCTTGCCTTCCTCTTTCTCTCGGAAACCGATTTTTAGGCGTTCTCGCTTGACCGAGCACCGAAATACATCCCCTCAGCAAGCATATATATATATATATATATATATATATATATACACGCACAGACACATCGCACACAGAGATCGAAAGCCTTGTAAGTGCTATAGTGTGTAAGTATTGGTGTATAAAGGCTGAGAGCTGAGAGAGGGGGGGCGAAGGTGGTGTATATGGCTCGCCGCGGGGTTCGTCGTCGCGCAGTTTCGGAATGCGCCCCGTAACGGTGTCAACTTTGTACATTAACCATCGATTTCTCACGGAGTGTTAGCCAACTGGGCTAAAGTCCATTTACCCTCCCTCTCTTCTTCTTCTTCTTCTTTCCTCGTCTTTTGCTCTCTTTCGCTACATAGCTCGATCTTTTTTTTTCTTTCTCCTCTGCACCCTCTGTTGTTTCTTCTTTCGTTCTCTCTATACGGCTCTCCGTTCGATTGCACTTATTAGCCTTTTTGCTCGCGACATTGTTTTTCAATTCTTTCGCTCGCCCGCCCGCCCGTTCGTTCGTGTTTCTTCTCCGCATCTCCCCTCTGCGAAGCCTCTTTTTTGCCGGTTAACTTTAAGAGGCTTAGCTTTTGTTTTTTTTTCTATCGAGACTGGCCTGCCTCTTTGCTTCTCTCAGCCGGTCGGATTATCCACCGGATTAAATTTATAATTATCAGAAATTAATTAAATGATTGTCGTGGGTATATAGATACATATATATGTATGCAGCTCTAACGGCTCACATGGCGTTCATGGGATAGATTCACGCTGAATTTGCGAATTTCAATGTTTACATATATATGTGTGTGTACAAATTTGTATAGGATAGAGGTAAAATCGCGATTTTACGGGTGACGGTTAAATGATTCATTATATAGATACAATGACTACGATATACTGAGTGAAACCTTTTTATTCGATTCCTTTATGATCCTAAATACGTTGATAAAAGGTAGAAAAAAAACTCATCGATGGCTATGTATAATGGAGAAAATATAACATTGAATGTATCGTATAGTTCAATTTCAGAGAAGAACTCGCTAATGAAAAATTCAAATATCGCGTTGCACGCGAAAGGAAACGCGTGGCATATCGTTATTTCTCATTTTAAAATTAATGAAAGTTATATATTCGATTAAAAGGCGCAGTGAAATTAATTAATGAACAGTGAAAACTCACGTGATGGCATTATTTTCCATTCCAAACAGAACAAAAAGAAAGTCGCGCACACATTTTATCAAATGAAGCTCGCGCGAATGCGATTTCTATACTTATCAATTATTAATTGAACCTCCAAAAGCAGTTTTCTGCATACTCTATATAACTTACATTACTATCTATATTCGTATAAAATTTCAGCCGCATATTATCTTTCGACTGGAAAAACAGCACATTCAAAGCCTTTTAAAAATATTATTTCCTCGACTTCATACCGAGCCTAAACACGTTAAATTATTAAGCTCCGCTTCATCATCCGCCAACTCCCAATATCTCTTCCTCTCTAATTAAGTTACAATTATTTGCCCTTCTTCCTCCTCTTTTCCCTCGCTCCTCCCTCATCCTCTTCCCTCAACGTCGTGTACTTCTTTCTCCTCTCCTCTCTTCCTCTCTTCTTTCTCCTGCGACGGTGGTACCACCGCCATGCCGCATCGCGCAAGTTTAACGACGCGGTAACTTTTACCTTTTGCTGCTGCTGCTACTGCTGCTGTGCTGCGCCCCACGCGCGTGACTCGCCGAGACATTCAATCTTATTTTCCCCCCTATACTCGCCCCCTGCTTTAACAACGGCAATTTCGTGCTCCTTTCTTTCTCTTCGTCTTTCGCGGCGTTTGTTGTTTTTTTTTTCTTCTTTTTTTTGCTACGATGCGGAGGGGAATGCACGACGTTGGCTTTGATAATCGCTGCCTCGCGCGTTTTGGTGTGCCGGTAATTAAAATGGAGGCTCCTCGCGGACCACCGCTTGTTGGATTGTTTGGCTCGGCTGTTCCTCTTTGCTTTAGGGGGGCTTGCACGCTTTTGTTGGATTTATAAAAAAAAACCAGTTGCCGGGTGTATACGTAAAAAGGTGTATGGTCATTATAGCTGCAATGAGAATCATGACTCAATTCATATTAGTCGATATTTATAAAATTTTATTAATTATTTGAAACGAACATAGAGGTATATTACAGTATCGTTATGTAAGAATAAGCTACTGGATGTAGATGTTCTAAGAACTCGTAAACACGTCTTGAAGACACAGCGCATGGCTTTTACGATTGTGAAAATAGAATATTTGAACGTTACTTAAGAAAATTTCTATTATTATATTTCAGAAATATCTTTATATAAATAAGTTGATATAGGTCTACCATTAAATATGTTTTTAAATGCGAGAAAAGGTTTTTGTTAATATTTTTTCAAGTACTGTTTTGTTTCCACAGACAAATATCCATTCGGTTTACTAGTCAGAGTATTTATCAATTATAGCATAAATAGTATGTGATTGTAGAGAAAATTAACTTATTGAAGAAGTAACTAGGTATCTCATAAATAAATTGTTTAGTATTCGAGGTGTAATAGATAAAGATTCTGATGAGTAATCAGAAGGTTGGGTGTGTTAATCCAAATACTTAATGTAATACCACTTTTAGTATATTGTTCGTATAAATATAAAGAAACGAATATAGATATTTTTTCTGGAGCAAAACATCATGTAGATGATGTTATTGTACAAGAGGTAAAATGTTCACAATAATTGTTTATTAAAATTGTAGGAATTTTTCGGCTTCAGAAATTTCAAAACGGTTATATCAATACTAAAATTCTGTTTTTAAAATTATTTAATGATTTGTGGAGATTGTATAATACTTTAAATTTAAATATAACCATAAATTAAAGAGAATTTTTAATAACTTCTATTTTTGATCTAGTATATTATTTTCTACCTTACGGATCATCTAAACGACTGTTTTTTTTTGTTTCAGGTAAGCTACCACATAAATCGATACCTAAAGTTGGAGTCTTCTGTCTACTGTGTGGTAAGGAAAATTTCCATATTTATGGAATGTGAAGTCTGGAACTTAAAAAAATAATTCATTTCATTTAATAAAATTTATTTTTACCTTTTCTTTTATCATTTTGGGGTAGAATAGTGTCACTGATAGGAAAATAACGATTTTTTTTACTTAACGTAAGGTTTTATTGAGTAAAGCGATTCATAAGTAATTTATTGAATAAAAGTATAATTCAACGTAATTTAATTAAAGTTAATTCTCAGACTACGCCCTTATAGCGTAACTTACGATCTGCACTTTGTCCTATCGATTTATTTAGTGCTCTATTTAAATGTTAATCGTTGCGTCTTCCAAAATTAGCATATAGAATTTCAAGTTGATAAACGAATTTCCGATTGACACGCGATTTACTTTTCATCAGTGTATTTTAATAACTCAATGCTTAAATTATTTTAATAATAATCAACTAAAACTTCGTCGAATGTAAATCGACGTTTTCGTCGATGAATAAAACATTGAGAACAAAACCACAGGCCCGACTTGTTTATGTTAATATAATCTTTTATATATCCACACCTTTCTTATCAAAATCTCGACGAAAAAGCCGAATAAAATTATATCAGTTGCAACGATCCCTCGAGACAATATCACGTAATACATATCGATGCCATCGACACGAAAATTTCGCGCTCATATTCAAAATTTCCGATCGGTTCTTTTGATCCATCGGTCGATAATTTCGGCGTTCGCTCTTTATATATACGCGGCATCATAATTAATATACGCACGCGCGGTCGCGCCAAAAAAGAGAGGAATTAAAACGTTTCGTGAAATTTGAGCGTCACCTGGCGGCTGTGTTACATAATGACGCGGCGCGCTTCTCGCGAGTGTGCTGCTGCTGCGCCTGCGCGACTTTCGGATTTTAAGCGATGTAACAGGATCGTGCAATGCTTTCTCGGGAGAAAGCCCCGCGAAGGTGAGCAATTTGTTTTTACGAGAATCGCCACAACATGTTCTCTCGCGGAGACAGAGAGAAAGAGAACGAGACGCACACTGGGTGACCGAATATGTAATACCGTCGTTGTGCACGCGCGGTTCTTGACCGAGTGCACAGGTGTGTATATATAGGTATATATAATATGTAGGTGATCTCCTCACCGCGCACTGTGATGCCGACTTGTCTGGCTCACTCGACTCGTGATACGAGATGTTTCTCGCAGATAATTTTGCTCTCGCTCTCTTTTTGATTGAATAATAACATCTTACCTTTTCTGCGCTGATTTTTATGGCTTTTTAATGGCTCGGCGCAGTTTCAAAATAATGTGTTACGTGTGTGACGGTGTACCGCGCGTACTGTATACGTATATTATACGTATGCGTCCTACGCGAAAAAGTTGACACTCGCTGACTTGTGGAAAAGCAAAAGAGCAGGTGAAACTGGCCAGAGTTCAATTAATCGCTGCAATGTTTTTCAATGTATATTTTAGGATTTTTAGTCTAGAATTTTATACGTCTACGAAATACACGCGATAATGGCTCGTTTAATTATTAAAATAAATATTGAGCAACTTTTATAATAATTGAGTGTGCTTTTAGAGAGTATTATCAAACACTCAAAAATATTACCCACTTCAATCATTTATATTGTTTCAGTTTTTACATGAATGATAACATTGGTAGATATTGTATAATTTTAGCAAATTGTAAACGGTGACGCTCACTGGTTTAACAAACGCTAGCATCGTCAAATCTCGGATTTGAATAGAGTGTGAATTGACAATACAAATATATATGTCTAATTCTTTATTGAAATAATGCTTTTTATATTAGTACGTTTCGTTTTTTACATAAAAAATATTATATTGTTGAATTGAAAACACGTTGTTATACGTTATATCGGCAGACACTTTATAAAACATTGATTCTTCTCTGATTCTAATAATAATTATGAATAACATTTTTTAGCTATTCTCCTATTTATATTATTCACTGTCTAAGTCTACGCTACAACAATTTCTCCGAACTACATCTCTCATAATTACCTCAATTAACATTCAGCCACATTGTCCAAACTCGGCTACTTAAACCCTAAAAATGCAGCCAACACAAGGCCCCTTTATCGTCTAAGCTGCTCCCGCTCAAATCTAGCGATCGAATCGCTCGGGTTTTTTTTCTTCTTCAAGTCCGCGTGCGAGTGGGTGCGAGCGCGTCCGTGGCGGCTATATCTACGACGCAGCAAAGGTATAACCTGCACCTCCTCCCCCCTCTTGCGTTTCTCGCCCGCAGCCAGCGGCGTATTTCATTTCGCCCCGTTGCGAAATTACATGCGAACCTTACATTTATCTTCCTCCGAGATTCGATCGCGTAATCTTCCGTCAGTGTAGTGCCAACTTGCTCGCTCGCTAGCTTGCGCGCTCTCTTCCGTATATAGGGGGTGGAAAATTTACATTTGAATTTCGCCCTGCCAGACCCTGACGCTTCGACGTTTCTCTTTCCTCGACTTCTCCTAGGCTGTCTTGTGTGGATTCTTCCATCTTTGCTATTTGAGAGCGGAGTCCCGAATTTGTTGGAATTTCGGTAGCGTTAAACGATAGTATTCATGATGTATAATAGATAAATGTATGCGTCTATTTTTGTAATTTAGTCATATGGAGTTGAGGAGACTAGAGTGCTTTGACTTCATATGGAAAATTCGATATCAAAGTAAGGAAGATAATTTTACGAGTATGAATAATGAACTGTAGGATAGACATCGTTCAGCTTTTAACCTAATAAATTATTAGTGGCTTGGGTCGGAATTTCCTTATTTTTGGGATTTTATACGAATAATATAATAATATTAAGGGGGTTATTCTGAACACTTAACATTTTTATATGTACCGAACAGTGACGCTAGGCTTCCAGAATTTGTAATATGTTTTAACACTCATAACTTCAAGTAATATGTTAATATTTCGAAAAATTCATAAGAGAAATTTTTTTATTGGACTTAAAAATCTGACGTCAAAGGTGACGTTTTCATACGAATCCACGTATAAGCCATCAAATTCGTAAATTTATTTCTTTAATTTAACTATGTCCTTTCTTAAATATGTTATAATTAGTACCAAAATTGATATCTGTGAATTTTATCAAAAATTTCCTAAGAAATCCTTATACTGTGATAATCCTACGTATAAAGCCATGACTCCGTACATATAATAGATACACTCAAATTGCTCTAAGATTAATTAATTATAACAGATTTACAATTATTTACACTAATAAAATATCACTTGCATTGTCAAATTAGTTTGCGCTAGCTTGTGAATTTTAGAAATAATTCAGCTACGATCAAACTTTTTTATATCTCACAGTATTCTTTAATATAAACATTACCGTTTTCTGCATCCATAAAGATAACCAAGCAGTTGAAAATTTACATTAGCCGAAACCAAGAATATCTTCTAAGCCTATAATTATACCATTCACAACCGAGATTCCACACTTTCCCATTCCACTCCCCAGCCATGAATTTCATCACTGGCGAATCTCCCCCTCGCCGGCTTTATGAATTTTTAACTCGTTAACAGCGAAGATCCACCCTGATAACTGATCTTAATCAGATTGACCCTCTCTCGCACCTCTTCCCCACCCGCATCGCGTATCTCTAACTCCGCATCGACACGTAATCCTGCTACTGTTGCGACTATACCTACCTCTATACGTATATATATATACGCACGTGAATTTCGCGAAACACACCGCGTGTGCACCTGCTACTTTCTCGTGCGCTATCTTGCTCCTTCTTTAGCCTCGTTCCGCGCGTTTCTTTAAGATCGCGCCCTAGCCGCGCATAAAGCTACCCCACGTGGCCTCTACTCGTGTTATTCGAAGCCGTTTATCGGCCGTCATTTTGTTAAGGAGCTTTTTTTTGTGGCGAGCTAAGGGAGGTAGAGTGGGGAGCAACGATGTAAGCTCTTAAATGCGCGAATTTGCATAATGAATTCGCTCGGTTGCTCGTCGTCATGGGAGTCGAAAGCTTTGCGGAAACTTACATTAGAGGTTAAAGGAGAGGAGTGGCGAGGAGTTGGCATATAGGCTTGGGTTAGAGTTTATAGGGGTTCCGTTTGAAGAAACTGTTGAGGAGTTTTGAATTATCGACTGTTCGAATATTACTGTATTTCCATTAGCGCGGTAGATTTGTGATGGTATCATTATTATTAGTCTCTTCTTTTTGCTTTAATAGAAAACACTTCTAAATAGTTGTTGTTGTATTATTTTTTTTTGTACGAATACAGGATGCGTACTTTTTCCTTCTGTGTAAAGCATTTTATTATATTTCATTATTCGCTACGGATTTATTATTAAGGTTAATGAACGCAGAGTTCATGTTACGTAATTTTGAACTACATACGTTATTAAGTTAAAATTTCATAAACGTAAAAACATTTCGAACAAATAATTTTCGGCATTAAAAGAAATAATAATATTATGGTAATAAAATGAAATGTACTTTTATGTGTTCCATGTTTATTTACAACCGAAATTGCCTGAGACTGAAATAAAAAGAAAATGTAATTTTTTTTATAATACGTCATATATTTAAACATTGTAACAGCGTCAGTTTTTCTTCTTTAAATTACTGTGTGGTCCAGAATACAAAGTATTTTATTTGTATATCGAGAAATAAAGGAAAGTTATTATAATCATATGAAAGCAACAGGAAGTTATGGCACGAATAATTTGTTACCGCGAAATTTCTCAAAATATATTTTCCTTTTCATTTTACATGACGTTTTAATCAGTAAAGTAACTCTTCTACCCACCTCTCTTTCTATTTGAAGCTTCGTATACCAAAAGCGGAAGGGCAAAAGTCGTCGTGCGGCATATAAAATTTATCTTTGATTGATGAATATATGATGTGAAAGTGCAGAGCGCCTTGAGCATTGCGTTGCGCTCCGATCGCCTGCTAATTACGAGCATGTGTATATATACACACACATACCGGCGATGAAGTGCAGGTTGCATCACGCACGTACTCTCATGTGTGTATATATATATATATATATATATATATATATGTGTGCATCTGTGTTTTCAAAAATTTTAACAGCCATGCTTCAGACAGCACGCAGGTCACTCGTTCGTTTGTATTGCGAGCGATGGAAAAAAACGCGCGTTAAGCACACGCACATACGCGCGCATTACTATATTGATAGGCGAGAGCGTACATAAACAACGGCGGATTATTATTCAACAGGTTATTATTTCAGCTGAAAATAAACGCATATGTGCTGCGCGAGAGCGCGTGGCGTTTTTCTGGGTATAAATGAGCACCACCTTTGATTCCCAATGCATTCGAAAGTTGATTTGTGGCTGACGGAATTAAAAGTACCTGCCGGGCTATAAAATGCAGATGCATATGGATTTTCTGATGGCTCCGCGTAATAACAAAGTCTTATTGAGCCTGATCATTCAAACGTACATAACGAATTTACTGGCCGTGTGGGTATATATATCTTAAATATTCATTTTTAGTTGTGTAACGGTTTCGAGGCTAATAAAAAGACTATTAATTTATAATTCCATAAATATCAGATGATAACGTATTTATTGGAATCAGGTGTCAGGTTTATTATTGTGTAATACTTTAAATGGCTACCGTTGCATGGAGCGCTCATTTTAGTTACGGCAGCATAAAGTTACTGCACGCTACTACAGCATTGTTTGTTTATACTAATAGCATATGAATTTTAGCACGCGCAGTATGATACTCCCCACTGCTACATGAGTAAACAATATGTACGCGGAGAGTAGCGCCATCGTACTAGTGTAGCTTAGAAGCTGTCACGCGTCAATAGCAAAAGTTTCATACCACGGTGCTATGAGATTCTTGCAATCTTAAACCCACGGACGGATCGACTAAAACCGTTGCACGAATTCCATGCTTCCGTAGTATGGACTCACTGGTTTCGGAGCATGGAAGTATCTCCTGCACTACTAGCATGAATTTTATACTTTCGCAGTCTTCGTGTTATGCCACCGTAGTACTAATACTAACTATACTCTTAAAGTCTGAATTTGTGCTATATTTACATGCTACTCAAGTAAAACAAAAATGTATGCTTCTGTAGCGCGAGCTTCCGTACCATCATAGCTAAATTGAGCTCTCCGTGTGGGAAGGATAAAAAGATATAAGTGAAAAATTTAAGATTTAATGATAACCGATATAATCAATAAATTTTTGAATATTAAATTAAGAAGACATCATTCATTTTTAAAGAGTATAATTAGACATTGTCAGATATATCCACAGCTTTTAGATACATTAGAGTGTTCATGAAACGGTTAGAAGTACATTAGATTACAGGTTACTAGAAATAGAAAGACTTTAACATATTAATTTGAAAAGTGAAGCTTAACATTTTAATAGCGAAAAGGAATTTTATAACTTTCTTAAATTTCAAAAGAAATCCTCGATAAATAAATCTTTTTTCCAATTTAATAAATATTGGTAACTTATGATTATGTATCGTAAAATTCAATAGTACAATAACATGGCATTCTAGTATCAGTATTCTCGCAATTCTTCTCTAGTTTTATTTTATTATTTATTGTTAATGATCATTGATCTACTTTAAATGTAACTATTATCAATAACTTGAAAATAAACTAAAATAATAAAAATACAATTATCCACAATTTAATTGATATCTTAATTAAACTACTCTCCATAACTTACTAATTTCTCATTTTCCATTCACATCAAATGACAAAGACACATACACAACTACTTACAAATCAAGTACGACAACAATTTTTCGCGTTTTGCCTCAAATATACCCCGTACACACACACGGATACTCTACTAACCCGCATTCCACAGCCGAGCTTTTTCATCGCTGCGCTTATACTCCATCCCCGGGAAATTCAACATATATATACCAGCAGCTGCATTACACCTCTGAACCCCTCATTGCTATTGTAACCCATGCAGCCGCACGCACGCGCGCGCGATTAGCAACTAGTTTTACGCGCTGGCGCCGTTAGCGTCAATTAAAATTGACAAAGAGTGTCATTCGTCCACTCCCTCTCTCTCCATCTCCCTCTGGAAATGAAAAGGGGAAAAGTGCTACAGATACACACATATATATACAGAGCTGGAAAAAAGGGCTGCGGCCGCAGAGCGACGTTTGTCAGGCTTAACTGCGCCGTGGCAAACGACGCGGCAATAAACGCTCCTCTTCCTCCCCCACTTCTCTCTTGAAATTTCGTGCCATTAAACAGCGCGAAATGGATATTATTCGACGTTCCGTTTGCGCGTGTATATACGCCATGGTGCGAAAGCTAGCGACGAAGAGCGATGGTGCGGTGTGTATATGTATATATATATATATAGGCATGTATGTGCGCGAGACGAAATTACCACTGCAGAGCGACCGGACAATTGAGCTGTAATTAACGCACGCGTGAGTATTGCTTTATGAAAAAGTCGCTAATGCGCCGTCGCGACATGATGGGTGTCGCGAAATTATTCGCCAGCGTCTAATGTATGGCGGGTATAATGAAAATCGATAGAGTATAGGCTCTATACGTTACGAAATATATGTTTATGTATGTATATATGTGAGTTAATCGTATATTAGTTAATTTATATTTTGTTAACTTTTACGATGTCTTCTCATTTGTCCTATGAACATTAATTCTATTTACAGTTAATTATTGCGATTTTTCATTTTTATAAAGGTAAAATGGTTTTTATACTTTTGAAATTTTTAATTTTTCTTTTAATTATATTGTACTACATACGCAGCGAAACTGTTATTGCTCTAATTTATAAAGCTGCACCTGTGAACTGTTTAGCAATGCCATTATTGTTTTGCCTAATGAAAGCGGAACACAGTTACGGTAGCTAAAATGTACTCACACGTTCATTGCGTACATATATATAGTATACTTTGGCTGAAAATAGGTCAGAATTAAATACAAGTAACGATTATTATGTATATATATTAACCTTAAAAAAAATAATTAAAAAATTGTCAACATATTTACGTTGTATCACAAAATTAAAACAACTCTCACTACCTCATTTCCTATAGATTAGTCACTTATACATTATCATTACGACGAAAACAATAATAATCACTCGAATAAAGAACACGTAAAATCATTACCTAATAAGCGTACTTATAAATCACCGTCGACGATTTCAACGCTCGTGCGCGCGCGAAAACCTAATTGCCGGCTTCGTCTTCGTTCAGCTCGCATTAATTTCAGAAAACACGTTGTACACTCCATTACAAAACGCGCGATTCATCACTTCAGTATATACCTTGCGGCCGATGCGCCTAATCGCGCGACGACTGCAACACCACTTTAACGAGCATTTAATTGCGCGCACACGTCGCGCGCGATTACATCTCGTGGTAACCGATGATCAATGCGAATAGCTGATACATCTACCGTAAAGGTATACCGCCAATTTTGGCGAAAGATATAAGGTTGCGATCTGTATTACCATACGGAGTCGGAATTCTTTTTCGTATACCTCTTATATATATACATGTGGAGCGACAGGATCCATGCGATATCTCAACATCCAGATGCATTTTCAGACGCGTTACTTACACTTACTCGCTCGTACAGCGTACTTTCTCATGCTCTATCACACATATACATATACACGCGAATTTTCACGCTCTCCAGCTTTCCATATTCTTTGTGCGAGGGGTTGCTTTTTAGATATATATACATATACGCTAACACTGTGCACCCACATAGAGAGAGAAAGAGAGAGAGAGAGAGAGAGAGAAAGCGCGTCGGAGCGGCAATGTTCTCATCTTGTAAGGACGGTTGTAGGTGCAGATCGTCGGGTTGCGCGCGCTCCTTTCCTCGCGGGGGCCATTCCGCTTCCCTCCTGCCCCCGAGTTTCTTCTTATCGCCGTAAAATATATCGGGTTCCGGTTCCCGTTACCTCTCTCTCTCTCTCTCTCTCTTACCCTTTGCGCTTGGGAACGTAGCTTCACTTCCCACCCACCTACTCCCACCTCTCTCTCTCTCTACCCATATAGTAGGCGTGTTCGCGTAATTAAGCCGCTAGAGATTTGCATACGATCCGACAGATACCACGCGAGCGCGAGGCATGCGGAGAAGATACTAGAGTTACTGGAGCTGGCAGCGGGGAGTGAGCGTACCCCGTGTTAATGCGTTTTTGCACCCGTAGCTGCTGAGCGGTGTGTACAGGGAGTATAGCAGTATGCTTGTGGGCGTACAAGTCAGAGAGAGAGAAAGCCTTTTCTATGCACGCCCTTCTTTACATTTCGTTCGAGGCTTTTTTCTCGAGGAGGTGTTGCCCAACGCTGCTGCCATCTGGATTTCCCTCGGTTCTCGTTATTCCGCTGCGTATTTGTACGTTATTAGGTTACCGCTCTGCTCCATTCGTTATCTTTTTACCTCGGCTTGCGAGCCGTAATTTTCAGTGGCGAATTTCGTATTCACGCGGGCTTGTTTTTTTTTCTTTTCTTTTATAGAATTATTTTTGCGATTATTTAATGAGGAGGGAGGCTTATTGTCTATATATATTTATAAAAGATGTATATCCATGGAAATATTGTTTTTAGAATATGCATGTAACTTATTGGAGAATTATATATTGATTGTTAATAGAAATATATGACAGATGATATAGTGTAAAGTGTCGATATTGAAATGTTCCTTAACAATCATAACTCGTTTAATATTCGATGATAAATTTACTATTCGAAAAAAGAATGTTGTCTAATCAAGTCTAATGGTATTTTCAGATAATGTGGTGTAAAATATACCGCTGATACGAAAACTCCGTAACAAATGTATGAAATTTGTGACATATTAAACAACCTACAATTTTAGCAACATGTATACATTCCATTCAGACCGTATATACAGTATATATGGAAAAGAAAAGCTCTATACTAATATACTCCACGAATAGGCAAAAACGTAACGTTCGAACTTCGAAATCCCCAAAAATCGTTATCAGTGTTATAACACCCCAGGACACTTAGCAGCGCGATTTCATCAGCTCGACAATCGCAGCATTCGCCATTTACGAGTATTTTCATTTCCCTCTAGAAAATTCGCGTTTGCTCGTTCCCCCTCCCTCTCTCTCTCTCTATACACAGCCAAAATCCACGCTTGCTACTACTACTACTACTACTGCTGGCGTCAAGTTGCGAAAGCCAAGTAGCAGTAGTGCCATATTAGCCTCCGCTATACCTTGTGCCGGCGTCTTTTCGCTTATGGGGATTGAAAAACTTTCTAACGTTTGTAGGAGAGCTAAGCGCGCGGGCGCCTTGTACGATGAAAATTGAGCGTCCGCTCGTGCGTGAGTGAGACGCCTGGTGTGGAGGGTCCATTCTCTCTCTCTTTTTTTTTCTCGCTGTTATAGCAGAGCAAAGCATATCCTTTCGCAATGAGAATTCGTCACGAGAAATTTTCGAAGACAAATGGGCCGCTATCAAGAGTTATATTTATATGTTACTCGTTGGTCGTATCTTTTCCTACCGGTGTATATATACATGCTCTGCAATTTTCGTATATATATATATATATATATATATATATATATAGGATACACGTGTGCGCATGAGTCGTGGCTAATGCTCTGGAAGGCGAGGAGACGTGACTCGGCAGACTCTCGCTTTTGGTCTGCATCATGCGCGAGGCTGAACGTTTGATGGATATGAGACCGGGAAAGGATTTGGTGTTGCGCGCGTGCGCGGCTGTCTTTGATAATAAGGGATTGCGTTGCGGTTCTCTTTTTTTTGTGTCCGCTATGTGAGAGATTTAACGCGCTCGAATGGATTAATGTATCTGTTATTGTTGGCGACTGATCGATATACGGTTTTAGATCGGATTTGTGATCGGGAAGTTGAACTTTCTTTTCTCAAAAGATTGGCGGTCTTTATTAGATGACTTTTGAATCTATGAATTTATTAGAATGAATTTCATGTAGTTACATATGTGTGGATATATA
>JAWWEQ010000050.1:303750-349731 GCA_035583055.1 Torymus tubicola | reverse complement strand
AGCGCATATATCTCTATATATATATATATATATATATATATATATATATATATATATATATATATTGCTGAAGATTATAAAGTAGTTTGCACATCGCGATCTGAAGTATAATGCACATTTGAAATATTTTGAGATACTTTTATAGGAAAATCAAAAACAATAAATTTAAATTTTGAATTATGTAAATAAGACTATTTCTTTTTCGAATGAGAAAAAATATTTTTCTGAAGAAAAAAAAATTAAGGATAAATAATCAATCGAACATACACGCGCGAATATATATAGAATATAATATATATTTCTATGAATAATCATATATATTCATATATAATTCTACTGCTGTTAATATAGAAATAGTTATGTCTATATTGAGATAAAACCTATTAATGTGATCATATATAATCATGCACGGTTATATATTATGATCATGTATGTATCATTTTCTCCGAGAGATATGATAACTGAAAATTTTGATTTGCCATATCTGAAAAACGAAAAATTGTTTTTAGAAAATTTTAACTATAGATTCTCTAAGAATCGATCACGGGTACTCTATAAAACCGTCCATCGAAAAGTTAAAAAAAAATGTTTACTTTGACCTAAAATTTTTAGAG
This sequence comes from Torymus tubicola, assembly GCA_035583055.1. Lineage (NCBI taxonomy): Eukaryota > Metazoa > Arthropoda > Insecta > Hymenoptera > Torymidae > Torymus > Torymus tubicola. The sequence goes on along the minus strand of JAWWEQ010000050.1, from coordinate 349,117 downwards.
TGGGTGATACCTTCATATCCTGACATGCTGTGGCAAAACTGAGATCTTATTCGGCTTCCGCTGATCAAAATATATGGGAAAATCATAGTGATTGAAAATGAAATTTTATGGACCGCTTAATATAAAATGCTTTGAGTTATTGACATTCTCTTTTTTTATCTGCTTTTCTGTCTAATTTGAAAGTTTTTCATTTACTTATAGCAAAAAATTGCATCGTTTAGAAGACCGATTAATTTAATTTTTATTTCAAATGTATCAAAAGTACGAGCTATTAATAAATATTCGTACTATTAATGCATTTGAAATTTTCAAGGTTCATAGATAAACTTACGGCTTTATAGCGTCATATTTATTTATAAATTGGATGCTCAAGTAATTGTTGGAAACGAAGCAAACGACGAATAAATTGATGTTTAGTGATGTTTATTAATGAACAATAAGATGTGTACAATGGTGGCAATCGATTGATATTGAGACCAGTCACTGATCTCGATGACATGATTACATGAACATAGTATATCACAATTACAATTAACATTATCGTGGCCTTAGTCGCTAAAGAAAATAATAATACTTACAACGTACGTCGAGAATAGTTTCTACAGATTACATAATACGAGTCGCCATATATTATTATAGCTATGTGAATAATTATATTATCGTTGTATTCTTATACATTAATTAAACGAGCGATCGCTTTATAGAGTCGATTTGCAATCACTTTGGATATTTGTACAAGCTGATTTTCGTCCGGCGTAAAGCAGCCTTGAGCTGAGCGGGCAGCTCACACCTGGTACCCTCGACGAGGTCTTTCACCGGACTCTTCAGTATGCGGAAGTTCACGTCGTCGAAGTCGAGCTCGCCTAGTTGGAAGCGCAGAAAGCGATTAGTCAGCACCCACAGTTCCTCGGACGTCTTCGTGATGGACTTGGGCACCACCTTCACGCCGTTCGCGTACTGCAGTCGTTCCGCGTCCTGGGCCACGATTTCCTGGGAAAGTAAAAGAGAAAAAACGAAAATGAAGAAAGCCGTTAATTCCTTTGGTATCTCCTTCCTCCCTTTTTTTATGCGTGCGTACGCACGCGTGTACGCGGGTATTGAATGGATGTAGGGGAGTCGTTAGCGAACGGTTTATTGCGAATTCCAGGCTGACTTTTATGATGATTTTCATAAATCGTCGTGGTAATGTTCCTTGTGCAATTGCAATGTGAAGTTTATCTTTTTTTCTTTCATTTTTAAAAATAGAATGTTCAACCGCATTTTCTGCTTTGTAACTTTTTTTATAAACAGCTGAGATTGTTGTGGTTGTATCGAAAATTGGAATTCAAAAGACCTTTTTAATGCTTTATAATTTTGTACAACGATAATCACGCTCCTTTCTTAAGATTGAATTCGTGCAATAATGGAGTCAATTTTTGCAGAAATTTATTCATGTACAGTTGAATAGCAGTTTAAGTTGTAATTCAAGTGTGGTTTGAAGTTTGCGATTTATTTGAAGTGCTTTTCAAAGTTCGTCATTTTAAAGGTAATGATGGAGCAGTTTACCTATTTACATAAAAAAACATAAAATGCAGACATGTTCTGTTTTACATAATTATTACTTTAATAGGGAAAGTTTTTATATCGTTAGCAAAACACCGAATCATAATATAAAATAGAGCTCCGATAACTTTCTCTTCACTATTTGCAAGGCTACCTCTGATAAACTCACGGTTTTATAACTCGTTAAATTACAGACGATTATATTTTTATACTCTAATTTATGTTGATACACTGTGTACGTTACGTATAAACGTACATATTGTTCTGTATTTGTGTTACTTAACAACGACATTTACTACTGTTGGTGCAGAGCGTGGGAATCATTAAAAATCTTGTGCAGTATTATTTATATAGTTATAAGAGTTGATATAATGTCAGTTACTGACCGTACTCTCAAAATTTATTAGTTAAGAAATTGTAATGAAAAAATTTGGCTGACATAATATGAAGTTTGAATCAATATTTATGATCCACATTGCATATGCAAATAGATATTATGTAATATTTTATAGTCTGTTGCATTCAAAATATTGACTTCAGTACTATGTGCATTTATTTACATCGGTTCCTGGGGAAACTTATTACAGCAAACACAAATGTATGTCAGAACTGCTTAAAGTAAATACAAAACAACCTATTATTAACTATCTACCTAATTTGAAAATTATCTTATTCCCAATGGAATCGATTAAAATTAGTCTTCAAATATCTTGCAGCTACTTCCGACGAGAATCTTAAAATTTCGCAAACTTACTTTCTAAGCATAAATATTCTATTTTGAAAATATCTTCAAAGAAAGCTGTGCATATTTTAACATTTTAGAAATTATTAGGAATTTATTATTAAAACAAAAGAACAAAATGTTATGTTTCCTGGACATGAAATTTCAAAACAGTATATAGTTCTCCATGAATAAACGTGCGAGATAGAACGATAGGCTTTAACGAATGGCTATAAACAAAACTGTCATTGACCATAAACTCTCTATCAATACGGTGATCTGCGCGCCGTATGTCAAACGGAATCTAAATCCGGACATCGAAGATTTCACCATGACTTTCTCTCACGAGCGTTGCGCGCGCGTTAGCATCGCGTAAAAAGGCCTTCCTACGCGTATCTCTTTCTCTCTCTATTTCTCTCGCCCGCTCTTCCAAACGCACAACAAGTGTCAGAGAGACGCTGGGAAGTCACCGCGCGAACACTTTGACTTTATTATCCTCTTGGCTCCTTACGCAACAACGTCGCGCGAAAAAAGCACGCTCAAAACAATGCGTCATAAATAAATCTTGTAGCGCATGGGTATCGCGTGCGCTGGGAAAAGATTCTTTTTTTTTACGATATCCCTACAGTATAACACACTTCAGCTTTATTTTCTAGCTGAGAGAATAGAGAGTACTTTAAAGATGTGACTTTTTATATTCTTATTGATACTTTCTTTTGTTACGCTCATGGAGTAGAGAATCAGAACCGATTGATAATTAACTTTGCAAAAATACATTTGAATTTAATAAATTTAGGTCATGTTATAAATAAGGTTAGATAGAAACTTCGAAATCTAGATATCCAATTATTATACACATGGCAATAATTTCAATGCAACCGTTTTGCGCTGTTACGTATACATATCATTGGTAACGATTCCATCGTAACATTCTAACGCTTGAAGAGACTCACAGACCTCATACTATATACTTACAATATTTTCCTTGGCGAGCTCCCTATACCGATTCCAGCAGGCAATTGCCGTCTCCTTGGTCAGTCCAAGGAACAACGTGCCGTCCGAGGAGAAAGCTTGCCCAACTGCCTGGCTGCTGAGTATATCTCGGGCGCCAAAGTACTTGATCCTATAACCGTAGACACTGCGCGTGAGTTCTCGGGTGTTAGCAGCGTAAAGGTCATAGGAGGCGAGTGGACGGAAGAAGAGATATCGTGGCTCGTATGGGAAGATGTTGGGCGAGAGTGACATGTCAACAACGCCACCACCGATCGCCAGGCTACGGTTGCCGATCGTCACGTTGCGCGCGGCATCGATCGGGTTGTATACTTCGCCTTCCAGTCGGAACAAACCGATGCCGTTCCAGATGACGAGGCCATGACCTACTGAGTCCGTCATGTATACCTGCAGGCGAGGGCCGTACCAGTTAGTTTAGCGTTGGTAATGATAAGGGGAATTCTCTTGGTAAGGTGAAGTTAGAAGGTTGGATAGATTTGGTTGGAAGGATAAATCGTTTTAAAAGGGATGAACGGGAGAGATACCCTGGTAGAAATCGCCCATTTTTCTCCCATTGATGAAACAATTTTTCTACCATTTTTCTCCTATTTTATGGCCATTTTACTCGACTGGCCATAAAATGGGAGAAAAATGGTAGAAAAATCGTTTCATCAATGGGAGAAAAATGGGCGATTTCTACTAGGGTATGATTACGTTTGATGTTGGATAATCTTTAGGGATTTCTAATTAGGGCTGGTAGGGCTCTGTTGTGAGTATTATTGGAGACTATTATTTTGTTAATTTTTTTAATAAATCAATAGCCACAATTTTATCATACAGTAAGTGGGTTGAATTAGTGTAAATTTGTCCAGGTGGATATTACACATGTATATTAACTTCAGGATAGGAAATCGATAAGTTGTAATTAACAGAATTTATTAAGTGTACCAAATATGATTATGATTTATATAATTGTTTCTCTATTCCAATTATTATCACTTAGCTGTTGAAAAGAAAACTGTCGATGACTATAATATACTCAATAATAACTGAAAACTGGTACATTTACCTTACAATTTTTAGAAAAAAATTGGCATAATTTTAAAATTATAAAAGTAGCTACAATATCTGACATCTATTTCAGACGTCATTATATGTCGATTATATATTTTCCGCAAGAATGATTGTTCTGTAAATGGTTATTCGATTGTTGTTGTCATGGAAAACCGGTCGTGCTTTCACTCGCGAGGTTCATATAGGAGCGACACGGAAATAACTTGTATCCGTATAGTAACAATGAGAAGATATCGATAAGAGAACATGAGAGCATTGAAGAGAAAGATAATAGCAGATCAGTAGTCAGTAGAATCAACAAATGTATTTTCTTACAATACACAATGGTGTGAACGTGAATGATGTAATATAATAATCACAAGTGATTATAATTTTTAATGACAATAAAGTAATAGAGTCGTGGAAAATTACATTTCTACTTGAAATATAAAAGGCAGCAGTTAATAAAGTTTTCTTTCAACTTGCATATTATATAAATTAAGAGTTATCTTTAGATGAATCTACTAAGTAATTATCTGTTCTAATTCAAGATTGATTGACAGGAGCAAGAGTAAAATTTGCCAATACTACTATGCTTATGAAATATATGCACATTTTATCAAAGTAAATTTAAATAATATAGAAGAATGACGTTTTTCCGTGCACAAATAGCTCTAAATCATTTTACCGCTTGGATCGTCTGTTACATTTTCGAAACGACCGAGAGAATCCCCCAAGTCACTAAGGCAATCCTTTCTAATCATCGAGTGCAGCTGGCATTTTGCAATCGTCGTCATTACCCACGCGTGAGCGACGGACAGACAGACACGTTAGTCAGGCTCCATCGATATTAATTAACTGAATAGCGCGGTAAGATAAACGAGCGCTTGGGCCATGCGCGCAGCGCGTCTTTGAATGACGGAAATGAATGCAGTATGAACATGACTCTACGCGTTTCACTCGCTCTCTCTCTACCTCCCGCACTCTCTGCGCGTGCTTTGCTTTCGCGTATATAACGATTTGAACTAAGCCGCTCGTGTTTAGCAATAGAAGACATCTGTTGGCACGGCTAAAGTTGCTTCAGTTGACTTTGCGCAGAAGTTCTGCGCGTTACAAGGTAACACCGCGCTCACGCGTGCATCTGCTCTCAGCAGTTGGTGCAATTGAAGAGGTGCATTTCTGCATTTTAGCATTGATTTTGGAGATACTATATACGTATATGTGCACATACACAGATGTATATTGTTATAGAACTCGTACAAATAGAAAGTTATATACAGTCATTTTCATATTCATGAACGATATATATAGATTTATAAATCTATCAGAAATAACAAAGACCTCGGAAAACGATTGTAATACACTTTCATATCGAGTGTATTGATTTCGAACGACAATGGTATATATCGTGAGCAACAACGAGACAACTAAGATTTATGTTTATTTATTATTTCAGTATTAATGATAGCCACGCGCTTGTATATGTGTGCAGCTAAATTGCACGTAATAATCGGCATGTCTATATGTAAAAATGTACAGGCTCGAACCGGCTATATAATTGTATTCAAGCGTCGATACAACAATAGGTGTGCTTTCGCAAGACAGTGGAAGTAGCTTTTTAGATGTAAGATAAAACCAAAGACGGTGCATATCGTGAATTTGAAATTAATTGAACCAGTTGTAAAGACACGAAATCTATCAATCTGGAGGCGAGAGAGTGCCGCGAGAGTTTATGATTTTTATCGAACCTGTTGCAATTCATGGAAATTTCATCGTCTCTCTCGTATATATATACAACGAGAACAAAGAGCATGAGTAAAAACATGCGTGGTTTTTGCGTTATCTTCGCATACATACGCACATATGGTGTGTTTATGTGTGTAGGTTTACGGCATCCGCCTATTATAGGAACGCAGAAAAATTCGACACGAGACTACACCACCGCCACGGTTTTTTCTATATCTGAATATGTATGCTTCAATTGCGCTATTGCTAATTAACATTAGATTAATTATAAAATAATCCCTATATCCCTGGATGAAATGGGTAATGCAATGCGAATTATCGTTTCTATAATTATAGGAAACTAAGAGGAATTATCTAATTGCATAATTTCAATCTTTGCGTTTTGCAATGAAACACACATATAAATTTGTAGAAATAAATATAACGAAGTAATTGAAATATATATGTACAACTTCTTGGATGAAACTTGCGAAATCCTCTATATATATATATATTTCCGTGTTCACCGTCGGTGTTATATCATACATTTCTCATTAACATAATTTTTGCCGATGCCAATATAACGTTCTCCCGTCAGATAACGCATGACTATAATATGTCAGCTTCCCGTGTGCGGTTTAACCTCAAACTTGAAAAAGAGGCCACAAATACAAACATCTCGTTCGTTCGTGCGTGCGCAGTGTGCGGTCTCTCTCACATGCGCGTTACGCAAGAAAGAACAACTCAGCACGCGCTATCCGGTAACTCTAATGCTCGCGGCGATGAAACATATATAGTAGGAATGAGTGTATAGCATATATTATATGTATATATGTGTGTTTGTGTATATATATATGTATGCGAGTGCGCGATGTCTTACGGTGGTATGATCGCATTGCTGTCCCTTGGTCTCGACGATCGGCTTGACCAGCCGCGTCATGCCCTGATCATTTTGAGCAATGTGATTCGGTATCTTGATCCTCTTGGCTAGCTTGTCCCTGGTAAGGTCGAAGGCGAGCAGCTGCGCTTGGCAGGCTTTCGCGGTCGTGTGTTCCGCGATTCCGGTATCTAAAACCCACAACCTGTTGCATTGATCGATCTGTCAAAATCAAATTTCTCTAAGCTGATAGCTTTTTCTTTCGCTTCTGGCCTTTCGCCTCGATCCTTTAACTTCTTTCTTTCTTCTTCGATTTTTGCAAGCCAGCACGCGCGCGTCTCTTTTTGCTCACGTGCATATTTATAGTATATGCACGAGAGTTGAATCTTTTGGCACGTGTTGCATGATGAGTATTTGTTTGAGCGGAAGCGAGTATGAAATTATATGTTCTATGGTCGATAGGTCAACGAGATTATTGGTATGCAAAGGTTATTCATGTTTGCAAAAAAAGTTCACTTTCTCTGTTAGTCTGATATTCAGTGCAAATATAGTTTTAATTAGTTTGGTTTAAAGTTATAAATAAGCTGTTTATTAAGAAGAACAACGCGACAATTGTCGAATTTAAGAATGCATTAAAATTTAGTTACTTTATCTTATTAGTTGGCTTTATAAACTTTTAGCATGTGGTAAAATATATTATAAATTGAGCCATATTAAGGATATTTATATGAATAATCCGCACATATGTGCTATCCCCAAATGAGTCAGAAACCAGCTAGAACTATTTTAAATTATTTTTTTTTTTTGGCAAAAAAAATCATACTGTTAGATCAAGCATATTCCTTTTTTTTACATTCGAAAAAGTGTAAAACAAGACAAATTTAACTTTTTTGAGAAGAGGAAAAAATTTTTAGAAATAGCTCATTATGTAGTACCGTAGATTTTAAACATGAAGCATTCATTTGTCAGAAAAGGGATTAATCGAAGCTTGAAAAACAGCATTATCTTGATTCAAAATTTATTACGTTTGAATTTACAAATATGGATTATTAAATAAAGATTTATTTTAAAAGTTTAACGAAACCGACTGTTAAATAAATATAATGGAATATTTTGCAAAATTTTTGTTTAATTGGGATACAGTTTTAATTCGAATAAAGACTTTATTTATTTTGGGCATTTATTCCATAAAGTTATTGTTTCAAAAAACGTATTTTGATAAAATAAATCGTATTATTAAAACAATATGTATTTATAATTTTATACTACATCTTTTGTAAAATATACTAATATTTGTTTTCGAAAAAAAACATATCAAAAAGGAGTTATGATGGTTTTACAAATTTCATTCGCCATTGATATTATTTTTTTAAACAATTTGAAATTGAAATGTTTTCAATAACAAATGGAGATAGAAAGCTTTCAGAATATATATTTGAAATATCTCAACGAATCTTTTACATTTGTCAAATCATTGTAAAGAGAAAAAAAAGAAAACCAAAAGCACAACAAGTAATCGAAAAGTAAAAAAAAATCACCTCAATCTCGTCATTACGTAATTCTTGTACGAGACCATAGATCTCCAAAAAGTTCTCGACCCTGGAACACTCGCCTCTCGCCCAAACTTGTCTCTTTACATATACACATATTTTTGTTTTTTCTTTTCGTCGCAATAGAAAGTTTACATATCAAGCCGCAGCCGGTTCGCGAAAATCGAGAAGAAGAAGAAAGAAGAAAAAAAAATATATAGAATCTGGCGAAAAGAGACTGTATCTGTATGTGATATATATATATGTGTGTGTATATATAAGAAAAGAGATATATACTTACGGCGAGGCCGTAGACACTGGTAATACCATTGCAGTCGCCGCGGGCATGCCACGACCAGTCCGGATACGGGGCTAGCAAGGGTCCAGACTCACTGGCCGTTCGACTCGAGACAGTGCTGAGCCGTGCCGGCACGCCCGCGTAACCCACGTGCGACACGAACACCCGGCCGTCTGTAAAACAGTAATAATGCGTAACGGTCAACCGGGAGAACAATATAATACTCATGCGTGCATACTGCGAGAGATTGTTATATAGTGATATGGGTTATGGGTTATAGGTGCACAGCGTGTGTTGTACATGTGAAGGTCGGTGAAGGATTGTCGTGGTTCGGGGTCACTCGCGGTAGAATGTATGGTTGGTATACTGGAAATTATATGGTTTACTTCGTGTTATTTTTTTTTGCTTTTTAGTTTGTTGGTTTATATGTATACTATTGATCCATGGTACCTTAAAGTCCCATTATGTGAATCAATGTATTACAAACAAGCAGTTTCGAAGTTGCGAATAAGTTAAGTTGTTCTATACGTTGGATACGTTAACTTTTGCATTATTTAATCGCTTGAACTATCTTGAATGTTAGTCAAAGTTTTGTAATTGAATAAATATAAGCAATCACATTGATAATTTATTTATCCAGTTAATGTGACAGCTTGTATTTGGGAATTCATTTTTATTTAGTTAATTTTCACGTGTTTACATTATCATTACTAGTATTTTAATAATTTTAGGATATCTTTTTGTATTTATAAATAAAAAATTAAAAGGTTATCCATTATAACCAAGTTATTTATAGATTGAAGAAAGTATTAAATAGCATCATAAATCGTCGTTATTCCCTTCTTAGTGTATATATTTAAATTGCCGACCCACAAGCTTTTTATAGCTACTGAATTAAGACAAGAGTAAAAAGGTATTAAAAAAATGATAAATATAGAATGAGTGGTACATACGGGATTTCGCATCTTTTTTACTGTAACCATACCTGATTGGAAATAAGAAAACTAAGTAATTCAAGGTCGCTTTTTTTTAAAACAGCCCGTTTTCGACATAACACCTTACCAAATAACTAATTTTTTTATTACTTCTGTTAATCAAAGATAAGTTTAATTTTGAGTACGAAGTACAATCAATAGTCACGACCTGTTCTAGAAACTCTTGGTTCTCTACGAACTCTCTTAGAATACTATTATACAATAAGATTTTTTTAATATTTTTACTACCCATTTCGACTTTAACAGGTATCTAATTTATGTTTTTATTTTGTTACAGGTTAGTAAACAGATTCTCTTATCACGACTCAGCAACGTAAGTCTAAGCCTACAATTTAGCAAAATAATTGTTTGTCTTTCTGACCTACTGGTACCCGCAGTACCTGTTGTTTATTCATTGTACGTCTGTAACTCTGTTACTGCACCACTCGCAACTATAACTACAAACTACTGCACACTTTTGAAGAAATTTACATATACGAAAAATGAGGAAAAAAGCTTACGGCACAAAATTCTTCGTTATTAGAATTCGACTGGTATAATTTTGAAATCTCAGCAAATTCTAAAAACAATAGTAATGAAACAGCTTTTTGAACCTATAGTCTATTCTTCTACGTACGCTTACAAACGATCACATATATATATACTTTCTACCCTGCCGGAAAAATTTTTGTTTTCTCGAGTGCTTTTATGACACATTTTACATAAGAATGCGTCATATATATTCCGTCACGATGCATATCGAGCGGCACAACGACCGCGGACTAAGAACACATTCCAGCCCGCGCGCGGTTATTAAAACACTTCTTCGAAAAATGTACATTGTATACTGTATACTACTGTGCAAACGCGCGCGCATGTGTGTATGTTGTGACGGCTTTTAACGCCGCCTGCTGTGTAAAAGTAGGTTTTGCGTTATTGTGTCATTTTTTGCTAGTACGAGCGCACGCGTGCGTGCGTACGCGAACCGGAGGAAGTGTGTTTTGAAACGACGGGTAGTTTGCACGATAATTTCACGGGCGCAATTAATTTTACAATCTCGAGAACAGGCACAGCAGAGGATTTCAATGAGCAGATATCCCACGTATTTAAAATGCAATCTCTCTAATGAGAATAATCTTGATCTTTATATAAGTATGGTAATAAAGAAACAAGGGTTTGTATATGTATACATACTATATATGTGACTTGACCCTGTTGTAAGTAAAGAAAAGATACTATGTGTAGAAAGAAAGAGCAGACGTCATGTTCGTCAGTAGTAACAGATGAATCGATTCAGACGTCCTTTAGCTATATTGATTCAGTATGCTCTGCGTAAATGGACATTTTATTTAACAGAGTAATAATGATCTTTTAACTGGAGCAGCTGCATAAAAATTTACTGCAGGCTTTCTAGAATGATTTTCTTTGATTATTATTTTTGCGAAATATAAAATAAAACATTGTAAATTGAAACGACCTATTTTTAACGCAATTATCTGAATAAGTTTATTATACGATCATAAAGGAAACTTGTTATCTTTTCTTATATCTAGAAGGAAGTATTAATTATCAGATTAATTGATCGTAAATTTTAGAAGAAAAAAAATATAGGACAAAAAAGAAAAGCTGATGCTGTAAATGAGTTAACAGAACACCTACTGTGCATTTCTAACACTTTCATGTCAACATTTTTTAACGTGAGAAGTGTATAAAACGATATTTATGCAAGATGATTCCACATAAATATTAATTTAATCTGGATTGTAAAGATCATTTTTCTCATGTATTCATAATTTTTAACAGACTCTATTAGTTATGAAATCGCAAAAAAATGAAATGAATGTTAGAAATTAATAAGTTTTCAATGAATATTTATTGCATTTATTCCGCGGAATACCTTCTCCGTTCATATGTAGTTCAAATTTTGCAATCCATCGGCTTGTATTTATGTCTTTTGCCGAGTTCTTTTTCTTTAACAAGGGTATACGTTTAAAAATAAATACGTTTTAAAAATAGTTATTCACTATAGGAAACTGTTTCGTTTTATACATGTATTGCCTGGAGTTTTGAGAGTATACGCTGAATGTCCGAAGCTTTTACACTGTGTCAAAAATTTATAGCTGAACCAGAGCCGAGACACATTGATGTAGTTTTGATGAATTTATTGGTCTATAAATCCGAAAGTAAAGCAGAAGAATTGATTTATATTTTTATTCATACCAATCGAGTGTGCTTATATTACTGGAAATCGATTTGGTACTTTTATTTATGATAATTTAAAGATAAAAAATTATTTGAAATATTTCTATATAGAACTGTAGATAATATAAGCGTATTTTTTAAATAGCACTATAACATCACGAACATTCTAAGAGCATTCTAGAATAATTTTAAATCAACGAACTACGTGGAAAATTACATTACACTTGTACTGAGTACTATTATTCGTGTCACTTAATAAGGTGCCGTACCGAAATTCAAGCCATAATAACACGTTAAAATAATATTCTGTTAAGAGTCATTTAACGTTACATAATTATTTTTAAACACTTAATTTACCAAAAAGACAAACCGCTTTCACTTGAACTCAAAACCATCTTCTCATTAAATACGTAATAAAAAAATTTAACTTAACATTGCAAACGTGCTATTACATAAACTTTTAACCCAGTTTTTTTTTCATTTTGATCGAAAGAATCATTTTCTTTAAAATACACCAGAATGTTCATATTTTCCCAAAGAAAAATGTTGATTTCAATTATTAATGCATTTCCCGACGTAATAATATTTCTTTTTACGGAAATGTTTATTTTTTTTTCATTTTCACCGAAAAATAATCCGCAATTAGCAAGGAACATTATGCTTTGGTTTCATTAAAATCCTTTTAGCATATACCGACAAAAAAAATAAAAGATTTATAACCGATGTACACGGTTTTTATATTAATAAATGTTGATGTGCTACAAACAAATCGCGCATTACAGTGCGATTGGCTATTTTTATTTTCTACTTCCACCAGTTACTCTAGAACAGCACGTTCGAAACAAAAAAGCTCCCTAACTAAAAGTACGCCAAACACACAAATTACAAACGTCTGTACAGTTATATACAGATATACTCGAAAAATTCCCCAGCACAGTATATTTATTAACAACGTATGTACCTTTGGCAACAGCGATATCGGAGGGCAGTACTCGCGTAAAGTTGTACTCGCCACTCTTCGTAGCAGCGAGCTTATGCTCCTCGGAGTCCCATAAAAAGTCGAGGTACTTCCATTCGTGCACGGTCTGCAATTCGGCTGTCACCGCCGTCGCTGCACAGCACAGTATCAATAGTAGCTGCATCATATTATCTCCTCTACTTTGCTTCTTTCGTCTATACACTTATAATATCTCTCTCTCTCTCTTTTTGTTATTCTCGTAACGAAATATTTACGTTCGTTAAAAGAAAAAACGTCGCGCGAAGTTGCGTACCCGTCGATTTTGCTCACATGACACCACTCGCGGGCTTTATCACCGCGTAGCAAAGTGCTCACATCTCGGTACCAACGACATATATCTCTCTTTATCTCGTTAATGTATCTGTACCGCGCACTTATACTATTGTTGTATGTATATATATGTATATACTAAGCGGCAGGACGTAGAGAAAACACTAAGCGAATAGAGACCGCGTGTGTTGATGCGGCACGAACAGCTCGACGCGCGCGTTATCAATGAGCGTCAGCTCGCGCATCAGGGTTTGAATGAGCCGCGCGGTTGCTGCTGCTGCACCGTCCGCTTCGCGTGAAAGTGTACGGCGACGGCGGCGACGACGACGGCAGTGGTATACGCACGCCCCACCGTAGGCTGCTGTTGCTGCTGTTACTGCTCTCGCGCTCTATTGCTCCTTTCTCCCGACGCCGCGAGCTCTTTCCTGGTCTCTCTCTCTCTCGTTGCGAAAATTTCCACACGCGACGACAAAGAGCTGAAGTGGAGCCCGGCGTATAGCGCCGAATTATTGCGAAACGGGAGTGTGTCTAACGTTCATACAAGTACACTCGCGGGTTTTTCTCTACGTGAACCGCTTAATGATGGTTGTAAAGGGAGGTAAGAGAGAGAGAGAGAGAGAGAGAGAGAGAGAGAGAGAGAGAGAGAGAGAGAGAAAGAGTGAGAGAGAAGGGGGATTATTAGCGCGGCGTTGGAAAATGCGGTTGCGGAAATGAATATTGGGGGTATTTTATTGGTCAACACTTTTGTTTGCCCATCGGGCATATGATTTTTTTTGTTATTTTTTGTGAAATAGGTTGAAAGATTTAATCTGCGTGGCGTAAACAATATAGGTAATACATTTTTTCGACGTTGTTTGCAAAAACGAATTTTTTAAAGTATAAACCATTAGTTAACAAATTGCGTTAAAAAAATAAGTAAATAATAGCGTTCAAGTAAACAGATTACTTCTAGTTTTATGGTCTTTCTAAAACTGTCTACTCTTGTTAAGGCTTGCTAAAATAATTTTCGACCATACGATTCGCAGAGATTCTTTTAATAATAAAAAGAAATGTCTTCATATTTCGAATGAATTTTCAGATACTTTCTTATTTATAGGCTATAAATAATGTTTGAGAGAAAATTTTTGTCTGTTTTATTGTTCATTACGCAGTCATTTTATTTATTTATTGGCTTCGAGTCTTTTATATTCATTATATTTCAGAAACAAGCAAACTTTTTGATGTACATAATATATAGCGGAGTAGAAACTTTGTGGAACGGTTATAATCCATTAAACAAAAAAAAATATATATATCTATATAAATAATGTGAATTCCTACGCAACAATTTTATTCTTTAATTCTATTATATAATGATAATAATGCATTTTTATGAATGGTTAATATGTGCCGAATACTCTGTTTTTACTGTGAAAGTTCAGCATGCATATTTATATATACTAAATCCGTGAGAAATATTAAAACACATAATCTTTATTAAAACGTAATATTATTTGTAAATGTTTAATAATATTATGACGATTTTCTTTCACATACAAATATTTTGTCACAGCGATTACATATAGTACTTATATTTTATTAAATTATGAATTAAGCACCACCTATATAGTGATAGAAAAGTATTCATTAATTTAACAGAAAAGATTAATTTATTATATCTCCTAATTAAAACGTACTTTTAAAATATAACTATAATTCGCTCTATTTTCCATCATATATTATATAAGTACAATTATATTTCAATATAGCGAAACATTTTAATACGCCAACCCTATAATTAATCTCAATTATATTGAAGATTTTGTTTGTATTACTTCACCCAGATAAATGAGAAATTATATGATTAATTTAAAACACGCGATACCAAATGTAGGGCTCAATTTTGCAGGAAACGTTAAATATAAATCCTCGCCCACGAAATAACGACACAATAGAAGCGATTTATTCATTCATTATCCCGTTTATTCAATACGATTGCTTCCACTCTCTCTCTCTCTCTCTCTATACCCCTCTCCTGAAAATTTATGAATTTAATTAAAGAACAATCCAGCGCTGTGCTATACAATCAACCGGAAATCAGGCGAAACAAAATCAAAGGATGCGAATGTCGCGCTATAAATATTACATAAACGAGTATCCTGCAATGATAGCGCGCTCTTTGTCGTGCCGAGCGTCCGTATAATATTAACATATAACCTGGTACTTCGATATGCCGAGTGTATATTATTAATCCTCATCGGTCCTCAAAATCATCAGCAGCTTTCTCGCATTGTCAAACCTTTTCGGCCGATCAAGCAGAGACAAAAGGTGTCGAAAGTCTCTTGTATATACCTTAGACCGTCTATATAATAATGCTGTTGTGCGCGCGCATGATGTATATAACTCATCCATTGTGTTCGCGTGGATAATTCAAGGTCGCGGTATAGGGCGCGGGTACGAGAGAAAGCAAATACCACGACCATGCCCCAGTTACGGTTCTCGGTTTACTGACCTTTGGAAGCGCGCGCGCGCGTGCGATTTTCGAGCTAGTTTTTCTCCCCGCAAACGCCCGCATAATTCCTCCTGTTCCCTTGGGGGGAGTTCGTGTAGCGACTATCGCTATATGTATGTTTACGAGATATCCGGCTTGATCGGTCAAGAGGCGGATTTACTTGTCTGGTTTTTACGGGGATGTGTGGGTAATTGAGTATGTTAGGCTGTCTGACGTGGTGTTACTGTTTAGACGTGTTTAAGACAAAAAAAATGCTTTGATTCTTGCTATGATTCTATCTATCCATGGTTTGCAGAAATTTTACTTTTCATGTCGAGTTCTGTCAAATTTTTGTGATTTCAAATTAGGAATTAATCTTTATAGTATTTTGTTCTGTAACATTCCGGATATTTTCATCAGCTACGGTCTTTTTTTCATAAAAATAAAATCAAATATTTAACAAAAAACGTCATTTACCAAATATAACATAATAAATTTTATAATTATTCCAATCGATGTTATTTAAAGCAGATAATACAGAGAATTCAAGGGAGATAATATCTTTCTTAATGTTCAATATGCACGTTAATAGTCAACTGCATGCGTATGCGTACATACATATATTCTTGTCACTGTTAATTTGCCAACGTGCAGGTATTATCAAGCTATACGAGACCAACTTTTGTTTTCAACTACATACATATATTTGCTTAAACATTTGTATCCGTAAATATTTAACCAAGCTCCTGTACTCAGATTTCCACGTATATATCTATACTGTACATGTATATAACACATACCTTAGCTAGTGTATATATATACATGCAATAGCGTATAGCGCGCGAGTGTACAAAGAACCGGCGAACTATTGAGTTTTCAAAGACGCGAATGAATTACATTACCTCGTTACGTAAAGTGCATGAGTGCGACAGGGCGTAGGAGGAGAAGGAGGAGGAAGGCTATGAGCGCGAGGCTAAAGAGAGAAAACTGGGAAGCGCCGCGTGCGCGCGCGCGCTCGTGTCATTTTCATCTCATCTCTCGTGCCGGTGAGATAAGGAAAGTTTGCACTTTCGAAGGAAGAAGGAAAGGGAAAGAGCAAAGAACGAGAGGGAAAGAGACACATACACAGGCATGGTACAGCGTATATATACTCGAGGCGCATACTGGCCTTTCACTTTGTGTTTATATATCAAAGTTTTTGCTCTCTTGAACGCCGGTGGCAGCAGCGGTAGTTGGTCGACACCCGACGAGTTTAGAGAGAGAGAAAGAAAATGCTCGCAGTTACAGCGAGCGCATGGCGAAACGGTTGTCATGCGCGACAAGAGCCGATGATTTCGCGTTTATAAGTGGGCGCTCGAGAATAGTCGTGTCGCCTTTTTTTTACCCTCTCACGTTGTTCCCAAAGCACCGCCTTGTGCCCGGTATATTCACTTTTGGTGTGTGTGTGTATATATATATACACTGACCTGTCGGCTATACATCATTCGTTGCACGGCGGGCGCACGCGCGCCGCAATGAGTTCGAAAACGTGTTTTTCTAGAAAACCAGAGGGGTGTACCGAGGCAAGGTTAACTTTTTAAATAAATTGCACAACTTGTGCAACGTTTAATTGTAAGGTAATGCGCGCGCTCGCGCACCGCGGCTGCTTAATCGCGTGTAAGAACAAGTGGAAATTTCATTGCCTATTATGTGCAAGTTTATGCCGGGCAAGGCCGTATCTTTTTGAGCCGGTTGTAACGCGGTCCGCGACTCATTTTTTTTACCCCTCCTGATTTCGAGATGTAAGGTGACGCTGAGGTATAAGCGTTTTCGAAATTCAAAAATAAGCTGGGCTTTATTTTGCTTTTTATTTTGTTGCTGTATATTTGTAAACAAAATTTTCAAGGCAAAGTTGAAATTATGTATACTGTTTGCTTAAAAAAAAAACGAAATATAAATGTAATTTCCGATATTTCGTGTACAATGTATACCGTCCAGAATATATCTATGAAAATTTGTACATGTATATAGAAGTATAATATGAAGATGCAATGACCATACACAAATCACTTATTTTGGAACAGTTTTTTGACAAACAAATTAAATTAATTGATTCTTAAGGTTTTCTTATTGTTGATATTTCTTTCGTTTTTTAGTGATTATAAAAATAAACGGCTGTGTAATATAATAATTTATTGTAATTCTAAAATTTCTCGTTAAAAATAAAGTAATTATATTAAGGTTAGTCATTAGTGGTTATACGAGGCACAGAATTGCACCATACTTAAATAAAACTATCGTCATCTTTATTAACAACATTTTCAATCACACATTTTCATAATTTATAATTTTCACGCGTGCCAATCACACGAGCGCCAAATGACTTTCTCAGTCTTGCACGATGAGTACACCGTCCTCTTTGTTGATTTCCTGAAGAGCGTAGTGATTCCTACGGGGGAATTCGCACTTGGTGCCGGCAATAAGTCTCTTCACCGGGCTCTTGAGCACACGGAAGTTAACGTCGTTGGCATCGAGCTCGCCGAGTTGGAAGGCCAGGAAGCGGTTCGTCATCACATAGACCTCCTCTTCGGGCTGGTAGCGGTTTGGTGGGATGACCTTGACGCCGTTAGCGTACTGCAGTTGCTCGCTGTCTTGGGCGACGATTTCCTGAAAGATGAGTAGGTGGAAAAGTAGCATTAGTTTCGGTTTGATACAGTTGTTGCATAATAAAAAGTTTTTTTTGTTTGTAATCCTATATTTTGGTTTCTCCGAATACGAGAGGGATATGGATATTAAATGAGAAACGTTATGGCGATTATTTTCTTTTGATCTATATTTAAAATGTCGCAACATCATAATATTATCAAACTTTCGTTATTTTATGAGATTATTCAGAATTCATCATATATTTAATGTAGTATTGTAGCACGTTCTGTACTAGAATAAACTAAAAAATCTTAATGTAACTAACTAATTACATATGTTTTAAATATAACCCTCTTGTTCGTTATGTTTATTGTAACGGGTGGTAATTTTCCCGGTCAGTAAAATCTGTTTTACGACCATTAAACGTAAAATTATCTTTAAGTGTCTCGCGTACATTGCTTTGAGTTATATAGACGTAGCGCACGTTGACGAAAATAATTTTTGGTAATGCTTGGGTATCCAACAATAAATTTAAGATTGTCAGATTTCATAATTCTTTTTACATGAAAATTGAAATTTTGTTATGTTTTAGAAAAAGTTTGCTCCTTTAATTGATTATTTGGAATTTCAACACCTATTTTACCAGTATTTTCTCTAGAAACTCTAAGTACTAAAAACTATGCACAGTTTAAAATATATGTGTTGGTTCTTTTTTTTTTGTATTGATAGTAAGCTTCAACGTTTCTCACAAAATAAAAAACTTCTATATACTTCTATATTTATATAAAAAGTCAATAATAACATCAATTACGGAGAATCTAGTTCATATTTTGATGACACTCTTTTCATCTAGTATCTTATCTACGTAGTCATGAGTTATACTTGACACACAAGACCTTCTATAAAACATTCATTTATATTACTCAATTATCAAATCTAGAGCTGTAATATTGATGTTATTAAATAAACATATAAATGATAGGAATAAAATAATTAATTATCGATTTTAAAGGTTTGCAGGGAAAAGAAAAATTTAGCTTTAATTCTTTAAATTGTTGTTAAAAGTGTTTCATTTATGATGTAATCTAATAGTAGCATAGATTATTTTCATACAGCTGCTCTGTTATGCAAATTTAATTAAGAGAAATTGTGCATGTCTACTGCTACTGTTTGTTGAATATGAAGAAACTTAATTAGTATGAGCATTGTTCGCTTGTTTTTGAATGTACCTTTATAGGTGTAAAACGATGTTTATATTTACACCTCTAATTAACTTATAAAATTATTAATTTTTTAATTCGGTTAATGTCATCCGTATGATCTTTACTGTTAAGGCTTGAAACAACATAAATAAATTAAATAAATATTTTAAATAAATATTCCAATGTAACAAAAATTATATGAATAAGTCGAACGATAATCTCCTAAACTAAAAAAAAAATTATCAAATTGCTCAAAGATTTAGTTTGAAACAATGAATACTGATCCCAAAATTATCAAATTATATTGATATATAATTGTAATATACTTACAAGGTTGGCCCTGGACAGCTCCCTGTACCTATTCCAGCAGGCGATGGCAGCTTCACGGGTAAGACCCAAGAAGAGCGTGCCTTCTGATGAGAATGCCTGGCCGACAGCCTGGCTGGGCAGAACGTTTCTGGCACCCAGGAACTTGATCGTTTCGCCGAAAGTACTGCGCTTCAGCACCTGCGTGTCCGCGGCGTAGATGTCGAAGGAGGCGAGCGAGTGGAAGTAAAGGTAACTCTGTTCACCTGGGAAAATCTTGGGTGAGATGTCCATACCAACTATACCGCCGGACAGTTCCATCGTGTGCTTGCCGACGGTGATGCTCTTGGCGTTATCGCTGGGTCCGAAAAGTGGACTCTCGAGACGGAACAGACGCACACCGTTCCAGACGACGAGACCGAAGCCCATGGTATCAGCTATGAATACCTGGAAGATTATGTGGTTAAAGTTGTTTCTAATATTCAGAGCTTAAATAAATAATAAATGTTCAAAAAAGCATCTTACGGTTGTGTTTTCACAGTTAGGTCCAGTGGTCTCAACAATCGGCGTGGCCAAAAGAGTCACTTGTTGTTTGTTTCTGGCAATGTGGTTGGGGATCTTGATTCTCTGTATCAGACGGTCAGTGTTGAGGTCGAAAGTCAAAAGCTGAGGTTCGCATTTGATAACGGTACCTTCTAGGAATCCAGTGTCCAAAACCCAGAGTCTGTTACATTCGTCAATCTGAAAGTTGAATTGTTTGAAAAGTTTAAAAATCCAAGTAAAATATAGAACTTTAAACGTAAGAATTGTAAGCGAATCCGAAAAAGAAATTCCTTACCGCGATTCTGTAGACGTTTTGAATGGAATTACAGTCACCCTTCTTGAACCAAGACCAGTCAGGGTACGGCTTTATCAGGGGTCCGGATTCACCTCTTTGGTTCGTAACAGTACCTAATGTTGCTGGGACTCCGTCCATTCCAAGAGTGGAAATGAAAATTCGACCATCTATGAATAAAAATATTGTTAAATGATTATAATTATAGGAAATTAATTTTTAAATAAATATTATGGAAAAATTTTCACTAAAATAGAATTTAATTATTAGGTACGTAAATTTACGGATCAATAAATGTTTACTAAAGAGAAAAAATTTTACTGTTTGAATAATTGCTGTTTAAAAACAGTTGATTTTGATAAGACTTATGAAAAGACGTTCGGAATTACGATTTTTGCATTCATAGACATATTTACGGAAAAATTTTCGAAATGAACGAACATCACGCATACGTATAAGCAAACTGTCTGAATATATATTCACTTTAATGCACGGTCTATAATGAATGTCCTTGAATTTATGCAGTGGCATTGTTATACTTGTAATAAAGTTTTTAAGAAACTCTTATTATATTTTTTCTTGTCCAAGCGTTTTTCTAATATCAATAAAAAGTATAAAATTTTTCCTATTACGGAACGTAGCAAAATATTTATATATTCCAAATGTACATGTATTTGAGAACATTTTATGTATGAAAAGTACGACACGAAAACGTACGCTATCGAAAAATTGTAGAAAAATTCATTTGAAATTGCCGAAAAAACAATTGGACTATACGTATAAAACGTTAAAATGAGTCGATTAATAACCTGGAGCCTTGTCGACGTCCATGGGCAGGATGCGCGAGTAGTCGTAGTCCCCGCTCTGGATGGCAGCGGTTCTCGCAGCCTCGGACGGCCATAAATAGTCGATGTAGCGCCACTCGAAAAGCGTGTCCATCTGTGCGGCTGAGGCCAGGGCACAGGAACCTGCCACGAGGACGAGTGCGTACAGTAGCGAGCGCATCGTGTCCGTGCTTTTTTTTGTTGCGTTATTTCTCTTCACACGTCGAGCTGCGAGCTCGGAAGTTTTAATCTAGCTGTGGAAAATATTTTTGTTATTCATTAATGCGGCTGGTGAACTCGAGCGCGTGGGTGTTGGGTTATACGCTTGTAGCAAATCCTCCGGCACGAGAGATTTCCTGCCGTTAAAAATCACATTACGCTCTTTTTTACTCCAGAGTTATACGTGCGGAGATATTTTAATCGAAGTTGCGGAAAAGATATATTTTGGTTATTGTTTTTTTTTCTGAATATTTTTATGTGTGATCTGAAATGACAATGATACTTTATTTGAGTTTTTAAGTGTCAATATTTTTTTAACTGCATGTAACATTTATTTTGTTATTTATTTATAAATCTTCAATGTAAAATGGAATTGATAAGAATGTCAATTTTAAAGCTTTTATGTATGTATAGAGCTTGTTGCGTTTACTCTCGTAATATTGAAAAACGAATATTATGATTGTATGTGTTAGTCAAATAATAATTATCCTCGTCAATAATTTACGTGACATAAGATACACTGTAGAGGTTTGAATATATGTAATGAAAAACAAATATAAACTTTTTCGTGTCATCAGTTCGTCTTTTCCAAAATGTATTTCTGTCCTAAAAAATATGTTACTTTCAAAAGCACACAATTTCGTCAAATAAATGAACAATGGCCGATGATATATATAGGTCGCTGAATTATGCAAAAAAGTATAAGTAACTGTTCAAATAAATGAATGACGAAAATCACGTCGGCTTAAATCGTCATATCGTGGCAATTATGTCCTGCTCGTTAAATAGGGAAATTTCGAAGCTAATGGACTGCGATGTGCAAAATTATCGATTACGATATAAATTATTGACCTCTATAAAGTACGTAGTACCTCTCAGTCTCAACAAACATTTGCTCTCGCTTTCTTTAGTAATGAAGTCCCAAAAATGAAGTCACAAATAAAGTACCATTTGTTTACTATCTCATAATTCAACGGAAAATTTTAATGTCGTCTGGATACATTTTACAAATGACTTTTATATTCATGTCATTGAGATCCAATTAGAAACACTATTTTTTAAATTCAAACAAATCTACGATTTTTTAATTGCAAGTTGAAATACTTAATATTTCTGTTTAATTGTTTAGATGAGTAATCCATTCAATGTTCCATGATCATACATCGGAAACTTGAAAAACAAAACATTGGGTTATTTAAATCAACATCTTACATAAAAAACTTCTAACGGTTTCACATTACAACATTTGGAATATTATAAAAAAATTGATAAAAACAACAAATTCTATCAGTTTAAAAGTAATGTACAATCCAATATTTTTATTAAAAAGTTAAATAATCATAATAAAAAATATATTTAACTAAATACTAAGTTAGAGAATATTGAGAAATTATTAGGAATATACATAAATTTTATAATAAATTTTTATATTAATAATTTTATTTTTAGTTTCATTAATTTATAGTAAATATGAAATTATGTCCAATAGAAATATTATCAAGTATGTTAGTAAAATTGATGATTTGTTCATCTTAAAAACTTGCTCTTAATCTGTTCATCTTACGAAATGTTGGAACAAGTTATAGGCATTTTGTCAATGACTCATTTTTTATTTTGGCTTAGGAATTACTTAGTTTACAAAAAATCTTTTTAATTCGAAAACTATCCTCGTGCTTAGATCTTGAATTAGCATAAGAATTTGTTTTCTTCCCATGATTCAATGTTTTACTATCGAAGAATAAATTAATAATATATTTGATATTTTGAGTTGTTATTAGTGTTTAATACAAAAAAAGAATGAATATTTAAAAATTATAATTATTAAAATATAGAGTTATAAAGAAATAAATCTTAAATTACGGTCAACATTTATAAATGTAACTTTTGTCAATATAGTGTAAAATTTGTTATTAATGAACTAGCAGATGCAGAAGTTGAGAAAATGTTATGCTTCTTATTCTTATTTACTATTATGTAAAACTTTCTTATCACGTTGCGCTTATCCACAAAATCCAAATAACTACAATCCTCTACCGCACTTGCTCAACAAATATGTTCATTACTAATGATTTCTTTCAGAAACATGTACATAATAAATGTCACTCAATAATTTAACAAACCATGTTAAATCACAAAATTAACATACAAACGAAAATATCTTTATAAAATTGAATCTAATGCTCCTAATCCACTCGTTCTCGAAAGCTTACAACAAATCGTTATCACCTCAACGTTCTCTTCACAAAACTCAAGCGCATAGCGCGTACGAGTGCTCCCGGCGCCTATAAAAACGCGACACAACCGCGTATACTCAACAAAATCGCGTAAACTCGAGCGGTAAAAAGGTATAAACGTAATCGCCCAAGAGACGCACACACAGACGCACACATACACATTACCTCGTGTGTATAAAAGCTGCTCTCGTTGTCACTGTATATATCTCGTGCGTGTGAAAGAGTGAGAGAGAGAGCGAGACGCAACGTCGGTCCGCTCGAATCGGCGACGTCGGACCGATTGAGCACTCGACGTGCTCGCGAGTTATCGCCTATATGAGTCGTCGCCGAACGCGCATATATACGCGCTCGTACGAAACATTTGTATAAACAGAAATTTTAATATCTCTCAGTGTACGAGGCTCGCTCGAGCGGGAATTTACGATGAAACGCTATTAGTGCTCGTCGGTAAGATTAACGACCGCTTTTTGTTTGCAACAGGGAGAGAGGGAAGAGAGAGAGAGAGAGATGGTTGCGTGCGATGTAATATAAAAACATTGACCAGGCAGTGATATCTAATGCGGGCGCTTAATCGAAACTATTATAGAGTAGGCAAATGGTCGTTGTCGGGTCATGGCTGCATGAGAGACCAAATAGTATAGGAGATGTTAGATATAGTTAACTGGTTCTGGGAAATGCGCTGATTTATTGACACGACGGTCGACCATAATCTTTGTGTAAATGCAAGAATCCAAGCGTACTTTTCGGTTCATATGTACGTCTGTGTATTTGGCAATTTGTGATGAATAATTTCAAGGTTTGGAAAAATAAAGCATAACGAAGCATTTTCGATCAAACGAGTCTTTTGTTTTTTTTATCGCGAAAACTATTAAATAACACTCGAAAAGGCAAAAGAGCGTGAATGCGTTAATTAAAGTATGAATTCGTTTTCTCGTTTTTACGTGCAGCTGAAAATACTTTCATTACAAGCTCGACTTTATGAACATGCATATTTTATGATAATTATTATTCATTGCTTGTATGTACAATTAGCTTGTATCGAATTTGATATTGGTGTTGCAATAACTTCTAAAATAAGTTAAGTATTGTGAAATCTTTTGCATAGTTTAAGACATATGCTTTATAATATATTTATGGTAGCCGTATTTTAAAAGTGTCTAACAGATAATCTATAACGGAAAAATTATAAGTAATATATTAGTTATAGAAATTCGAAATTTTAATTTAGCTCATTTTTTAATATATTACTGACGATTTTAAGTATTTTCGAAGTTGAAAAAAAAATAAACGTCACTTAGTATGTAATTGAGATAATTATGACTATTTGAATATTATAAAATCTCTTAAATTTTTTCTAAATGGCATGAAGAACAGGAAAAATTTTTGTGTACACTGTACTTTTTTATATCAAGACTATTATTATTTCTTTTATCCATCATAAAATTACTATTTAGAAAGTAAAGTTTGCTACAAAAATTATTATTTTGAAAGTAAACTTTGCTATGAGGTCTTACAAAAAATTACTATTTTAAAAACGTAATTGTAAATGATAATATATAATTTATACTCAATGTTACTGTAGAAAAGAGTGAATTTTCTCATGAAAAAGGTGCAATTTATACACAAATTTTTTGCTGGAAACCAAATAATTTCAGATACAGGCATCTGATTTTCTTTTATAAATAAATTAAATCCATATTGTATACAATTACATTTAATTGATTTATGAATACTGCAGTTTATGTTCTTTATGAAAATTTATTAAAAAATACATTAAAAAATTACAAAATCCTGGTCGTCTTTTAACTCTAATATTTGTTTATAACAATACGATTTTTCAAATAAACCGTAACATTAATAAATACATTAGTTTCTCTTCTTTCTAATATAATACTGCATCCAAGCCTCCTGATGGTGCTTCGCAAACAGTGTCGCTAATGAGTCTCTGCACGTCTCCTTTAAGCACGCGGAAGTTGACGTCGTCAACTCGTAATGCGCCGAGTCGAAATTCTATATATCGATTTGACAATACCCACAGCTCTTCGGAGTCTTGGCAGGGTGAAGGTGGAATAACCTTCAGACCATTAGGATATCGTAGCTCTTCTTCGTCTTGATCGATTAATTCCTATGCAACAATGAAAGAGAAAATTTTCAGAATAAATGAAACTAAATACACAATACTAGACATTTAAATATTTATTCATCTTAAATATAAGGTGGAACTTTTTCAGTATTAAGACCACCAAAATTACGTTTTGAAGAATGTCTCATATACTATTTTAGTAATGTATGCAAATGTCTTTATTTCTTAGATATAAACCAGATCTACGTAATAAATTATGATAATTAACCAGCTGTACGGCACGAAGTAATGACCTTGATCATTTTATTTAAAAAGTCTCTCTATTGATCAACTCGTACTTCGTCTATGACTAATGTCTTATCATAATTTATCACCTCAATCGTAACTTCTTAAAAAAAATCGGTAATTCCCTAAAAAAAAAATCAAATAATTTAACTTTTCTATTCCTCTTAGAAGTGTAAAAAACGATTCACTTACAATGTTCTCCTCAACCATTGGCCTGTATCGATTCCAGCACGCGATACCCATCTCTGAGGTCATACCCATGAACAGCGTACCCTGAGACGCGTAAGCTTGTCTCGTCGCCTGGCTGCTAAGAATACCTGGTGGTCCGAGACTGTCCACGTAACCTTC
Source organism: Torymus tubicola (assembly GCA_035583055.1). Classification (NCBI taxonomy): domain Eukaryota; kingdom Metazoa; phylum Arthropoda; class Insecta; order Hymenoptera; family Torymidae; genus Torymus; species Torymus tubicola. The sequence continues at coordinate 322,487 of JAWWEQ010000050.1, read as the reverse complement.
GGGGCTATATCCAGGCTTGAAATAATCGGTGCTCACCGAATAAAGATCATATGAACTGAACGGACGAAAATGTAGATATTGGGACTCGCCGTAATAGGTGGTCGGTGTCAATGCCATGCCCCATACACAGGCGGGCATAGATTTTGTGTACTTGCCGACGGTGACGTACTCGGCCTCAGGCTTAGGGTCAAAGTAATTGCCTTCGTGGCGAACAAATGAACCATCGGGATGCATGACTATTAGACCGCAACCGTACGTGTCGGATATGTAAACCTAGAAAAGTATTATGTAATATTTTCGTGCTTGACGAAATACAACGTAAGAGTTTATAAAAATATAGATTTTGCAAAGGATTAAGAATCACACATAGATAAATAACAGACAATCGGAGAGACACAAATCTGTCACTCACATACGAAAGACTAATGCCTAGACTCTAGCAATTTATGAGAGATCGTTTAATGATACTATAGTTGACTGTACATAGATATTCATTCATCCAGGTTACTTGGTGTACACGTCATAAATTATTCAACACACACAAGACTCGTTTATAACATAAAAAACACATCATTTTCTTAAATTAGTAGCCAAGTTATAGCTGTGATTATTTTAGCGACCAAATCAGAGAAGATAATATAGAAGTAGAGAGAACGTAAAATGTTGTTATTAGATTGACTAGTTGGATAAACCCATACTGTTTCTTAGACTTGCCACGTAATATCTGAAAAAGCTTAACCGTTTATTTTTCAATTCACTTAAAGTTGATTTTTTTTTATCGTAAGTATGGAAAATATAGCTTAGAATATTTCCAGATTCTTATTAAAAAATGAAAACTCTAATTTGTAAAAGTGATAGTCTGGACGGTTTTCTTTGATTTATACTTTAATTGATAAAAACGTTAAGACAATTAAAGTTAAAAAACTTTTAACCTCATATATATTGTTAAATTTTTTTTTATTACATTATTAAGAAAACTTATTACTTACGGTTGTACTGTCATAGTTCTCTCCACTGACCGAGATTACCAGGTTTGCCAGCAGAGATACACCATTCTTATTGTACCCGATATGGTAAGGTACTTCGATTCGTTCTAATAATTCATCATCCTCCAGATCGAAAACTAATAGTTGAGGAGGACAATTATCTTCTAGTGATCCATCGAGAATTCCAGTGTCCAGAACCCACAGTCTTTTGTTATATCGGTCCACCTGTATATTTAATTGGATTTGTCAATTTTCTACATAAAAATTCTTTACAAAATATTATCCAACTAACATACTGAATCTTTATTATTATTATATTGTTAAAGTCTCTATAAATATGATCGTACGATGATTGTTTAGAAATTGAAAAAATTTTCACATTAAAAATATTACGAAAGGTAATTAGCCATAAAAGGCTCTGAGCGTCGATAAAGACCATAAAGATAAAAATCATAAACGTAAAAACAAAGGATAAAATTACGATACGGGGGCGGACTGGTGGAATATCGCGGTGCACTGGAAAACTATAACTATATCGTACGTTCCCGTGGGCGGACGTGCTCGCACGTGTGAAAATTTCGTCGTTCGAAAATCCGAGTTTTTATTAACGGAAATATTCGGCGCCTCGTAAAAATGATCATTCGCCGGGCGCGAAAATTTTAGGATCCATCTCTTTTTCCTCTTTACGAGCGGCACGCACACGCGTGTATAGGTATATGCGCGTACCCGCCACGGCCGGCGACAGATGACATAATATCGATTTTTCGCTTTACCGCCATGCCGTAGACGCTCGTGATGCGTTGAGCGCAGTCGGCGTCGAGGTTATGCCAGTCCCAGTTTGGATACGGGAGGACAATGGGGCCTGATTCAGGTAGCACTAGGTCCGATACGGTGGCTAGTCGTGCTGGTACTCCCCACGAGCCGATAAATGACAGGAAAACTCGGCCATCTATATTGGGGTAATATGAAAAAATATTGAAAAGGTTAATGACTTCGAGGCCGCATTCGTTTTAATAAATGTCATTCCATTGCCATTCGTGTGCTGAGTTATGCTATTTGAAAAGTCTATTTTGATTTTTACTTTTATGCTGTTAAATAGTATATATTAAATCACTTACAACTTGACGTATTGAAATATAAATTAATTTTACTGAGAAAAAAGTGATAATTGTTAGGTATGAAAGAATATCGTTTTAATATTTCATACCTCTGCAGCATATTCGTATCGAATCTCAGTAGTTTAAAAATAGTTTAATTAATAGATTTCTTGCATTACTCGGAATCAGCAGCTATATTTTTACTAAAATAAGTTTTCATTTCCTTTCTTTAAGCATTTTTTATAGAATTCTAACTTTCAAATAAAGGTCTAATAGAATTTCATTTTATCTGCAGCTTTAGTTTTTTATTCTTGTTATAATTTTATAATCCGTTAAAACAAAAATAGTTATTCGTACCTGACCAGATTTACAATTAAGAATAATTTTCAATAGAAAATGCATTAAATTCATTTAGACGAAAAAGTACGCATTATCGGGTATGGTAAAAGTAGAAAATACTATTGACAGGAACTTTTGTTGTTAGATATTCCACGTAACAGAATGTTGTGTACAAACCTGGTGCCCTATCGACATCTGTAGGTATAATACGTGACAAATCATAAGCTCCACTGCTGACGGCTTCTTCCCTTTGAGCGTCAGACTCCCATAAATAGTCGATATAGTTCCATTCATAGACCGTTTCCAAGTTGAGAGCTGACACCGTTGCCGTGCTTATCGATAGGATGAAAATATACAGTAGGCGATGCATTTTCATGCAATTTTTTCACACTGGGGTTTCAAATGTATCTGAAATAAACGCTCCACGTCTCGTTACAGGCATAATATAGTGTTAAAATAAATTGATCTGTTAAATAATATTGAGAATTAAGTTTAAAAGATATCGATCAATTTCCATGGAGACTGCTATAAACCATGAAAAAGGCTAAGCTAAACTTACAGTTCTAGACAGTATAAACATAGAGAAGTAGTTATAATACCTCTGATAAATTAAGAAATCCGCGTCCTCGAAGTTGCTTGAGTAATTCTGCAAAGTGATGCTTTATGCAAAGAAATTTCAGCTTTATATATTCATTTTGTATTAAGAGTTATCTTCCAAACGATGCATTCCAGCGCCAAATCTTATGACGTAATCATCGGTCACTTTATTTTTATTTATTTCTTCTTTCAGATTTACAGAATGCATTGTTCTCACGTGCTGCAATAATTTGTTTCTTTTTTCCTTTAAAAATAACTGCAGTTATTTCAGCCGATAAATTCACTTATTCGTGAGAAAATTCCTTACCTACGGGTAAATTAAGAGCACCGCTTATTATTCAACGTTTTTCGCGGCTCGAGGCTCTTTCACTCTTGTTTACCTATCCGAGAATCGCGTTGCAAGCTTTCTCTCCTCTCTTTTACTCTCTTTCTCTCTCTGTTCTTCGTAATTGTCAGAGAAAACTATTTACGAAGGTATTCGAGTTAGTCTTCTGAGAATCCACTTCTTCATAAGCGCAATAAGATTGGCTTTTCGCGCGGGTGGCGCGCTCCTTCATTATCCGATTAACTAATTGAGCTTATTTCTCGTTGAAATAACGATTCTTGGGGAGGTTTGTCAGGTAGCGATGAAAAACATCGCGAAAGTTGCCGTTTATCTCTCTTTCTCTCTTTCGCGCCAACGAGGAACGTGGCATTTACGCACTCATTAATGCGTGTTACGTAGGACGAGAACGCCCGAGCCGCCTGAGTTACGATTCAGCTAATTTTAACTCGTTTTCTCCACTTGCCCTTCTCCATCTCCTTACTTCCTCTTTTTCTTCATAACTCTTCCTCGTCTTACTTTCTCCTTGTTCTTTTCATTTTCTTGTTTCATCGCTTAACTCTTATTAAATGTCATTAATTTATATTTTCTTAATTTTTGGTGTGCTTGGATTTATTAAGTGGATAAATTTGAAGGGATTTTGTTTTCATTTGTCATCTTGTTATTATTATTATTTTGAAAAACTAAAATTTCATCTTGTCATTTCAAGTATTATTCAAAATAAGCCTAAAAGGTATAATAATTTGTTTTTGTTTTTGCAGAAAAAAAGAAAAAAAAATTATTTTGTCGAATATTATTTTTGTGTGTGTATATAGTTACATTACACTCACTTTTCACAAACATTTTACATCACAGAAAATCTGACAGTATTTGCCTGGCTGAAGTTGTTATGCATATGGTTAAATCTCCTTTATACTAGCGTGACGACAAATACGGCATTCTTTGCTGTACAAATGTTAGCTTAGAAAATATTTACGATGTTATATAATTCAAGTTACCTTGATACCACCTGAAACATTGTAAGCACAATCTCTGTGACAATAACGTAAAATAATTAATTGCTTCATGCATGTAAACCAAGAATACAATTACGTTTTCTTTTTACTATTTTCAGCATTAATTTCGAGGACATGAATAGTATGTAATTAAGATGTTAAAGTCAAACATTATAAAATAGTTATGTAACGTTTCGTTCTTTATACTTGAAATAATTAATTTGTACAAAGCATATTGTAGATAAAAATGGCAGTTTAAACATTTTGTATCATATACGTTATGCACTAAGAAGCTTTCGATTTTCTATCAATCTATTTCTATGTTAACCAGCCATTTATTGTATAACAAAAATAATAGTTATTCTATATTTAAAACGTTTTTTAAAGCAGACCATATATTAAACATTATTAAATAATTCTTGATTTATTTAAACGATTTAAGCAGATAAGAATTATTTATGTTTTCATCGTTGAAGTGTACTATTGGACGAGAATAAATTTTTCTCTTCTTAATAATTAGGTTACCTACAACATATTATTAACAAGTTTAATTTAATATTGACAGTATATCAGTTAAAAAATTTTGTTCTTAGATATTATTGTCAAAAAAGTCACGTTCGCAGTATAAAACATTTGGCATTTTTCAACTGCTGTATTGATACTACTAAATTTAAACTTTTTGAAAATAACGGAAACATAAATTAAGATTATTAATGGCACATACCTTTGAACATATTTCTTAATAATTTTGTTTATTTTAATATAACGGTGGATTATATACGAATTACTGAAAAAACATCAGATTCTTTTGCAAATTTGAAATTCTTTCGTCAAAAAGAATCTCATTTCACAAGTATTCCATTATCCATTAAAAAAAAGAAAAAAAAATGAAAAAAAGCACGGTTAGCATCATGCTCGCTTTTCCTCGCATTTTCAGTCTCATCGTCAATTATTTCAAATTCCTCAGCTCCTCTAATCGTTCCTATCTTCTGTTTTGTCTCATAATCTCTCCTCCCGCTCCCTCCAGTCTCTCTCTCTCTCTCTCTTTCTGCCCCTTCTCCCATCTCTCTTTCAGCATTAATAACCGGCACCTCAGTGCTCTCAGAGGGACGCTTATCTGACTCCTTTCCCTCCCACGCTATCTTTGCTTCGATCTCCTCTTCTCTCTCTCTCTCTCTCTCTCTCTCTTTCTCCCTCTCGGCGCTCCTCTAATCCTCCCCGCGGCTCATTCCTTGTGTGCTTTTGAGCCGGCGCCGCCATAATGCCCGGTGATTAATCCCTCGAGGGAAGAGAGAGAGGGAGAGAGAGAGAGAGAGAGGGGGCGAGAGCAATACCGCTCTGCTGCGGCGACGGCGGCGGTGGCGGCTCGTCTTATGCCGCGCACTTAGTACCTTTGCGGCGCACGCTCGCGTACCGCGGAGATCTGTGTCTCGCTCTGGCCCTTCGGCTCTCTCGGAATCCGCATTGCCTTTATTCTCTCACTAGCGCGCGAAGTCAGTCCCTCCCTCTCTCTCTCTCTCTCTCTGTCTTTTACGTATATATATAAAGGCGCTATGTTCCTGTGCGTGTCTGTACGGGTGTCTCACTGCAGGAGATTCGCCGCACTCTTACTCCCTCTGTCCCGCTGCTCCGCGGAAGGTATTACGCCGAGTTTTCTCGGTTTCTTTGACGATGGGCTAGAGAGTCCTGTTATATGTATCGCGCATTGTGGTAAAAATTTCGGTGTGAATTTGAAAATTTTACTTTAAAATCGCAGGGAGGGATATTTTCAGTTCTAAAGTCTCTTCCGTGGAAAATTTTTTCAAAATCGCTGAAAATTTGTAAAATGATATTTTATTTACAAATATTTGAATTTGATTGAACGTAGGAAAAAGTTACTACAATTGATTTAGGCACTCTGTCGTTTCAATTTCCATTATATTCTAAAAGTTCCATAAAGTCTGTTTTGAAAATCGATATCGTTATTTAATTCGTAAAAGTGTTTAATAAAATAACTGTTGCATACTTCAATAAATTTGGGTCAGTTTTTAATTTTACCAAATTGTCGATAAGCTCTTAATATAATTTTTTTATTGAATGAATCTTCTTCGAAAAGAGGTGAACAAGATAATAAAAGCATTTTTATCATATTATTTTTGCTAACCTATTCTTGTGTTACTGTAATATTAATAATTCTATATATATATACATTCGAAAGTATTAAGTTATACACGTAGAAAAATGAATTTTTTTTGTACAATATAGTTTACTTCAAAATATCTTTACAAACAATATTAAAACTTAGGTAGAATAAGTTTTTTTGCATATCAAAAAAACTTTCTTACAACTACTTGCACACTTTTTCAATTAAACACCTTTCTAAGATGTAAACAATTATATTAGTTTAGTTCTCCTTGTTCCCGAGGGGGTGCGAAATTTACCTACCCCCGTAGGCTTCATCCTTGCAACTGACGTAGCTACAATTACGCAGTTGCCGTGACGGTGTTATAAGAACTACTTGTTTAGCTTTGCACCCGTGATTCGCATTAACTCCAGCAATTCGCTCCGAAACTTGGATGATACTTCCGTATACTCTCAGGCAAAAAGCCGTTCACTAACAAAAGCAATAAATGTTTAAATTTTGAAAAATTCCATTCTATACTGATATGAATAGAATTTAATGAATTTCGTTTGTTTCATTAAATTTATTTAGTTCTTCATAATTTATTTTTAAACGAGTTTCTAAAATACTTTTCTCCATTTAGCTCACAGAAACCATAATTTTTCCTTTTCAGCTTAATTTTATAAAAACATATACTTTAAAGAGATTATATCAATGCTAGCTAGACTTATTACTTATTCCCGATTTCCTCCTACTTCAATCATCTAAATTCAATTTCCTATCACTCTTCCCTTCCCCCCTCTTCTTCCTTTTAATATTCCCATTCCGCATATAGGTGCGAAAAGTATAGAAAAAGGTCGCGCGGAAAGTGAGCTTTCGATCATTACCTCGTGGGCCATCCGGAATTTTAATATGCGGCGCCGGCCATCTTTCTTAGCCTCTCTCTTCCCGTGCCTCGCTTACGTTTCCTCCCTCTATTCCTGAAATTTATGCCCTCTGCCGTCTTCTTCCCGTGCCTTTTCCGCGTTCCCCACTTTGTGCACCTTTTCCCTCCTGAGGAAGAGGGAGAGCATCGATTCCAAATTTTGCGTGCGGATAACTATACGCGGCGCATACGGTGCGGTTCGGCTAGGAACTGGATATACCGGAGTTCTCTTGCATATTGGAGACTTCAAATTAAACTCGAATTCGTAGTGTTTGAAGGAAATAGTATAACCATGTGATTTTGGAATTTAAGAGATTAAATTAAAAACCTTTTAGTAGGAAAAATTCTTATTAACGTGTGGTTTATTTTGAAATATAAAAATTTTATTAATAATTTTAGATAAAAATTAGATTATGATGTCATTTTTCACAAATGAATAATCTGTGCAGCTTTCATTCTGTTGTAAATAAAAATGAATTTATTAAAATAACAAAATGTAAATAGTTTAATGTGATTTAAATATTCGAACAATCGAAATTATAACATAAATAAATTTTATAATTTTAAAGTTGTATGCAAAGAATATTTATTTATTAATAATGACAATATTAACATTCAATGATTTTTTAATATACAAGGTGGACAATGAAATTATCGGCAATTGCATCAACGTGTGTACGCTTTCAATCACTGCTGTCAAAGGGACATGTGAATGCGTAATTTACATCTCAATGCGATCATTTTATTGTTATTTCAATTTCGAAAAATTTACATTTTTAAATTACCTTTTAAATAGCTGCGAAATAAGCATCGGAATATACATATATGCATATAATGTTCATCCTCGCACAGATTACTGGAAAATAGAATTATAACTTCATACATGTACCAATTATGTAAATAAACCTAAAAAGATTTTTTTTTGCGAGGACCACGCTTTTAAAAAAGAATATTGGTTATTTTTGACGATATAAATTGTATTATAAATAAAGTATTGTAAATCAAACTTTCGTTATGGAAAAAAGTATAGGTATGCTTAAAAATGAATTTAATGTTATTGTTGGGCTAACCTTTAAATATAAATTTAAATGCTCTAAATGAATGCAAGAGTAATAAACGTGATTTTAAACACAGTAGCTTTTATTTTACTTCACCTATTGAATACGTATTGATTTTCTTTTTAAAATCAGCATTGTTTTGCAATTCTTATAAAAACGTGTCGTTATTTCGAAACGGTTATATTTGGTTCCATTTTTTTGAAACGTCATCAATAATTATCTTCAAGACCGAGTATTTTTACTGTCCCAATTTAGTATAATATTTCAAAAGGTAACACGATAAAACTATAACTCATTATCGTTCGCATTTCTCTACTCTTCGGTTTTGCTTTTAATCAAAAAAACATCAATTGAAGATTGAATGAAGCGCTGTTTTCATTTAAAAATAAAAGTTGGAATTAATATCAATATTATCTTTTATCTATATTGATAAAAAACGTTGTATTCTGATGAAACTTATTAATAATTACCACATCAGATAATTAAATTAAATTTTTAATTTTGAGCTGTGATTAAAGGCTGACGAATAAACTGTAGAAAGAATAACATTGTCCGAAAAAACATACTTGTGCTTATTATGAAAAAATTTGCTTTGTAATGTTTTATAACTTCGTAATTATAATGATTATAAGTTTTAAATAACATTTGAAAAAGTTATAATCAAAGAGAAAACAAAATCTTATACCTGGATAACGAAAGTTAGCTTTTTCTTTATGTTAACAGCTGAAAATTGTTATTTGTTCAACTATAAAATCGTCCATCCATATTCATCAGGATAATAGCATCTCAAAATGTTGGACACCTTTTAGTAATTCCTAATAAAACTTTATACCATTCTACTTTTACCTATACGTCAAAATGAACAATGACACATACACGCACCGGTACCAAACCCATCGTCTCAAAAAGCATTGCGAACAATGTCACACCTTGCACGCGAACACTCGACATGTTCGCATAGCTGGTCTTGGTTAGGCTTTTAAATAGCTCTCCCCCGTCGTTGTCGTCGTCGTCGTCGCCTGTAATGGCGACAATCATCGGCGCGTACTCATTGTCTATTTAACCCTTCGGTATACCTCGTCTTTCTCGGAACAACCGAATTGACTCTCGTTGCCGATGATGATGATGATAATGCACCCGACGACTCAACGCTAAAGGAAATCAATCGGATTAAGACTTAAGAGATACACGGTCACTGGGCACGCGTTTCGCGTTCTCTCTCTTTCCGTTAGGCGCGTTATATTTATACACCGAAATTAATTCAACGCTCCGGTCTGTACGACGACTCTCTTCCTTTTTTACGGGCTACGCGCCAGACGCGCCTGGCGCTGCACTTTATTCATTTTTTTTTATTCATGCGCTTACGCTCGCCTGCGCAATTCGCGTGTTTTTGTACCTCGTTGAACGTGCGCGAGCGGGCGCGAGTTGATCTCTCTTTGCATGCCGATTTCGATATTATATCGCGCGTTATTTTTTTCTATCCTACCGTTCTTTCTCTCTCTCTCTTTACTGCGATCAGAGCTTTTGTACAATACATATTTGTTGCGTTATTTCGACAATTTTCTGTGTTCCTCGTGCGAGATGCGCGCGTCAATGGCTTCGTCGGTGGCATACAAGGCGCGTATTGTGTGTATTATATCCGCGCGACGCTATATATATATATATATAGGTATAGCTGAAAATATATATGTGCTCGGGAAATTCCGTTGTGTGGACATTTTTGTTGTTGGTAAAAGGCGCCGGGAGGTATATAAGGACCAGATTGGACCTCCCTGCATTTTCCATGGATTTACGCACCTCGATGCTGTACAAACGTTTGTGATAATGGGTTTTGGGTGTGAATATATATATATAGTCGCAGTGATCATGGTATGTAATCTCTTCGGAAAAAACGTCGAGCGGTAGAATGGATTTTCAATCATTTTTTTCAGATGATACTGTAGTGGTAGAAAGTAGGAAGTGTTGAATTTCAATATTGAACCAAACTCAAGATATCATATACCGATCGCATTTCTGCGTTTGTATTTATTTTATTAGAAGATTCTAGAAGGCTATTTATAAGAGAGATGAAAGTAATTACAACTTTCGAATGTTAAATTGTAGAAAAGCCGCCATTGGTAATTCAGTAGAAAAAAAACTAAAAAAAAAAAAAATAATTAAACTATGTCGTTATTCACATCTTAATTGAGATTGAAATAATATATGAGGTTGTAATAATACACTTGTTTGGCAATGACAATAATCGTAAAAGTATAACTATAATAAAAATATACAATGAAGTCATAATGGAAGGTAAAAGGTATATACAGCGATAATGACGAAATACCAGTTTGATATACCAGTTTTCGATAACAGGGTCAATGGCATCGACGAGTTTTTCGTGTACACGAATTTTAAAATCTTTTTGGCAAACTCACGTAAAATGTAAATATCAGACAGCTTTTCTCCGCGACTGAGAAAAGTCTTACAGTTTATAAGTATATATATGACCGTTTTTCGCTGTATATAAGAACTTCATTAGACATTCAAACGAAAAATTTTCTTATTGCAAATTTTAATGACCGATCGTAAAACTTGTTCTCGGCTTCGATCCGCAGCGAGACGGTGAAAGTTTAGCGATACCGCGTCCGCTGCAAACGATATTTTATGGATTTTTCTGACTTTCTCTGTATAGAAAGTTCACTCGCCGAACGTCTCACTCATATATATTATACATATATATATACACATCTAGAAACTTGACATTTCGAACGCATAGACGACAACATTTTGACACGCGTCAATCAACGTGCGTATAATCATTGCAATTATATGTATCACCATTATACGCGAACTTTCGTCACGACAATATAATCATTCGCTGAAGAGAACGAAGGAAAAAAAACGAACGAACCACATGTTGATCGCGTCCCTCGTATTTTTCACATGCAACAATAATTCCATATTGGTATATAGCACAGGCGCACGCATATGCGAAATATATATATCGTACGGGGCTGCCAAACGACGGGGAATTACGGCGATTGCGCCGATTATGGATGTCATCACTCTAGCGCGTATAAGAATGGACGCGCGCGCGTGCGCGCTAGGCAGCATTTGAATAACGTGTATTTTCGCGCACTGGTTGCGCGGTTCGAGCCATTCGCGCGTGATAGTTCCCGAACGTTAATGCCAGTGCGCTATACGCGTGCGGGTGTATGGGGAAATTTGGCAGAGCGTATAGGCTGTATATAGTGACTGCTGAGTTTGCGCAAGTTTGCGTATATATACATATAGGTATATGTGGATGTATAGAGCACGTGTGTGTATCCGAGGGGTTATGATTATTATTGGGGTTTTAAAGGTAAATTATTTAGATAAATTGTCGGAATGGCGATGAATGTGAATTGAGTCATTACTTTTCGGACGATATAGCTTTATTTATCGCTATCAATAATCAATCTAATGGAGAATAATAATATAGTATCGTTTTGTATAATGGTTGGTGTAAATTGCATTTGTAAGATAACACGTATAAAGAATTTTATAAATAATTAGTATAAAATAAACGAAATTATGGTAAAAATAGTTATTACTTAAATAAAACTGAAACAGTACTTGAAAATTTTTGGAAATTTTATTTCTAGAACCCATTAGAATAATTACATAGACAAGGATACGCGTAAAATTTGAAGACTTTTGGATGATTAGTTTCTAAGATATCTTGCGGTAAAGTTATATTTAGCTCATGAATCAAAGTTCACCGAACAAATTGGCTCTACGACTAGGCCACAGAAGCTCTAAATGGACTTTCAATAAGTGCAAATTGCAGCTCATAAACTAAACATTAAGTACGCAAAGTTACTTTATCATTTAAAAAACTGAATAAATAATTTAACGCATGTAATATTTCATTTTTTTTATAGTTTCAACCATATAGCTTATTTTGATTAATAATAGTAATAATTATTCCCATTATTTTTTTTTGTTTAATAATAGTAATCATTATTCCCATTATTTTTTTTTTTATAGAAATATCAATTAAATATGAATTACTCTTTATTGGCTATTGCTCTATACCGAAAGTTATATTTAACCCCTGCAGTGAATCGAAATTTAGCTCGATCGAAATTTTCAAAGCATCGACGAAATCGTAGCGCATCACTTTCAACCAATAACGGATTGAATCGATAGCGCAAATTAAAAGGTCGATTGATGCGCGTAAAAGGCCGGTTGGCAATTCAAATAGAAACGGTTTTAAGTAATCCCCATTACCATACACAGCTAAATTAGTCGGGACGACGTGCCGTTGCGAATGTGGTATTACTGCGTTTATAAGCGCGGCGCACTTCGCGCAGGCAAGTATTGTTCCGTCACATGTCATTGATACACGTGTAATTGTGTGTGCCCTGCAATCCCGGTGCCCTCTCCCCTCTCTACCAATGTAACCATAACACGCGCTGCGTTTACTGATTCACGCGTATGCACATAGCACACACATCGGGTTACTATGTTTGATGTCAGATTTCGTATTCTCGCGACGCGCATGGTATTTATACGTTTAGCCAATATTCCTCTCTCTCTATCTCGCTCTACGCACATACGAGTACTCGACGTTATATGGTTAACCCTCATCCTGCCCTCCCCTCGAAAATCAATACATCGGCAGATAGAATAGTTTGCCAGAAGTCGCGACATTACCGCGACCCAATTTCCACCTCACTCTCCCCCTCTCTCTCTCTCTCTCTCTCTCTCTCTCTCTGATCAACTATTATTCGCACCTGTGCAGTATATAGCGCGATACGTGTGCCGGAGCAACTACCGTATCCCTCTTACATGTACAAGTATGTATATGTATATATATAATCTCGCATATCAATAAAAGCGGCTTTATTGTCGAGTATATAGTGTGTATATAGTCGCGGATGCGAACGCGCTACGACACGATATATTGCCGCGTGGCGAGCGATATTTTCGTTTAATCGTTTCCTGCTTTTCGCGTCTTTCCCTCGTGCGATTACGTATTTTTAGAGATTGCGCGCGGCTCCATAGTGTCGCGCGGCGATTATCGGACGGTTGAACACGGGATCCGGACGCTGTGCCTTTTGTTTCTCAGTGTAATTAGGAAGTTTTGGAGGGGAGAGGATATAAGCGACGATTTCAGCAGTTGCGTTTTATTTTATTTCGATGTTTCTTGTTGCCGCTTGCGCCGGCGCGCGTGTAATTGCTTATGGCTTTTAATGGGCTTTCTTGAAAATAATTTAATAAAATGGAAGTATTATAGCGGTAAGCGCGCGCGCGGTTATAATTTATTGTATACGCTACTTCTACTGATGTGAAACAGTGGAAATGATTCATTGCCGAATTAAATGACGCTAACAAGGTATTAAGTAGCCGGTAAAATTCTTTCTTATGGGTACACATTGTGGTTTTAGTGTTCGAAGAAGAATTAAAAGGTAATAAAAGAAAATTATGTAAAGTTCAAGTGTTGTATTACGTAAAGAAGGAAACACCTTCTTTATATATACGCGTGGAAAAGGTATAACGCTTTTCAATTAGAAATTTTAATGTAATTTAAATTTGTATGATGGTATATGTTATTTGAGTTAAGTGCTGCTATATATTTTGATTTGAATTTATAATATAACCGTAAAAATGATTTAATAATGCTATTAGCATTATTTGGTACAGAGAAAAAAAGCAAATGTGATTATTCCAGAATTCATATGGCACTTAAATCAGATGTTTCGTGTTACGAAAGAGCAATAATTCGTAAAAAAATTTACATTATTGTCAACAGTTTTGTGTGAAAATTCGAAATTCTATATGAAAAACATGAGATTCTTCTATTGTATATAACATTACGAACTTTTTACCGCAAATTTTGGTGAAAAGATTTATTTTTATATAATGATATATAAAAATTAAATTAATGAAAACTAATACACGTTTTTCATCGTAGCACTAAATTTCCATAATTTATTGAAAAATTAAGAAGTAAACGGTATTCAAAATACACCGTACAACCTCTTACTTTTGCATATGGGCATACGCACATTTAATTTACAATTCGTATCAATACACTTCTATAACCCAACTACAAAATCCCAACCACAGTATCTTAAAAAAGAAAAAAAGAAACCCGTTCGCCAGTTCGTCGCACAAAATCCACCAGGCGCATTCCTAAGAACAGCGAACTCGCTTCAGTCGATAAATCAGCCGTATATAACATTTTCGTCGCACGCTCAAACTCTCGCAACGGTAAATTCACAGGGCAACGTCACAGTCCGTCGCCGCGCTTCGATTCGTCGGCTACCACTGCCGCTATACCGCCACGAAAATTCCGCCCGCGGTCATTCATCAACGTTATCAGCGGCTAACGCTATATATATACACACATACACACGCTCACGCGCAAGCGGGTGAAACATTTTATTCCGCGTTCGTTGCCCGCGCAGCTGGTGAAATTGATGCACTTTTCTCTGGCTCTATCCATCGGAAAATCATCCGCGCTAGCGCGAGCAAGCGGAAGATAATTACTCGGGCGTTGGAGGCTTTTTGCCTCGGACTCTATATGTTTCTATGCTGTCACTCGCGTGTCTCAGTCAGAGTTGTTCTTTTTATTTGGGGGAGATAGAAAAGTATCGTCACAGAACTTAATTTACCGATGTTTGGGTTGCGGAAATATTCGGGATGCGATAGAAGAGATTTCGGATCTATTTTTTATCGATAGAGTTTGTATTTTGCGAAGGGGTTGAGGACATTTTTTTAATTGAATTTGTATACATTAGTGTATACAAGTAACACATCGTATATTATAACATTGTAAGATCTAATTTATTATATAGCAATATGTTCATAATGTGAAAGTACAAAGTCATTAAAAAATTTATTCATTACTATAACATTTGTGGTTTAGAGATCATTTCCTATCTAATTTTTTTACTTTTATAAAAACACCGTATTACAACTTAATTGTCGTTAAGTTTAATTCGAAGCTAGACGTACTAGTACGTTATATAGTTGATAATGAAAATTTTAGTAGATACATGCTGGGTCTTGTACTACTATTATGTACTATTGTATGCTCGCATACAATTAACCTCCGTCGGTATACCTAAGAACTTTAATTGAAAATAATCAAACATCATTGAATCGACGTCTTAACTGGAACAAGTTGACACAGTTTTGAAAACCATCGAATCGCAAGATCAGAGCCAAACGTGCATAAATAATCCTGTACTTTCTCGTACTTTGAAAGGTTCACCGGGTAAGGCGGTGTTTTTCACGAGCCAACAGGCACGCGCGCGCCTATTGGCCGCGAACAATCGCGCGTTTGCTCTCCATCACAATCGCCTCGACGAGGAGCTTTTCTCAGTTCCCCCAGCTATATTTCTCACCACTCGAATAATAAAAACACGAAGCAGCGGGGAAAAGAGCAAAACTTTGGAAAAGTTTGCGTTCTGTTTCAGCTGTGTATATATCGGTAGCAGAGCAAAGCCTTTGTTATTTGTTCGCGTTCCCTTTTGTCTATATATATATATATACCTTCTCGTGGTCCAGAGTTTAAGTTAATATTTCGTATCATTTTGCTCTAATTTACCTCTTTTACTACTACGACCAAGTTTTTCGCAGTCGAAAATGTCCCTCCCCCCATTTTTGCGCGAAATGTCAGTAGGTTTCTTGAGAATTTTAAGTAGACACGGTATGCGGAATTCTGAGCGCTATATACTCGACGGTAAGTACACAACGGTAGCGCGTGCGCCCGCGGAGAATTGCGCGAGGTGGTAATAATAAGAGTTTAGCCACGCCGCGCGCACACCGCGGGGCTGAATTTATGCGCGGCTTGCTCACTTCACACGTCCCTGGTTTATTATACTCTGCTGCACGAGAAAGAAAGAGAGAGAGAGTGTTGGAAGTAAATATTTATAGAAAGGGTTACACAGTGGGTATGCGAAGACCTTGATTTTCATGATATCCGCGCGCGCTGTTAAAATTTTGGAATAGTGCCGGAATTAATGTGAACGTTTAAGTTTTTCACGTCGAGTGTAAGAAGTTCTAATATTTTATACGTTATGTTATACTGCTCTGCAATATGTTTTTTTTCGAATGATGTGTTTATCTTGTCTTCATTGGTTACAATCACTTGAAAAAAGTATTGTTCTTAAATCCGAAAATTACTATTAATATCATTATCCAATCTTTAGAACACAAAAATCTGCTACTATTCTTAGAATAATCATTCTTATTGAGTCCAAGTAATAAATAAAAAAGAAAAAAAATAGTTACCTGGTATTTATAGTTACATGTTGACAGATGTCTGGGTGTAATGCGTGTGAAATGTTTTCTACGAATTTTGACTGCTGCAAAATTTTTGTAAACGAGGCCTCATACTTTAACTGGGTCGCAAGATAAAAATTTTGTACTGGTCAGCATTGTTTCTATTTATATCCAATTCATACGTTATATATATATATAGACACGCATTGTACATAGCATGTATATTACGCTTATACTCGTAAAAACTTGGACATACAATAAGAATTAAATAATTTTAAAATTCGTACGTATTATGATAATTTAAAAAATTTTCATTCCTATGTATATATTTGCTGATAGACAGAATGTATATTAATTCATCAGACTTGTTTCGTTCTCATGCATATTGATATGCCATGTATGAAAATACATTCACAAAATGGAACTTGAATAAATTATCTTCAAGATCTACTCACTCGTGCATAATCGACACCGTTACGTGTCTATATATGCAGCTCTTGATGCTACAAACCAAGCCACAGAGTGGATAGATCAAAGCTTATCTCGTTACTTACTGTGTACAAACCGATTGCTTATTGCTGATAACCGCAGTGAACAGGGCGCTGATTCCCGTAAATTTACTATGTTTTGTAACCACAGTGATTTTTTAGTATATTAAAGTCTATCATGTTACAAATTATTCCTAAAGACTCAGCAACGTTTTAAAAAATTTCGAAATCAAAATACAATCATTTCCTGGGATAGTTGGGTAGTATATACTGACAGAAGAGTTTGTTTACAGTTAATAAGAAGATATATTAAAAATATACAGAAAAATTTATTGGCATTTAATCTTTGTGAACTCTAATTAACTAAGCATATTAACTATTAATATGCGCATCATTAATAGTAATATTTTGGAATTTCAGTCAAATGTGAATGTTTTCAGATTATAATTTCCTTATTTCCTCAAAATCAACTATTTTAGTATTAACTGTTACTAAATATATTAACTATAAATAAATCCTTCTCTCAGTGTAGTATTCAATTTATAACATCTGATATTTTAACTCAAAATGAATAGATTAGCCGTAACATCTTTACGAAAAAAACAGCGTCACTGGTTATCATATATAGCACACACTTTGGTAAAACCTAATTGGATTGGCGACGATCAATGCTTTTCAGTGTGGTACAAGTTCTCCGGACAGAATTATATTCAACTAGATTCGTTTTCATAGAGCTCCGCTAAGAGAACAGTTACTGATCCAAACATTTAAAGGACTTTTGTAAATGCAATTAACTAATTCAACACGAGCTTTTCGCAGTATACGCACTCCTTTGTTATTCTTTATCAGGTTGATAGAGGCCGCTCAAAACAATGGTATATATCCTTTCGAACAACGGAATGACCTCCTCTCTCAGCTTGTAAATAAAGCCGTTTGTACAATGTTTCCGCATTCTACACATGCAAAATTGACAATTATCCGTTATATCTTGCGAGAGATCCAACAAAAGATAACCAAACGGTTGATAGGGGTTGCTACGTGCCTTGGAAATGTTTTAATTAACTGTTTTACCGCGAACGGTTCAACATAATACCGTATACAAATGCTACCAATACGCGCATCCATATAATTTACATTACGTGATTGTATATTCAGCTGCGTTTCTCACAAAGAGTTGGCGACAGTGGTGAGGTTTTCCGTGTGTGGTTGTTTCCAAGTCCGTTAGCGTTTTAGTAGGGAATCATGCAGACTTTGTCAAGAATCTTATTTGCCCAACGGGATCAATCAAATGACTCGATAAACTGTCCTATGACCAATCGGCTCCAGATATTTCACGTTTTCATTTGCTTTGAAAAGCTCTTAGTTACTTTTGATTTCCGTATGTTTGAAAAAAAATGTAGGCTTACGTGTACTGACGGTTAGGGTACGTCGCTCTGTTTGTTCGTTATCAGTACTCAGCTTAAGATTTTCATTGTTTTTCGTCATGTTTGATAATTTAAATGCATGTAACTTTGCACTGAATTGTCCGATTTTAACCATCTTTAGCTTAAATGAAAGCTCTATCCTTGTA
>JAWWEQ010000050.1:246490-303650 GCA_035583055.1 Torymus tubicola | reverse complement strand
GCCAATAATTAGTCATTTCTCTTGGCTATTTACTGAGATTATGCCCCATTTTTAATAGTCAAATTTCTACCAGGGTAAAATTCACAGCTTTATTTTTTATTTATTTTCTGAATTTTCAACTTTTACTGCTATGTGCGATGGAAATAAATATTCCAAGTGGAAAAGAGTATTATAAGATAACTAAATAAACTTACTGGATTCTAATTATAAGCGAGTGATTAA
This sequence comes from Torymus tubicola, assembly GCA_035583055.1. NCBI lineage: Eukaryota > Metazoa > Arthropoda > Insecta > Hymenoptera > Torymidae > Torymus > Torymus tubicola. The sequence continues at coordinate 303,428 of JAWWEQ010000050.1, read as the reverse complement.
TAGTTATTTGCTCTACTTTAACATGAAAGTACGTCATAGACGGTTTAGAAGATATGGGTAGACAAATAAGCCTTTTCAATCCATCTTCGACTTCAAATTTATATTCAGAACGACGAAATATTGACAGATTGAATGATCTTGATCACAGCACAAGGGATTTTTTCGTTTTTACGTTTAAAATCAAAATAAGCATAATTTTAAAATTGTCTTTATACTACTTGTATATTATTATCAAGTTGATCATTGCTTTTTATACTATTAAAATACATTATTTTTTCATAAATTCTTATATATATATATATAGAATATTATAATCTTTTACGCGTAGTACTGTTGTAGTCAGTCGTTTTCCTAAAATAGTTATACTACTTATTAGCATATACTCTATTCCATTTCCCGTATAAAAAAATCAATCTATATTTCTTACACTGACATATATTTCCAATAAAAATACAATACCAGTACGTCTCTCATATAAGTTTATCGTCTAAAAATGAATCATATGAAAAATATCCATATAGAATTCCTCTTGATCACTCTTCACTCGCTCTCTGATTATATGTCAATCAACTCATCCGCGCATACATAAAGTAATTATAATAATGTACATTACTACTTTTAGCAACACTGCAGCACCCTAAACATATAATTGAATTAAGAACCAAAAATACCTTCGCTAAATGGAATCGCGGCACTCCGAGAAAAGCACATTACAAATTAGCTAATTAGCAATCGACCCAGAAAACTCGCTAGCCGAATCTTAATTCGTTCATAAAGCTCGCAGCGGGCGAAAATCTCGGAAGAAACAGCATCATATAGCAGAGGCCAAGACTCCCCCGTATCCGCTTACCTGAGTTAATATATAGGTATACATATATATATAACAAAACCACGAGTCTGAGTCATTCTGCATGTAGGCAGCGGGTGCGAGAGATCGAGGTGTAATTTTTCGCGGTCTCGTTGGTGTAATTGATCAAAGTGCGCTCGAGCGCGTTCAGGTATTTGCAGCTTGGCATCGCTCGGCAGACGCGCGTGTGTCTCATCGCCCGCGAGGAACGAGTGACTCATCAACGTGTCTCTCTTTCTCTCTCTCTCTCTCTCTCTCTCATTCTCGATTGCTATATTCGGCTATGCCTATGTATGTATGTATGCAGGCGCTCTTTTTGCGCGCGTGCATGTCAGTGTTTGCTTTTGTGTCGCGTGGCGAGTGTTGTGTACTTATTTACGATACCCGACTGTTATATATAACGTGTAGGTCGAGTGTATGTAGATATAGGTGTGATATTGTGAATGGACTCGAACGTAGTATACGCGCGCGCGCGCGGAAACGTTTGGAGAGTATAGTGCGGGTTACTCCGATGAAATTTGAATCGATTGTAATCGAGAACTGCGTGCCGGAAACCATAATGTTAGCTCTCGACTGTATAGTGGGTCAAGGGGACGCCGGACTCAATCGTAGACACGTATATTATATGGTATTATTTTGCTATAGGATTTTAATTCTTGTTTCGATTGATGATTGTGCAGATTTATTCTTTAATGTATATATATATTTTTAATTAAATGGGTTAATTTAAATGGAATTGGGTTAAATCATGAAAATAACTGAAATAATATGGAAAGGGGTTACATTGCATTCAATTATATATTTATTGAAGCTTTCATTTCTATCTTAAAGATTTCATTTTATTTTTAAGCTTATATAATGTCCCAGAAAAATCCAACTGATCTTTGCTGAATTTACGTTATCGAGAAATCTACATTGAAATGGGGTTGCAATGCGGCCTCGCTCTTAAAAATTACAAGATACATTTTTATCCGAATACAATCTAATTGTCTCTATTTCTGCGTGATAATTCGAAAAATGAATAACGAGTTTAGTTGTTACCTACTTATACTTAATTTCGAAAGTTCTTCGTATAACAGCCCATATACGAATCATATAATCTCACTCAAATACAAGCATTCTATACGATCATTTGCTCCAGTACCAGTGCACGTGACAACCCCAAAATCTTTCGAAATAACATGACAGAACGGTAGTCGCATATACACACACACACATATATATATATATATATATATATATATATATCCACCTAATACCAACGTTTATAAGCCGCGACCGTGCTGCTTGTATACGTATTTGTGTGTACGTGGCGACACGTGTGCTAATACACAGGTAGATTTGCTCGCACACATACATATGCGTATATGTGTATTTGTACGCAGTCCTCGCGCAATGATTGCACATGCACGCGTATGTGTCTATGTGCGTGCGCGCGAGAGAGAGAGAGAGACGACGTCGGAGAGGCCAGGGTAATGCGAAACATTTGTCAAAGACAATCCTCCCGGTTCATTACAGTCGTGCGCGCGAGCGAGAGAGAGGCACGCTCCTGCGCATATGCCCAGGGCCTATATACGGGCCACTTCCCCTGTCACGACTACTACACTTACCCCACCCCTCTCTCCTCTTCCCCTTTCCGAAAAGCTCCTGCACACACACACATATATACATAGGGGGCATGGGGGGGGGGGGAGAAATGTCCCTATCGGCCCTGTGCCACTTACGCCCACTCCGAACGTCATTATTAATGAATCCGCGCGTATGCTCGCGCACAGTTCAACTTACCTGTATAACGTCTGCATAACCTGTCTCCCCTCTGTGTGTACGTGTATGTGCACTGATTTCTGCATCGGTTTCCGGTGCACGATGTCTCTCTCTCTCTCTCCCCCTCTCTATCTGTTCAGTACGCGTATACATGTATCTTCGACGCAGTGCTAGGCGCTTTTCGATCGATTAGCCCCAGGAAGGATAATATGTGCGCTTGCATCTCTCTCTCTCTCGCTTTCTGTTGCTGATGCGTTGGCGAAGCTCTTGTACACTCCAACATTGCAATCAGCCAAATGGAAAGGTCGGCTTTACAACGCGTGCGGACAAGGTGAGATTCGTTACGGGAGCGCACGTATACGATTGTTATCTATACGTCCCATTTTTTATGTGCATGTGATAGGGTATATATAGCAGGTACCCTGCGGGAGGTGTATATATATGCGTGGATGTAGAATGTGCGGAAATGTGTATAAAGGTGTGGATGATTTAAGAGGATGAGGTATAGCTTTTAGAACTGAAAAGAAGATGATTTTTTTAATATTGAGTGAAGGATTGGATGATTATTTTGTGGATGATATTCTATGAGTTAGTGTAGGTGTCGTATAATTTTGAGGTGGCTTTGAAATTTGAGATCTTACGATCCTATTATACCGTTTGCTACTTAGACTTTGTACAATTGATTTCCAGCAACAGTGATATATTCTTCAATTTTTTTCACCGAGAACCACTAAATTTTACAATTAAGCACGGCTAGAGTTTCCAATGCTTCAGTGTTGTGAACTTTCTCTGTGATAATAATCCAATTTTGTGATGGAACTGCAATCCACACATATATTGATGAAATCGGCAAACCTTTAGTAACTAGCCATAGAAAACGAACTCGCTCAGTTTATTCTATATTTCCACAACGACATCCTTTCTCTGTCATCTCATAGACTATATATATATATATATATATACATATGCGAGCACATCGCAGAACTCATTCGCACGAGATATTTCAATCGGCGTGTGACCCCCCCCCCCCCCACTCGCGTTCGCACACCGGAATCCTCAGCATTCGGGGCCCATATCGATCCTCACGGCGGCAAAAAAGCTCGCAGCCTGCTCGCATTCCCAACGCGCGCGCACCGCGAAAGTCTCTAGTAAAATAGAAAATTAAATTCCTAGCGGCCTCGAATGGCGCGTTAAGTGAGTCGCTGCTGCACACGAGGAGATGTTGAGATGAAGGACGACGTATATATACGTATATATTATGCGCGTGGACTGATCCTATATGCTGTATTATGTGCGGTTACGGTTTCATTTGGTTTGGTACGGTTTAGTATGGGGGACGATTAATAAGTTGTAATTTTAGATTATTTTTGTTACCGTTTAATATTTATGATAAACGGTCTTGATCTTGCTTTAAAAAGTGGAAAGGTGGTCGATATATTGCACAAAATATTGATAATGATATTTGTATATGATGATAGTAAATGCTTTCGCCTTATATTAAATGCTTATAGGTTATATTCTTAAATGAAGTCAAATATGTATTTCTCCTCTTATTTGATATTTTTTTAACAAATGAATATTTTATTCCTTATATCGACTGCTAAAATTATTATAACTAAGACCAATGTATTAACTATCTTTGATGAGTCGATATTGAACTTACTAAATTTTTATCGACATCTACTGTCGTGCTATTTTTGAATACAACTGATTTATTGAAATCTATATTGGAACCTTTAATATATATTACGAAAAGTATTCTTCATTTCTTTACTTTTTTCATGAAATTTAAATAAAATAATGTTTTTCGTAATAATCATTTTATTAATTTCATAAAATAATTTTATTGCGAGTTGATACCGAGTATTTTAAAAATTTTATGAAATAAAATCAATTTCTATGCGAAAAATGATGTGTTTCAATGTATTTTTCGAAAGAAATGTAGAATATCTATGTCTGAATCAATACCTTAGACCTTCTCTCATTACGCTTGGTATCGTATTCGCTCACACGTATCTTCTTACTTATCCTCGTCTCTTAGAAACCTTATTTTGGGATTCTTTGCATTCGTATCAATACACACACACACATGCGTAAATACGCTGCCACTCTCTTATTTAACATAGCTCAACTTTCTGCTTTTAAAGAAAAGTTTCACCCGACTCAAAATGGTAGCTGAAAAAACTAACATTTCAACTTATCGCAAAACCTGCGCTTTTTGTTCTTCTTCTCCTATATACACAACAATACTACATAACTTTTCTACGAACCAGGTCCAATAATGCACACTCGATTTTCGAAACACGAAAAACAATTTAGCGTTCGTAGTAGCGCGCGACAGTGGGGGGATAAGAATCCCGTTGCCGAAAAATCTCATTTTCAGATTCCTCAGATGCCAAGTCACGTTTTCCACCTTGTCATCTCCATCTGTTTATTTTGTTCGCTCATGCCTCTCTACCGCTACTCACGTCGTACTACAACCTATATATATATATATATATATATATGCAAGCCGCCGCGTGTGCTGCGCGCTGTTTCTCTGTCCCCTCTCCTCGACCCCTGCGCTCCCGCGCGCGACGAACTGTCAAGAAGCAATTTGAATTTTCCAAATTTTTCCACCAACATTCCGCTCCCCACTATCCCCTGATAGCTATAGAGTCTCAATAAAGGGAGGATTACGCGCGTAGGGTAGGAGACGACGGCCAAACAGAAGCTCGACGATGTTTAATGCAAAATTCAAATGGACGCGACGACTGCCGTCGCCACACTTTCCCTATATTCTCCGGCGTATAGTATATAGCAACGCTCTGACGCATGACGCAATCTTGGCAGTAGGAATCGTCGTCGAAGCGCCCGGACGGATATCTTTAATGTATGAGATAACGCGGAAGGCGGGAGAGGTAGTGGAACGATTTCGGAAGAGCCAACGAGAGAACGGGAAAATTAGAAGTTGGAAATAAGCGGTTATTGTGCGAGGGGAAATTTTCAGGTGGTGATATAATGAGAGCGGGCGACGTTAAGGCGTGTTGCGCTTTCTCCGCGTGTCCGCTGTATATATACGTGTCTTTTATTTCCGCGCGTTTTCCGGTCTTAAGGGGGAAAGCGCCGATCTACATTGACGGTTTTTGGGAAAACTGCATTGGTATGTGGTCTTTATGTGGAATTTATGTGGTCACCACGAAAAAGTTCAACTTTCTTGAGGAAATAGTTATAAGGATTTTATTTTTATAGAGCAACGGGTAAAGTTTGTTGTGTTAGTTTTTATTTGCAAATACAATTTTGTAGTGAGAGGAAAATAGTAAAGCTACAATTGAATATTCACATACATTATTTTTTAAATATAATAATAAATACGCAAGCGTCATAATAATCAGCTTGCATAAACAAATGTTTTTCATCTGAAAGCATACGGATTATTCGCGAGGCTCATACAAAAATATTCACATTAATAATTCGGTAAAGCAGCTTTTTAAAACAATATTGTGAATAAAAGAAGATGATACTACAACAAACATTAACGAAATAAAAAATCTCAACGAGAAATTAATGTTTCAATTCCATTAAAAAAAAAATTCATAAAAAATATTATCAAAATATGAGGTATGGTAGTTTGCCTTTTATTATTAAAAAAATGAAACAAATCTCTCTTATTTAATTTCCTATTTTATTATTTACATTCATACTTTCATAAATAAATAAAACTTATACTTTATTATAATTCAATGAGGTTCATTTTTTTCAAATATTTTTTAGATATAAATAGATAAGTATTATAGGCAAATGCCTAATCTCAGTACGAGCGCTCATTACTTTTAATTCTTCATTAAAAGAACTGCAAGAACAACCATACACAATTTAACTTGCGATTGTTATACTTACATTTACTGTCAGGAGAATTTTCGACAATATTTATCTACTTCCTTGCCTCTATTTACCCCGTTCAAATTTAAATTACCGCATTATCTCGCAACGACATGGCGATACAACGCGCGAAGCACCATAAAACGCATCGTCTCGCCCTCAAACACGCCGCGTATAAAGATGCCGAAAGTGTCGTCGTCGCCGTCGTGGCACACGCGTGAGAGGGAGAAATTTATGATACCTTCTCTCACTCCACCTGTATATACATACATACAATATGCCAAGGCGGCACGATTTCGCGCGAGAACCCCTCGATGCGACAATTACAATCTCTCTCCCTTGTCTCTCACTCTCTCTCTTTTCACCGCCCCATCGACTGTTCCACTACGTTGGGGGGTCTTTTTCGCGGTGGAATTCAGCGTCGTGAAATTACCGCGCTTCTCTCCCTCTTTCTCTTAATATAAGGCAAGGGAGGGAGTTTTTTCTGTCTCATCTCGACGAATCGGGGCAGCTGTAATTCCGGCGTTTCGATGCAAATTAGGAGGGGAGAGGCGCGTGTACGCGTGCCGTGGAATTTTGATCCACGTGTATATAGCACGCGGACGTCGGTACGTTTGCGCGGCGGTATAATACCGCGTGCGAAACGTTTATCGCGCGCGCCCGAGCGAAGGATACGCAGTGTGTGTCGGTGTGAAATTGTAATGCTGTTTGATAGTGTAATAGGGGATGTGTATTTAATTACTTAGGGTGGCTCTTGAGTGTACGAGAGATTGCGTAGTTCGCGGAACAGGGAGCGGTTGATTAATAACCCGAGGTATTGCCTTTAATTAATGAATATTTTTGATTCATTTGAAATTTCGCGTTTAATATGCGGGGAAATGAAAGATTTTGGGATATGAAAGAATCACAAAATGTCATTTGTAACAGAATATTCTGTTACAAATAATGAAAATTATTCTGTCGAATAATGAAAAAGAGAAAATCCGCTTATTAACTCAAATTTAAAAAAAATTTAATTTATTATATCTATTTAGGAATTGTGAATACTGCTTTGCTAATTTAGATATTGTAAATATTCTGTAATAAGTAGAAGCATTAGAATATCATACGGTCGTTAAAGTTTCGTTTTGTGGCTAAATCTAAATAATAGTTTGAGTAAATAATGAATTTAATCCAAAGAAAAAAACCAAGAAAAATCAACCTGACACGCTGCCGATTTTATTGTTATATACTATAATACCCGCCAATCAATTATTAAAACAGGAAAAAATTTCGTTCAACGTACAGTATAGCACCATACGTTGTATATGTTATATGGCAAAAAAACACGCGGCCACGCGCACACCATAAATTATTCGAGCGAAAGAGAGAGGCCTCATAAATGTACATGCGAGCGAACAAATATACGCAAATGTATATAAATAAACAATAAAACAGAGCTTCGTGCAATAGGCTTTTCGGCCGCGTGAACGTTTCCGCACGTAAAATTCGCAGGAGAACGCGCACGCACGATGTTAATCTTTTCGTCCGTCCCGCATCCTCGCAGTGGAAATCCCTCGGCGAGAAACAGAGAACGCGATTCATGTATCCGTTAGTATGCGCATGTACGTGTGTGTGTGTGTGTGTGTGTGTGGGTGGGTAGGATGGCTTTTGCGATAGGCGCGTCAAAGCCACTATATACTCTCCGTTTCGTTGTTTGTAATGGTGAAACCGCACCGCGAGAAAATGTGCGGTGATAAAGAGAGGTAGGAAGAAAAGAATTGGATAGATTTTGGGTTTTGCTAAAGTACTTGTTTAATTTATATATACGCATATAATTGAATTGATCTTAAAGAATAGGGGAATTGATAAGAATAATGTTTATAAGAAAGTTTTGGGTACTCTGCTTTAGCAGAATAGATAGTATTTTGAGACAATCACTGTTTTTGCTTGATACTTTACTATGGATATTTTTTATATATTGCATGCGTAGAATAATTTTTTTAATCTTCTGATTTTATAAAATAAATGTTAAAAGTATTCAGATTATTATGAATTATTCTATTAATTTTAGTGAACAGATTTAACACATAATATGTATTTTCATAAAAAAGATCTCTTTGAAAGTACACTGTTCTCTCTAGAACGCTTTCAAAGCAAAGTTGAAGGCCACCTTTTGATCTGTGCACAAAGTCGCCCTTGATATACTTTTGTCAAAGTCAAAAAGATGAAAAATTCAAAAAGTCATTCTGCTATTTTCTAAATTTTGCTAAGAATGTGTTGTAAACTTTATAGTTAACATTTTTGTAAATAATAATTTGAATATTTTACCAATATTGCAAATAGTACTTCTTTTCCTTTATTATATTTATAAGTTACATATTGCATTCTGTTCTTTCTTATGAATTAAATGTTAAGATTTATTTCATAATATCTATTACTGGGTCGTTCTTCTTATTACATAAGGTCATCTATGTCAACGAGTTATAATTTATCACTGTAAAAATTAATTTTAGAGAACACTGTAAGACTATAAAAAGAAAAATTAATATTAAATGCGTTCTTCTAAACGAAAAGAATGTCTAAACAGCAAGATTCTGATGCATAAACAATAATAGACTCTTTGTAATGAACATGAAAATAATGTCTTATTTATTTTGTACTCAATGAAAAACTCTCGCAGTACAATTCAAGCAAGTATTTCAAGCTACATGCAGATACGTGCGCCATATTGAATGTCATGAATCGCTTTATATAATTATTCTTTAAAGAGGGTGTAGAATTGCGCACACGCGCGCAATAGCATGCGCGCATACAAAGCTGGAGTTACATCAAAGCATTCGTTTATCATAATGAAGTGTGAAAAAGTGTTTGATAAAAGTAGCCTTTGATATTGAAAAAAGTGACGTACAAATTGAAGTTAAAATAGATACAAGATTGTTTTTATAAATAAATTTATAAAATAAAGTAGGTCAAAATGAAATAAAATTTTTAATTATATCAAAATCATATAATTAACAGAAAAAAATTAATATAGAGAAGACTTCCTTACTCATGACCATCGCATAAAGCTCGTCGTCAGGCGTTTCTCGCATAAAATATCATTTAATCCAACGTATTTTGTGCACTATATTTTAAATACGAAATTTACGCATATTTGGTATCGCGACGTCAATTACAGTGTTAAAAGAATGTTAAAAGTTAGTTTCAACTTGTTTATTTTTTATAATTGATTATAGTTTTTTTCTAAAAATTTCTACTTCTTCCTTAAATATTCAGAAATAAATTATCGCGTCCTACTGGTTAATAAAATCTTTTGGTGATTGAGTATCATTCAAACAAACAAAAAAATAAAATGATGAAAATTAAAGAAAAACTATAGCTTAAGTTTTTAAATTGAAGTCGGAAAATTTCTTTTTTTTTCTAATGTTTTTGAATGCTCTAAATGCAATAACTATAGGTTAAAAAACATGAAATATTTAAACTACTTTTTCGTACTACTTTCAAATAGTTATTTCACTAAATAATTAAATAACCTACACTTTGTAATTATTTTTGTATTGAAATGTGGAAGTATTTACAATATTTTTCGCAATACATTAGTTTTCATAATGGTAGAATAATAAAAAAATGTTGTCCGTCAGAAACAAAAGTTCAAAATGTTTTTATGGATGAATTGAATTTCTTCTGGAGCACTTCACTAGCACTTATCGAAATTGCACTGCCAATTGTTAAGTATAGGTGCACATGTAGTGTCTACGTATCGTGCGATTTTGAAGGATACAAAGAGAAGTTTTTACGCGCATCATTTTCAGCTGTAATACTAAAGCGAAAAGCTGAGATTTGAAGCTTTGAATATTTGATGTCGTATCGATCTCGTACAATATCTGCTTTTAGCAGCATTTCTCGAGATTGGTAAGGGAAGGTATATATGTACCACGCCTAAAATGTCGAATTTTATGAGACTGAGAAAAATTTCCAGACTTTAGACAGAAGTATATTTCAAATGCTTCTAGTATAAATTTAGGATGAACTTATTATTTTACAGTAAAGATCAATTATTTGAGAATTTATCTTAAATAATGGTTAGTTCTAGTACAGTATATTGAAACAATTGCTAAATTTAAAATGTAGTCATTTAAAATTATACTGTTTTCAATTTAGGCAAAATATGATTTATTAACAGTTTAAATAAATAGAGAAAAATTTTAACTTTAATAAGTTTAACTACCCCGAATTTATATCTGATTTATTGAGAAAAAAATCATCTCATTACATTAAAAAAGATAATATCTTTTAAAAAGTTTGCTTAAAATTCAGTTACTTCCTAGTAATGTTTATCAATCAAATACACATCAGCGTGCAACAATTGACGTGTACTGGATATAAACGGAACAATATTTGTAAAACTTGATGAACTTTCGTCGACAATCAATTACATCTGGCAAAAATCCCACAGACCACATCAATCATCACCCCATATATCCCAGCATTGAACCAAACAATCCCAGTCACTCAGGATCCCGCATCGTCCTGCCACTCGGGACAGAGGCCCACAGATTCCCGTCGACTTCTTCCTCTCCACCTTTTCCCCCCTACAAGATAAACACCCGTCGTCGTCGCCGCGTAAAAGCCATTAATTACGAGACGCGAACAGCATAGTATAGTGTCAGTGGCCGTCGAATCGATCATTTCACCGAGGCGAAGTTCTCCTCCGTCTTTGCAAACTTGCGAATCTCGAAACTCGACAAAGTCGTCGCCGGATTTTCGTCGCGTTCTTGCTTGTTCATTTCCCACCTGTAGAGCGTGATACTGACTGGCTGGCTGGCTGGCTGCGCGTGGGTTTTCGGATTCGCATTATACGCTGACGGCAGCAAAGTGTGCTTTGAAGCCGCGTCCTGGCTTTGAAAATCGCGTTATGTGCCTTCATTATAAACGCTGTAAAATTTTTACAAGCCGTCCTGGTTGGATACCGCGTGATGTCTTTTGGCAAGCATTACTATAGTAGCAGAGATTTCTCTTTTGCATGCGCAGTGGGATGAAAAATATATATAGCTCAATCTGTAAATAAAGTATTTTTTCGTAAAAAATTAGTTTAACGTGAGAATATTCCAACCGATAATTATACGAGAGATCTCGTGTAAATTCATTTTATTTCATAATACATTCATAAATGGATGAAATATTTTAAGAATGTATTACAGGTTGTACCGAATGAGTAAGAGCGAGGGAGAGCAGGACGTAAGAGGCGGCTTAATCTAGATATGAGAGCTTTCTGTAATTACGAAAACGATGACCATCATCTTCAGTTTTGAGAGTTTGAACCCGAGTGGCCATCGGTCTGCAAGGACAAGCTGAGTCATAGAACTGAGAGACCACTAGATGCTACGAATAACAGCTCCATCACACATGTATATATAGAAGACATTCTGTGCTTTACTTCTACATTAGAGTTATAGTTTCAATATCTATATTCTACATTCACAACTTCGAGTCAGATTATTAACGTCTCTTTATCCCACAATGTGTTTTACAAAGTTATGAATATAAATAAAATAACTATTGAGTAGGTTCGTATACAAAGAAGTCGAATGTACAACCGTCTTTGAATAATTACCAAAGATTTTCAAAAATATAGGGATATTTAATTACCCTTTGGGATAACAGAGACGATACTATGAGAAATGCAAAAATAAATATTTTCTCAAAAATTTGAAAATAAATCGGGAAACACAACTTCACGCGTGCTCGACTCCCATACCACCTCGTATAAAATATACAAATTCATCAGACGGTCAGAAAAATTATACGATTATTTGGTAACCTCAAACCCACCGATGTTGCACCCAATTCCCCGAAATCCTGATATAATTTCGCTTCTCAATTGGCCGCGACGCGTATACGCTTGATTTACGGTCGTCGCTCTCGGGCACACTGGAAAGTTTAATAAGAACCGACCACTGGAATTTTTCACCCTCCCTGTCCGCGCTATTCATGCGCCCGTCTCTCATCCTCCCCTCTTGTGGTTCCGCGTAACCATCTGTTTCTTTCTATCAGCGTCGCATAAGAGCATGCGGAGGGTCGCAGTCTCATGGTATATACCTTTATTTCGTTCCGCCGACCGTTCCGTTAGTACACATACTGTCTTTCTCTTTCTCTCGGTGAGACGCTTGCTTTGTCGCGTGGTCTAATATTATCGCTATGAAGCAGACGCGCGGTTGGCACGCGTGCCGTCGCTGTCGTCGTCGTCGTCGTCGGAGGTGTCGCGCGCGCGTGTGTGGCGAACGAGCGCAGACGTGATCGCGCGGATGATTATTGCGACGCGGCTTTTGAGGTGCGAGGCGATGATTATTATCTGCAATTGCCGGTTTATTATATCGAGATTGTAAATTAGGATTCTTTTTCTGGTATTGATTATGGAGATGGGACAGATATTGAAACGAATGAGTTTTGATCGTTTCACATCAGTGTCAAAATGTTAAAAGTTATAAATTAACCGAAGAATGCGATAATATTTTTAATAATACGTCCTGGTGGAAATCCAAAACATTTTTATCCAATAACTGACTATTTATTTTAGACTTGGCCATAAAATTATAGGTACTTTTCTTGACCAGTTTTTAGCTCCTGGTGAAGCGATTTTTTCCACATTATTTGAATATTAAATAGGTAAAAAAATGGAGTGGCTTTTTTGATGATCGTTACGAGTTTTTTCGTGACGATTTTAAAGGTATTAAAGTTGACCAATAAGTCAAAAAATGACCAAGAAAAAGCTTATTATTATGACGAGGAGCGAGAGAGGCAGAATCAAATGGCAATAAATATAACTATTTTTAGTCTCCCTATATTGTTTATATTTGCCTAAATTTTTAGTTATTATTAAATTTCACCTACTTCAACGCTAAGTTTGTAAGAAAACTTGGAAGAAAAATTCGAAACTTAGGTTATGTTACTCTCAATCTATTAAATGGGAGAATAACGTCAGAAAAAACGTTTCACCGGGAGCCAATAATTAGTCATTTCTCTTGATCATTTTACTGAGATTTTGCCTTATTTTTAATAAACAAATTTCTACCAGGGTAAGCGTATGAAAAAGAAATCATTAAATAAAAAGCTTTCTAAAGCTGCGGCAATTTTTAGTTTTATTCGAATGCTTATAGATCAGTCACGGTATTCAACGTGAAAAACTATTCTATCTAAATTTTTAATTATAAGTATAATCAGATTAAAAAAGATGTTGGCGCATTCTAACTCAATTTTCCACATAAGCCAACTGGATTATCTAGGATCAGTGTTTTTGCCACGAGGATGCTGAATAAATTGCGTTATGATTAGTTACCCCATTTTCCTACAACATGAGCCGCGTCGCCCGGACTCGCTGTTTAAAAAATGATAAACTCATTTTGAGTTTAACCTACTTGAAATATGGGTCAACTTTGCGCTGCTGCTCTGCTGCTTAACATTGTGAAACAAGTTTGCGCCTGCTGGATTACAAATTTCAGGACGCGCGGAAGTAGCTTCGTTACGTTTAATACGATAATAATTTGACATTAGGTATACTCCGCTGATATATTTATAAATATTGATTATAGAACAGTCAACTGTATTATCGAGTTTCGGACAAATGTACCGAGCACAGTACGGCATGCAGAAATAATTCAATAACGGAAGGAGGTACTTAGTTTGAATTTTACATTTCTATCTTCTACTATAGTATTAATTCTTTAGTTTGATTTAAATGCACTGTAACTATTTTCAAATAAATAAATGTATAACATTATAACAAGATAAATTTCATAAATAAAACTCATCAATATACCGTACAATATTCTCACGAAGGGTTGAACAAACGCTACTGCTCATTTCTCTCAGAAAATACCTCGAATACATTTACCTATTTTTGTATGCATTTACAAGAAGTTGAAAAGAAAACAATGAAAACTATTGTTCATCGTAAGGTAAAAAAATAACTGGAACTTCTTAGAAGTATACATATTTGATTGTACCTACAGGAACGTAATATGAAATCGGATTATCGGTGGAACCAACGTTTAGTGGAACGAAGGAAGATGTATATAGAGAGAGGAGAGTTTACCGAAGGATCGTTTGCCAATCGCGGCTAAGTTAATTTCCCCGCGCGGATATTCGAGCTCCCGTTGCACTGCTGTACTCGCCACCGTCCTAATAATACGAAGCTTTAAGGTTATCACCGGTATTTCATTCACTTGCTGCATTTTAAATAACTATTGGAATTACATTGGTCAAAGAAATAAAAATTTTTATTCAAATTTAAACCTCATGATATCTATTTACATAGAATGAGTATAATGAGATTCGAAATTTCATTATGATTTATCTTAAGTTTCAAGCACAAAGAAGAGAGATAAATTTTGACTCGATAGCGAAAAAAGTATTGAAACTGGTTCAGCAACATTCCTCGTAGACAAAGAGTGAACGTACGTACAAAAGTATAAGAACGCTGCAAGACTGTATATAAAGTTACTTTCTTATCCGTTATCCATATACCACTCGTCGAACGGCTTTAATTTACAAATAATACCGTGTCTATGTAGCTGCTAGCACAAAATCTTATACAAAACATTTATCCTATATTCGTACTACGTCAAATTTGAACACCTATACTTTCGCTAACTCAATCCTTTAAGTATTAATTTTCAAGTACACCCACTGTACTTAATAAACTGTAAACTAGGATACCGTATACCGAAAAATCCCGCACTCCATATCCGGAAACAAAGAAGACCGCGACCTAATCCACGGCATTCAGACAGATTCTACACCCCCCTTCCCTACCTTGGAAAACAGAAACAACAACTCTTGACAGCCGAATTTTCGAGGCATTTCATTATATGCACTCGCTGCAACAAGCGGCTTTCGGACAGGAGCTGCGCGGATAGTTGTATACGAGCGGCGAGTGTAGGAGTGCGGCTAAGTACAGCACTCAGCGCGCGTGGCCCGTAATCGCGCGTGCGCTTATAAATAAACGCTCATGCGTATGTGCGCGCATTCCGACGCTGAGGAGGACAGGCTAGCGTACATAGAGAGAGAGAGAGAGAGAGAGAGAGAGAGAGAGAGAGAGAGAGAGAGAGAGAGAGAGAGAGAGATAGAGCGAGAATGTGTGAAAGGGAGAGAGAGAGAGAGAGAGATAGCTTTATTTCGTTTTTGCGTGCAAGTTGCATTGTTGTACACTTTCGAGTGTTTCGTTGTCTGTTTCGACGACGGTTGTTGTGGGTAGTGTATATGTGTGTGTATAGTTGAAAAGGGGGTCGAACGATCGATTGTGTATCTACAGAACTATATATAGAGACTTGAGATCAGCTACGTTGCTTTTTAAGGCTGTTACGCTTATTAAACAGAAGAGCGCATGGAGAGGATGATCTAACAAGGGAGGAAGTTTGTTCGGTGAAATGCGGGAACTGCGTAACTTTTTTGCTGATGATCTGAAATGCTGATATTGAAAATATAGGACGAATATTTAGAGCAAAATAAAAAAATCAAAAGTTTCTGACATAGTAGTAAAAGATAAGAACGGAAAGGTGTATAGTTTTGGCTAACTTTGAAAATGTGTAGCTAATTTTTATTGCACGGTAAATTATTTGTAGTTGACTGATTTGACAAAATGACGGATTTAAAAAGTTAAAAATTCATTGATACAAAAAAACTCTTTTGTTTTTTATAAAAAGAGGTATCCGCTCAAAGTCTTTTTAAAACGAGGAAATTTCTGTTCAGAAATGATAGAAATCCCATTGGCTTTAACTTATGTTAGAATATAATGCCAATTTTACTTTAATGAAAGAAAGATTTTACTTTACCTACTTTAATATCGATTTTTCTGAGATTATTTTGAGTAAGATGAATTACCCACTTGAATTCCAATTTTTAATCATCTCTGCGGATAATATAATTAATTACTAATCTTTTCCATGTATATACTAATTTATTTTCTCTTATTATTATTATTATATATAATAATAATAATAATAATAATTGATGTTTGAAAATTTTTTAGTGAGATTCTTTGACTTAAGTACAATCTTTATTTACAATCTCTATCTTTATTCTACTGTTCCACGAATTTTCAAACTATTCAGTGA
This sequence comes from Torymus tubicola, assembly GCA_035583055.1. Classification (NCBI taxonomy): domain Eukaryota; kingdom Metazoa; phylum Arthropoda; class Insecta; order Hymenoptera; family Torymidae; genus Torymus; species Torymus tubicola. The sequence goes on along the minus strand of JAWWEQ010000050.1, from coordinate 286,862 downwards.
ACTTTTGCGTTATCTTGTTCTATTTAAATTTCTCTTTTTCCTTGTGCAAAGAATAATTAAAACAATTATGATCCGCGAAAATAAGATATGAAGTTTTTACTAAACATTGTAGTTTTCTTTAAAATACCTGTTTTTTTTGCTTAAATTTTTTATTTTGATAGAAACTTTTGATAAATATGAAATAATACTTCTTAAATGGACTTTTTTATAGAGAAATTTATCGAAAATTATTATAATATGAATATTTACATATATACACGATTAAATCGAACTTGTTCTTTTAAATATTTTTTTCTCTGCATACTGTCATGTGGATATTTAACTCTCTATCACCGACAAGAATTTTAGTCAGAAATTGTGATATTTGGAAAATAATGCCTTTTTACAAAAGACTTGATTCTCATACAGGAAGACATCTTTAAAAGTTCCAAAAAATAGTAGAACAGCTACAATATAAATATAATCCTGAAAAACATCAATTTATGTAAAAAATAAGACTTCCGGATCCGATCATTTTTATAGAAAATATTTTCGTTTCAAAATGATCGGTGACATAGTCATATTAGTCGGATTATTTGATTTGAGACGGAATCAATTCCATAAACATTATTATTAAGATTCTCAATATCTTTGAATTAATAATGTTCTCGTTTTAATACATACTTTCCTTCTTTGTTTCAGGTAAGTGTCACTGACGTCCATTATTGACATATTTTCCATTCAACCTTCCGTATAGTAAGTTATTTTCAAAGTAATAGCGAAAACCTATAGCCGCGATGTGACGAGATATCAAATCAATCGGAATTTATATCTTTTCAAGGATTACTCTTTAATAATCCTTTTAAAGTTCATAAACTGTAAATGTAAACCTCACCTAACAGCCCCTGCTTATAATGTATACAAATTTACGATCTTTATGCATGTTAACAAAGTATCTCAAATACTGTTTCATTAAATTTCTATAATACCAATGAAGTTTACTTCGATTAAATTCCCAAATAATGAGTTAAGTAACGAAATGAAAGACAAAGAGAATCTCAGTCTTTCGAATTAGTATTCAAAATTAACTACATAGCTTTGACGAATGAGAAAAAGCGCCAGGCAATGGTGATTTAATAAAATGTGTCGGTGAGAATGACGAGGAACGAAAACGTGTCGAAAAATAGAGAAAAATATCTATGCATGCGTGTATATCGTATATATATATAAATACGTGTAGAGAGAAATAGAGAAACCAGAGCGAACTAACAGTGAAGCAAACATATAGAGCTAGCTACAAATGAAGTATGGAATATATGCGACAATACAATATAGGAGAGGTCAACATATAAACTGCGAAAGATTTTGCATTCAATTTAAATGTTATTATTTTATCCAAGCAAAATGGCAGAGATTTGTATAACTATTTCATTGTATTTGATCAACATCTTAAATTCTATATTCGATTGCTGCATTTTCTTAATCCATTTTCCATTTAACGGTCATGGAAAATAAAGCTGCGAATTCCTTTCAAATTTCACATATATATATATATATATATATATATAATGTGGATTGATAAATATCCACGATAATCTATTCATATCAGCCGTTATGAAATGCATGAGCTAATTAACAGCATTAGATATTTGGTACATAATGTTGAATAATTAAGATAAACTAATCAGCTTTATTATTTATGAGGCATATACAATGTAAGGTTTATTATTTCATCAAAATGCCCAATCAAAGGTTTTAGATTCACCAATTGATTTTTCTGTTTTCTTTATCACTTTTCAAGTTGAACTTGTACATTATACTTTAAGGAGATATCACAAAACCATTGCCATTTTCAATTCTTAAGCACATCTCCTCATATACCGTTAAAATCGTAACTCTATACCAGTCACAGTAGAGCTCTCCGTTCTTCGCGCAGGGAAAAACCATCGCACGTATAATACAAGCCGAAAAGCCTAGACGAGACTTTCCGTTATTTTTTGTAAATATTCCGCGTGCGGCGGTGACGGGACAGCAGCATGCACAGTGCGCTCTCCTCCTCCGCCCCTCCCTCTCTCTCTTCGCCGCGAACAATGTGCAGTCGTGCCAAAGCTATTTCCGCCGTCGCGCGAGTGCAACTCTCTCGGGTTTCTCTCTCTCTCTCTCTCTCTCTCTCTCTCTTGCGTTCTCTCCGCTACAGGTACTGCGACGAACGCGTGTCTATCTCCCCGTTCCCTCCTCTCCCCTCGTATACTTATATAAACGTGGAAGTAGCAAAAGTAGCAAGTGCAGTGTTCGCAAACGCGAGGCGCACTTGTCGCCCTGTCAGCGACGATCTCCACACCCGGGAGTAGGTAGCTACGGATTTTCCTACCTCGTTCTCTCTCTCTCTCTCTTGCACTTGTCTTCTTTTCTTTTCCAATCGCTTCGCTCTGTCTTATCGTGGCGACGCGCGCGCGTAGCTTGGCTTTTGTCAGGCTGTCGTCGCGCCTGTGTACTGCCTCTACTTCTGCTACTGCTGCATATGCCTAGATTGAAATGCACTTGCGCGAGGCCCTTTACTTGTTAGATTATGAGCGGGGCTAAAATTAAGTTATCGTATAGCAGTGAGAAGGAGAGTAAGAGAGAGAGAGAGAGAGAGAGAGAGAGACAATTTTCGCGGACAATGGCGCGAATTTATTTTTGGACGGCGTATATGTGAATTGCGTCGAGAGGTGAATTCAAGTCGAGGATGATTATAATGGGAGTTTATTATGAGGATGGCGCAACAAGTTTAAAAGGCTCGCAATAACAATTTATAAGACGCGATCGCGATAATTATTATGCGCAAAGTTGATACAGGACTTTCGTTTTAACTTGGGAAATTAGTTTTCATTAAATAACCGCAGTGAACATGATCTGTTACTTTAGCTTAAAAGAACCGTTTAATAATTTTCGATGGTTATTTAAAAATTCTAAGAAAGATATTTGATATTTTTTCGTGTATATTTTTAACCGTATGTTCATATACCTGAGAGTGGCTTCTTAATGACTGTCTTTATTTAATTTAGAAGTAGTAGTGGTAAATATAATCAAAGCGTAAGATTTTACAAAAACTTTTCCAGTATGAAAATAATTAAATGAAAATAATTTTTCAATTGTATATTCAAAATATTCAAAACCAATTTTCAGAATAGTAATTGGCATTTATTTATATTTTCTCTGTGCTATTGTAACATATATACAGCAAGGTCATAGAAAAATAAATTGTGTTTCGAAAAGTATATTGAAAAGCTTTAAAAGTAATTACGTTAGGAATTTAAGTTATTTCTTTAAGCACTAGTAGCATCAATCACTCTTTAAATAATCTCATATTATAGATCAATAACAGCGCATAGTTTGTCACGGTAACAGACGAGTACAATTAGGCACCGAGCCAATAACTGCATCAAGACTATAAAGATAAATGGCATATGATCATTTAGAAAGTGAATGCAATCGCATTAAGTCATTTGGCACTAAATAACTCGTTCAAGAACGTAAGAATCAAGCACTCTTAATTCGTAATTACATTCATTGCCAGTGTTTGGAACATTGAAGACTAATACTTGAGGTGATAAAGATGATTATTATAATTTAATATAAAATCGATAACATACAGTATACGGTTGAAAAAATTCTTTTTAATTACCGCAAGTGTATAGAATAATGTTAATTGGAAGTGATATATAGCGTGAATCCGAAGCTTTTAATCATATTTAAAAGTATTAAAGTATAAACTCTCTATTCTATTCGATAATTAACGTAATTAGGTAAAGTGTTGATTACTACTTATAAAATGATTATCATATAATTATATTTTTGGAATTTTTTTGGAAGTAGATATGTCGAAATTTATATAATTACAGACTTTAATTAATATTATTTAATAATTATACCGATCATGTCAAGTAGCTTATTTAGCTTAATTAATAATTTAATTAATGTTATTTGTTAACATAATTCGTACAAAATAATTTATAATTTTGTAATATAAACAAGTATACCGATATTTAAATAATTGCATGGAATAAGTGTTAAATAGTTAATAATATTTTGTTCTTATTAATCATTTAATCTACTTTTAATAAACAGAAATGACGAATTATTACAAGTAATTAATCAAATATTAAAAATTAAATAATGCAGAATCGTTGGTATCAGTTATATTATTGCAGTATAACGTATATTTTATGCGTTAACAGTAAGATTAATATTTCGAAATTAAACATTGAAAATATAATTATATAAAAAAAAATTTAGTTCTTTACCAACGATTGACCACTCGTTTAACCAAACTAAATAATCTATCATTACGATACTGCGTTGCTCACATAAGAACAACTGTTTCGCCCTGGGGCGTACATTGCACTCCCCCGTATAGCGACGAGACATCTTCCGTCGTGAGGCGCCCAACTCAATCGATTTATCGCTTGCCTGGCGAGCACATCTCGATGTTTATTGACGAACGAGACGGCCGCAGTATAGCCATTATGCAGCGATGTATGAGCGCATTCAAGAAATGAATTTTTTCCTGCGAGAGATTAATGAGAGAATTGAGATTTGATGATAGAAACTATCAGCTACGAATGGACTTTTTGATTTGGTTGGAAATGAGTAAATACCGTTTTCTTTTTGGATAACGTATAGATTACTTTATCATTAATAATTGGGAATGATTTAATGAACATATATATATTTATTGATCGTTAGATCAAAATTCTTGTATAATTAATATTAGTTTTAAACAAAAGTCACATTAAGCTGTACTCTAACAAGTGTATTTTTTTCTAATTTCTAACTGCTTTCCATTTGTACATAATACTTTCCTGTATTAATATAATCTCCTTTATATAATATTCTTATAACTTCCAGTCTTCCTTGAACAACTTAATATATATCAAGCATGAGTAGCAATTCGCAATTAATATTAACCGACCTAAAGGTCCAACGGTCCACTTTTCATAAAAAAACCACGTCGCAACCATATACACACACACCGAACGCCTGTTTCTCCGTTGTATCCCGTTTCGCGTGCGAGCTTACTTTATCGGCTTGGGTAGACGGTTGCACGCGTGGGCGTAGCGCGCAAAGGAGGAGAGACCGGTACCGACGAGAGCTTAATCATTTTGACTTAATTAACTCCTAGCGCTCTCTCTCTCTCTCTTCGCGTAAACTCGCCAACGAGATGCTATTCGGTCGAATGGAGAGGAGGAGAGAGAGAGTGCCGTGCGCGACATCCGGCGCTGAGCATAAGCGCGACGGCCGCCGTGTGCAAGAGGGACGCGAAGAGGGTAGAGGCGAGTAGTGGGGGTGTATGAACGAAGCAATCAAATTGAATTGAACGGAATCGAGGATATATTTATGTAGACGAGGCTATGTTAATGATAAATACGTCGGTTTATTAAACGATATGGTTTACGATTATACAAGGTTCCGTATATATATCTATTGATATACGTTTGTCACTATTAATTATTAAATAAATTTCAAAATATCAGTTGTTTGCGGGATAACAGTATATACCATTAATGCATCGTAAATAGGCTTTAGAGAACATTGAATCTTCGTGAATTATTTATTATATTTATTGGTTAAATGAATGGAACTTATTATTAAAAATGGTTAAATTATATTGTTTTTAATAATTAAGAGACATGAAAATGAAACTTACTTATATGTCTGATTCTCTTAGCTGTTCAGAACTACTTTAACCACGCACAAAAAAATCTAGATATTTATTTCTAATAATCCGATTATTACACAAGTATTTAAAAATCAACTCGAACCACTCGTTACTTTACCAAGTCTCTTACTTATTTCAATATTTCCACCACTTCACCCTCGAAATTCTCATCTCTTTCACTTTCTCAGTATCCCTCTATCTCTCTTGCCTTGCTTCTTAATATCCGTCCATCTCCTTTCTCGCCACCATTTGACTTTCAAATACGTCAACCAGCCGTGTTCTCTCTCTCTCGCTCTCTATTCTGCTCGCGCTCGCGCGCACATACACACTGCGAGCTCCCAATTTCGGCGAACAATTCTCTCTTGCCTTCCGACAATCCGCGCAAGAAGTAAAAGCAGAAGCCGCACGGACAATAAGTCGGTCCGAGCGTGTACACGCGTATATATGTCTGTGTATATATAGCTCTCTGAGCTTCCCTCATTGAAATTCGACGCATGTACATATGTATGTGTAGGTGAAAGAGGGACGACGAAAAGTGGCCGCTACGAAGATAACGACGCGGGCGGCTTCGCGCGATTGTTAACGCTTGCGCGTATGTGTATATGTATATGTATATATAGACTCACCGGAGATTTCGAGGTGTGTATTTCGTATGCGGGATTAGGGTAGTACCCGTGTGCAAGAGAGAAAGAGAGAGAGATATACGCAGGGATAGAGGAAAGGTGTTCGCGTGTTTACTTTTCCAGGCTGCGGGTCTCGGTTACACCCGTCCGAAGGATGAATTATTCTTGCCGGTGGTGAAAAATTATAGCGAGTACCGTACACGTCGAGTTTTACCATGTGTTTACATTGCGATTAAGTCGATTTGAATCTTGCGCCGGTCGTCTGATTGTTCTTGATTAGACGTTGAATCTCGTATGTGTCTGGTCAAAATTTTGTTAAGAGATTCGTTATCAGATTTTTATTGTATATTATGTATAGAATACCTTGAAAGTTTTTTTATGCATGAACTTGTATTAGATGGACATTTTATTATTATAGTATAACCAAGTTGATCAAACATTAATTTGAAATCACTATATGGTTAACTATAAAAAAACCAAAGGTATATTTATTTATTTTTACTTACCCAGAGTAATATAATAGAAGATTACATTACACGGAATATTACAATATTCCTACTAATACTACAATATATAATGTGCAGCTCCTGAGATCATTCACACATTTGTTCAGTAACAAAAATACACAACCGTAATAAAGAAAAACATGTACACATTCACTCATACATACGTAAATGAGTAGATCTTATACGATCCACTCAAACCTAAAACTAAGTAGTATGTAACTATAATAATAATTAAAATTTGGCATAATTGAGAACAGAAGGTGTAACAGTATTTAAAATATTCACAGAAAATAAAAATAATATAAATATGTGCTTTTCATCAATTTATATAAGCTCTAAACTTACTATATATGAATTATAATAAGACTATGCAATCATATATATATATATACACACACACATAAATATATATAGCTTCCAAAAGTAAATGAAAATGTAAAACGCGTATATATAAACGATCTCTCCACCTCCCGAATTAAAAAACAAATGTCCTCCCATCAATAACATCACAGTTTTCAGCGACTCCGTATAACTCTTCGTTTTGCCGTACACAGCGTGAATAATTAAACCTGCCATCATAACTTCGTTTTTTTTATTCCTCGCGTCCGTGCAAAAAAGCGGCTCACTCGCGCCATCCAAAGCAGATAAAAAGATTACAAGTCGCGCGTATGTTTCCAATATGCCTTTGGAAATCGCATGGTGCACTCACGGAAAATCGAAACATACATAGCAGTGTACACCGGAAAATCCGCCCGATGAAAATCACTCGGACAAAGTGTGCGTCCTACTTTTTTTTTCCAATCGCGACGAATCCAGGCATACATACATACGCGAGTTCTGCTCAAATCGCCCGCTCGTAACATATTCGAGAATTAATTTCGTACTGTATATATGTACACGTACATATATATGCACATATATGGTACTTCGGTGCACGAAGTTCACGCGCGTATTGGACATTGTCAATATTTCTCATGCAAACTCCCCTTGACAGCGATATTTTTCTTCCACCTGTCCTTTCTCTCACTTTTCCATCCGATATATATAGAGATGCGCGCGCGAAATCAGGTTAGACAAATACACGCCTTAATTATGACGGACATCCGGCGACAAAGCGCGGCAATAGCCCGTCCTTTTTATTTGCACCTCTCGGCCGGAGGTCGCTGTGCAAAAAAAACGAGAAACTGTCGACACTCTTCTCTCGCGTGTTATATGGGGACATACATAGCATGGCGCTTGGAGTTTTTAAAAAGTAGAAGGTGGTGTGGATCTTTCGCAACAGTTTTTCTTTTCTCCCTACTGCTTCGTCAGCGTCGTCTCATCCCTCTTTAAGAATAAATTTTCTTCTCGCTACAGTTTTCGTCTTGATTAAGAAACGACGTTTGAGGAGATATGAAACGTAAATAACCGGAGATTCGGTTTGTTCATTAAGCAGGGCAAATGCTGGAGAGATGAATTCTTTCGATTTGTTTGTGATGATACAGTGCGAACGTATAACGGAGCATTGTTAATTAACATTGTATTGACATTTTTTGCGCTGATTATGACAATTATCGGACGAGTTTTTATACAAATGTTTGTGCGCGAGTTTGATTAACGACTTCGAATGAATACACAATGTAGCGGTTGAAAAGTAATCAATGTAAGTGTTTACAAGTGAATTTTTTCGAAAGTGTTGATTGCATTTGTATGCATAAATATATAGTTTACTATGTCAAATTACTTATCAATATTTAACTATATTCATATAACTGTGTTAATAATTCTCACTACATATGGCTATACCGTATCCCATTCTATCTTCTAAATTAACGTTTTAAATAAAAATTTAAAATCTTTTGACTCAAAGCATGAAGTATATGCGACGATGGTAATCTTACTTATATTCAGCTTGAGAGAGAGAGAGAGAGAGAGAGAGAGAGAGAGACTACGGAAGTCACGACCTTTACACCACTCGTACCTTGTGGATATTTTAAATTAAATTTCAGAAAACGAGAATCCCGCGCTCGAATTTTTCATTTCGTACGGTACGAGGCTTTTAAGGTATTAAAATAGGTGAAAGCAGTGTGAAGTAGCAGAATGTACATGAAATCTTATGAAAATCTTTGCATAAAGAACTACTTGAATACAATATTTCACAATTAAATGTAAAATCCGCAATTGTCGAAATATGATTCTTTATAATGCTATATACTTTTTAATGTAATGAATTTCTAATCTTTATAAATGTTAAAAAACTACACTTTAATACAAATATTAAAATAAAACTATAAATTAATAATACTTGGATAAAAAATATCACAAAAGATAACAGAAATGTATTTTCTCAAAAATATACTCTAATAAGCAGTATTCCCAATTTCACGCTCAACCCGTAAATTAGCCAAAGTTTTGGTACAAATTTTCCCAAAAATTTTCGCTGCTCCGAGCGCAGCAAAAATCTCGCTCTTGCCCCAAATGCTGCTCAAGTCCGTGGTTAGTGAAAAAGATCCTCTTCCTCTCTTTCTTTCTCCCTCAAGCATAGCAGCAACGAACTTTTTCGCGCATCGAAGAGCCGCTGCCACTCTCTTCTCTCTCTCCCTCTCTCTCCTCTCACTCGTCGGCATCATTCGGAACTTGGTGATTTTCGAAGTTAATAAATCTCCTCTTACTTCCACGTCGGACCGTCGCACGCGGCGGGGAGGAGATGGAGTAGCGAACTTTTTTTTACGCCGTTCTCGAACGAGCGTACGCGCGAGAAACATTTTCGAGACACTTCGAAAAAGTTTTCTCTCGCCTTCCTCTACTTACATTCGCGTCCTCTCTTGCTCCTGCTGCTGCAGCGCTTCTCATGTATATACACGGTGTACGGCGGTGGCAACGGCGGCAGTGAGAGAGAAAAACTTTAGGCTCTACTCGAGCGACCTGCGGCGTACTCGGACGACGGCGCGTCGGCATTGGGAGGAGAGGAGTGTAAGAGACAATTGTGCGGAAGGTATGGGATGGACGGAGATACACTTAGGGAAATTCTTTCCCGGATCGAGTTAATCAATGTTTCAGGGGACTAAGGTGAATTGTTTTTTTTTCAGAGGATTCTGAGTTGGTCTATTAGCAAACGGTTAGGTTATTTTTTTAGAGAGTTTAATTATTGCTTATTATTTTATAATTAAGATAATTTTTAAATTTTTAATAAAGTTTCATAATTCGAATGTTAAAATTGCCAAATTAATGAATTATTGTTATATTTATATGCAATAAAGAATGATTTTTAGCACATAATTGAATAGTAGAAAAATGATTATGTATATATAGCCGTCAAATTTACGTCACGTCAAATTTTATGACGTGCTGTAATTTTTAAAATATTCTTGTCAGTAACCTATTGGAACATCCGCTTTAATAGAATTTGACTGTTTACTAATTTTTTTATCGCAACTTTTCTCGTATGGTATATTTAGAACTTTAATTTATGCAGAGGCGTAACATAAAATATAGACAACTGCTGAAGATAGCACAGATATTTGATTTATTCTCTTCTCTCTTTAATGTAATGTAACTTCAATTTTTATGAACTACACGGTGCACAATAAAGGTGCAGTCTAAATCATCCAATGTAAGGTTTTAAAGACCCTTATAAATAAATAGTGGTGTCTAATTGCTAGTTCAATTCTTTATTAACTATAACAGATTCTGACATTTAAGATTCATAGTATATAACCTTATACACATTAAGAGCAAATTTACTTAAAAAAATGTTATTTAATTTAGTTCAGTATTTAAATTTATTTAAAATATTAAGTTTAACAATTGTAATATTGATCGTTTTTATTCTTGTTCTATTTCGTTTTACAGAAGAACATTGTGAAACGTCACACACGTGACATTAAAAGTGACAAGTCTACAACTACAATTCACATTGTTAAATGAACTTGTTGATTGCGCTAGATAATTTAACGTGAAAAATTGCAGTAAACCTTGGGGAACGATGAACTGCGTTATTTGTTCTTCTTCTTCTTAGGAATTCCAGTTGGCTTCATGCCACACTGTTATTGGACCGTAATAATAGAAATTAGGAACATTGCACGGATTAACACGTGTTTTATAAACAGAAACGATATTGAGAAATATCAAACTCCCGAGTTTCAAATAACCTTCGCGCGTCTGGTATATCAGAAATATATTTCGTGGGTAATGGCGTACCACACCCCCACGACGAAACTATATACTCGCACGATCCGCGGGCGACGTATCAATTCTCTTCAAGCGCATTATAAATCACCACCCGTGCAGCGAGTGTAAGTATAGAAATATTAGCGACCGGGCCGAAAATCGAGATACTCTCTCGCGAGCGCGAAACGAACGATAGCGGGGACTGAAAAGAGTGTAACGCCCGATGTTTTATGCACGCGTTAACGCGAAACGAGGCGTACGATGTCCCTCCCATCCCCTCCCCATTCCAGTCTGCTGAATAAGTTAGCGGTTCTTGAAATCATGATAGATTCGGTTAGCGTGCACGAGCGTCTCGTAAAATCGTCGCAGGTGGACTGTGTGCAACCATAGAGAACTCCGAATGACTTTTTAATAGTTAAGAACAAGAAGGAGAGCGCGAGCACAAGCGCAAGCGTGGGTGCACTTATTTTACGGGTAGGAAGAGAGAGAGAGAGAGAGAGGAGGAGAAAGGAAGAGAGTGAGAGAAGTCTATAAAAATCTTTTACGAGCGCGTACGCTGCGGCCTTTGAAGAACGCGCATGCGTATATAGCAGTGGTATATAGTCCGGGCAGACGCTTTACACTGGCAGGATGAAAAATACACCAAGAGCCCTGCTTGCACATATATACGCCTGCGCGCGCGCCAAAGCGAAGTGTATATATTATGATGTCGCACGACGCGAGACGTCATTAAGGCGAATTTGTAGGAGGTTATTGTGCTCGCGATTCAAATAGACTAGCCAATAATTTATTTTTAATTTTGAGTATAAACTAGTTGAATTAGAGACGTTTTTGTGGAAATAAGTTATTTGTGGAGGTGGCTATGTATATGTGGTCGAGCTTACTCGCGTGTACTTTTATCCTTTGAACTTTATTTCTTAGCTATATTTTCTAAGGTATTTTTATGTAGTTCCCATGTTCATTGTATGTAATTTTAATTAAATATCCGCTACCTAGCTAAAAGGATATTTAATTACCGATTTTATGATTCTTGAGAGACTATAATAAATCATACAAGTTCATAGGATTACTGCGCTATTTTGTTTTTGTATATTATTATATGATTTGATTTAAAAAATATTCTAATAAAATCGAAAATTTTTCATTTATGTATGAACATAAATATCAATCTATATTTTTTAATGAATAATTAAGAAATATTTTAATTTTATGACAAAAAAAACGATTGTATAACTGGATCGTTCACATGGAGTTAAGTAAATTGTATACCCAGTAAGTCAGTTAGAAGCAGAATTTATTTATTTTTGAAATCGTTGCAATGTGATAAAATGGAAAATAAAATACATCACCACTTGTGCATCACCTGTCTCTTGAAACTACTCATTCGACTACGTCTTGTCAACAGCATCCGTTCTTAAATTAACTTTACTCAGCTAAATGAATGTCCGATGTAACGTATAAAAGCTCTTACAATGCACATGAACACTAGATTAATTACAACATGACAAGGTCGGACATTGTAGTAGTTGTTAGACCGTAATTATAGAAAGAAAATAAAGACTTAAGTGAAGTAGGAAATTTCAACAGAACTTCATTTTCATTAGCCACAATCGTGAATGAAAGAAAGTAATTATCTTTTTAACATTGGCATTGGATGCCAATTAAAATGACGCATAGAACTATTATAAATTAAAAAAAAAATTCATTTGTTACAAGTGAAATAAATGATAAAATATTTGAATTTATTAATTTTTTCCACTTTCAATGTTATATTCTAATTGCACTATCAAACATAGATAATGTTTAATTTTTTTTACAAAAAGTGTAATTTTTGATTGGGTAACTCGTAAGCCTCATAAAACCAGTGATAATTGTATTAATTGCGGGAAGCGACAAGAAATAGCAATAAATCTCACGGAAGTTGAATAATCAAATTTTTTACAACCTCTTAGCCCGAAAATAAAAGTATAAATCTTATTGCTACTTAATGAGTGGTTATGAATAGAAGCCTTTAAAAAGTTTAGGACCGATAAAACCATTAATAAATTCGCGTTCATTCACTTTCGCAATACTTGTTCTCCGTATACAGCTCTGAAAACCTTTTCACGGTATAAGAACCACATTCAACAAGTACACTTTCTTTTTCCCTCGCCGTTCATCGCCTGCAATAAAACGCTGCAGTGGCATGTAAACCGCCGAAATCCTTACTATACGCAGTAATCTCGCGTAATCACACGTTAACGGTACGCGCAAAAACTCCGAAATTTTACGAACGTCGCAACGAAGCAAAGCCTAACACTCATATATATATATATATATATATACCTACCGAACAACAAAATCTGCAACCGATCGATTGCAATGTGCCAAGCACACCACAGCAGCTGATATTGCACGCGCGAGCGCGCGAGAGCGAAAATATTCGCGAGAAGGAAAATAGGAGACGAAGACGGAACGAGCGCCAGAGGCGCACATATACCGTCGAGCTGCGCGATTGCCATGCATAAATATGACTTTTTACGATCGGAGCGAGCGGCCGCAAACGAGTCGTAAAAGTGCAATTTATCCGCGCGAGCTGATTAGGCGATTTCGCGCGATCCACGAGTATATACGGTGGTGCGGGGATTTAAAATAGAAGCTTCCACCTTTCCTCCCTATCGGATGCCGAGGAGCGAGAGCCATTCTCGATTTGGAGAACCATCGAGGGGGAAGATTAATGTCTAATAATCTGAGAAGGTGCGGAAAAGGTAGTTGGTAGTTTTGAAGACAATGAGATGTAATAGCTTTGAATAGACCAATAATAATAATTTTGAATTTGTCTTCAAGCATAGTGTAAGTTTTTGCAAAGATACGAATATTTTTTCATGTATTATTGAGTTTAGAAAAAATTCAAGCGGTGGTAATATATATCACTAGTTTGGTTCTATTAAACGATTGCTCATTTATACCAATATCATCACTTCTTGTCTATACTGGCTTGTTAAGAACAGAAGAATATAATCTCACTAACTGATCAGTACCTTATTACAACCTATTATTCAGTCTCCTTTTTATTTCCATGAAGTTACTATACACGCGTAATATAGTTCTCTATTTTTGAAAATTAGATTATAGAATTGATAGCTTAAACAGATTGTGAATTTTAAATTATTGCATAATTATAAGCAAATAAAAAGTAGAGTATTGATTGCGTCTGTACATTCTGTATAGCTTCAATATTGATTCTTTAAAGTTCGTTTGATTTCGTTATTTCTATACCAATCCAATAACAGCCTAGTACTTTTATTGTCAATGCCATGTAGAAGTGGGACGATCCTATACAAGCTAGATTTATTGTTTTTCTAATCTATAAAGCTTTCACTATTAACATTTATAGAAGTTTAAAAAAATCAAATTTGAGTAAAATAATAGAAAAATAAATCGCTCTAGTCATAAAGGTCTATCATTAAATAATACGATAATATTATAAACCTTTAAAAAAATTACTAATGTTTATTAGAAAAAGTGTTTAATTGATTGGTCTACAAGTTCAATAAACTAAAAAAAGCATCATTAATGTTTCTTTTCAAGCAGATAATTTTGTATCTCTCTAAAAAAGTACAACAAATTTTATAAATCAATTTCCTCAAACATAAAAAACGAATACACACCGTCTCTTAATATTAGACTGGGTTAAGCAAACCCGAAGTCCTTTGTCTAAATAAGCACTTTTCTATTCCATTCTATTATCTATTCATGAATATAATTCTTTCCCACAATTTCCACGTAAAACTAAAATTCATCTTAACTTTATTTAACCGACTGTTTAGTAACTCAAAATGAATTGATCTCTTTAGAAAGAATCAAATTCTCTTCTCCATCACATACATTTCCATGATTACAGATGCGACTAAAGTAATTGTACACATAAGTCGCTTTCATTATCACACGTAAAGCGTTATAATACATTGGATCTGCTTACCAAAGCAACAACCTTATCGCTTTTTTACACCGCACGTCGCTTTTTTCTCATCCTATATATTATGCTATTATGTAGTGTGGAGTAAAAGGTGAAGTAAACATGAAGTAGACGTAAAAGCATAGAACAATGCATTAACAGCTTTTACAGCGATAATATGCACATATTGCAAGGGTGTTTTCGTACGAGGTTGATTTCCAGTTCTTTAATATGCTTTTGTCAAGTTTTATCACGTAAAATATTAGCAGTTTTATTATAAAAATAATATTTGGAAGACCAATATGATGGGAAATTGTCTAGCTTTATTGAGGCTATATTCGTGTTCGAACAAAATACCGCGGTTACAGGAGTTTATGCGCTTTCAGAAAGATTCCTTCCGTTAGTCATTTCTTATCGTTATATTCTTAGTAAAAATTATGATACTTTTTACTTCGCTGGATTCTACCTTTTAAACTCATACTGAAAAATCCAAAGTATCTCAGCATTTAGCACTTCCGCGTTACAACGACGACGAAAAAAAATCAGCAAAAAAACAATCGTTACATCACCATCGGCGAGCACTTCCTAAAGGTTTAAAACTCTTGTGTAACCTACATATATATATATACACATATTATAAGAAAAAAATTTTTGATACAAGAAAGCATCGAAGAAACGCGGAAAAATTCTTCATAAATCGCGCGCGTCTCGCCCGCGAAACCGCATCGCACGAATTATTTTTCGAGCGCGCGCGCTTTCACTCCCGCGTGCCATCGTCCATTACAAGACTCGCGCTATTAAACGCAAACTTTTTCCTCGACTCGTCGTCGTCGTCGTCGTCGTCTTCGTCGTCGTTCACGTGGTAAAAGGTCGCCTAATTGCAGACTCGAAATTACCGTTCAAGACCCAGGCGATCGGTATGGCTCGTGCGCCGCGTACATTTCGCGGTCCTCGTCCGACTACTGACTTTTACTAATTGCGCCAACGTGCAGCGCGCAGCCTTCCGTGAGCAAGAAAGGGGGTGTGCGGGATGGGCGAGGAGAGAAAGAGAGAATGAGAAGGAGAAGCAAAGAGAAAGCCTTGCGGGTCTTGACGGTTATATGGGTCTGTCTATCTATGCCGCCTTCTTCTTCTTCTTCTTCTTCGCTGTCTTTTCTTCGCTGGTAGAGTTACCTGGAAATGAGCGAGATGGAAAGGATAATGGCACGAAGTGGATAAAATCGGCGCTACTTTGTTCTTGCGTGAAGAATTCTGAATGATATATTTGTAATTTATGTGTCTGATGGATGGTTTGAATTTCGATTGGAATGTTCGTGCATTTTTTAATATTATACGGAACGAAGTGTCTGTTGTGAAAAATTGCAAACTGTTTTGTAATAAAAATGACTTTAGGGTTTTTTAATGTGATCGAATTTAAAGAAATTATCATGATCTTTCTTAACTTCAAATAGAATTTGAAAAAAATTTATTAAGTATAATAACAGAATTATAACTTACGTAAAGTTCGTACATTAAGAAATAAATTGGTCTTATCCCTGTTTCATTTATTGATCATTATATTTCTTCTAAAATTTCTACTATTTTTTCTCGAATTGAAACTGTAGCAGGTTTATTGTAGTTCAGATTGAAGTTTTCCAAAATAAAACATTTACGGATTTACCTGGCACGATGGTCTTATTTTCTGTGACGTTTACAAGTCCTGACTTTTTCGGCTGAAATTCTGACATTTCTATAAAATACTGCCGAATGGAGAGGAAAAGCCAGTATTAAAATATCAGAATACATTTAACTTTCAAGTCTACGAAAATCCAGCGACGTTTCAAATTGATATCTTGATATGCTTTTTATAAACTAATTTCAAGTTTGTGTAAACTTTATACATACGATTGTTAAAATTTTAAAATAAATTAAACTACCAAATGACAATACCAGTATTATTTCAGAAAATCTGGAAAATATTGAGAACCAAAAAAATAATGGCATGTTTCTATACCTTACGGAAAGTTTCAACTTCGACAGCAAGGCGTGCGGCCGATTAGACATTTTTCCCCTTTGCACGCGATCGCGCTTTTTCCTGTCCTGTCTCTGTGTATATATATATCGGCTGCTTTCTTTTGTTGCGCGGCCTTTCGAATTTTTCAGCGACATTCTCTCTTTTGACGCCACACGCCCCGCCAGCGTGTCGTTGCACCCGCATACTATTGCTTCATTGCACTAATTGTAAACAGAAGAATTCATACATGTCGTTTATTAGATCCTTTTTGTGTTATTCGTTCTTCTTTTGTAAATGTCAATGCTGTTGCAATAATTTGGAGGGAATGTGTTTTAATTAAAAGACAAATTGTAAATTGAAAATTCCTCAGATATGTTCTACGATTTTTAAAATCAAATAACGCTATTTTCAGAAACTGTTTCCATAGTTTTTTTTATATGGATGTGTGCTTTTCGTGTGAAATATATGTATCCATTCAAATTGCGCAATCCTTGATGTAGGTTTTCACTAGAACGGGCTTATTATATTTGTTATGCTTACAAGATCAGGTATGTTTTGCATAGAAAATGAAATGGAATTGTTGCAGTAATAAATATTGTAAACAAGAAATTAATTTAATTTTCATGCTTAACTGAGCAAATAGTTTGTTTGTTATGTATGAACCTGTCTTAATTTTTCATTAAAATTAATATTGTCAAAACTATGTCTGGTGCTAACAGAAGAAAATTAAACCTTATTTAGAGCAATGAAATTATACGTTACACGAGCGAGAAGGAAATTAGGTTTATCTTGGCAACTCATTTTGTCATATATACATAAAATTGATATAGATAGAAACTAGAAAATAATTAACTTTATCTATTCAATTAATATTCTGAGTATAGATCAGTTACATTTTAGCTAATCAAATTTTACACGAAAATATATAAAAGGTTGAAAAATAACCGCAATTTATATACCATCTAGCAATCGCCACCTGATAAATCACACATCAACCATACACATATACATTTACGAAACCTATGCATCACCAAAATAATTTCCTGAAATCCCATTTTCCACACCCAGCTTCCTTCGCACTCCACCTTTACCCCAATACTCCGGAACTCTTTGTTTTCATTTACAAGCGATTTGGGAATATTAGACACAGACGCGGGCGCGTGCCACACGTTTTACAGCTCCTCTCTCTCTTCTCTCTATATACACCGCGCACCGCGTGAGGGAAGACAGTAAGCGCTGGCGCAAGGAAATGCGGATTTACCGCGTCGAAGGGCGGCGAGTATGGGCGACACGAGAGACTGGGAAGCCATAAAAGTGATTTTATCGTCTAGTCACCCCTCTAAGCGTCAGCCGATACTTCGACCGACGTCGAATCACGCGCACATACACAAAGAGATACGCGCATGTCCTAGTAGTAGTATAGCAGTAGAGTCGCCTATCGAATTTCCCTGTCGAAAGTTCGACGTATATGTATATATAGATATACAGGGGATCGTGCAAAATCAAATTTAAGCCCAACTATATAGGGCTGCCGCTGCTGTTACTGTTGCTACTGCCTGCCTTGAAAATTTTTTTTCCGGGAACTGTGTAAGGGACTACTAATCGACTTACGAGATATTGTTTTTCAGGATTACTCTCGCCTGCGATGAATAAAGTAGGCTATTGGGTGACGTGCGAGACGTGCCCGCCACCACCACCACCACCATCGGCTTGAGTTATTGAAATTCCCGAGTCGTGCAAGAGGAGGCAACGCTGCGGGGACTACGCGACGTAATTGGCGAACGGGCGTGTGCTAGGAGGAGGGAGGGGGAGGAAAATGTTTGAGTAATGCCGGGTATTAGGTTCACGATTAATTTGACTGCTATGGGTGGGAGGGGAGAATGCGCGTTGATGATGAAGATGGACAACCAAAGCGATTAAGTTGCTTTTCGTACATGCTTAGGTCTTCTTGTATCTAATTTGAGACGCTTTATCTTATTATATTACCTGATGCTACGTCGCTCATGTGATTCATATAGTGAAATAAGGTAGCTGAAGAAGTAAGGCTCGTATTTCTTTTCGCGCGATTGTTCTACCGAGGTTTTCACTGTGCCTATAAATAAACATCAATTTTTCAATAAATTTTTATGTTTTTATATCTTTTTATATTTTTTCGAGGTAAACTTTTGAGGAAAAAGTTCTAAAATTATTAGTCAAACATTTTAAACATGTAGAAGAATAGCAAAAGAGCATTTTTATATAAAACTTGCATGAACCAAATCATTGTTATAATTTTCCAAAAAGGTTAATCCAAACCACACCACAACCCACAATTACTCTCGAATCCTCTGCGTGATTTCAGAAATTAACTTCGATCCTCCCGCAATTTGCCGTCATTTTCCGACGCGACGTTTCTCCGCAACTCTTCCGAAAACAAAGCATCTCTTATACGGTAAATGAAAAGACCGTCGCTGCCGCTACACCGCTGCTGTTGCACACTGGCTGGTAATTAAGTTCTTTCGGGGCTGGGCGGAAGAAGCGCGAGTGCACGGCGGCCCCTTGAAATATTTTACTATAATTCTCGCGGTTGTAACGCGGAACCGCCGGCACAGCCACCGCCGCCGCGGCGCGCGAAATTTACAACGCGGAAAGTTACTTCCACTACAATCCTTGTAAAACTCGCGACTTTACGAGCCGAGCCCACGAGACCTACATTCTCGGAGTGAGAGGAGAGAGAGAAAGAGAGAGAGAGAGAGAAGGGAGGGAGGAGGATGGACGGTTCGCGGAGAAGAGAGAAAGACGGTCGGAAGAACATTAAAAGAGGAGAGGGGGGAGAAAAGGTGAGATTTGACAAGAGAAATTATTTTTAAGTTAGATATTGATTTAGTGTCGTACCAGATATGCTATATGTTTCATGAATGACATACATCTCCAATTGTGTTGAAATTGGCACTTCCAACGTGTTGTTATAGAAAAATACAAAAAATTATTGCTACCGTCAGTTGTATACTACGGTGAGAGCTCAGCTACACAATAATTTTGATTACCGTGTATATGAGAGACAAAGAAACGATAAAGAAAAAATGTTGAACAGTAGTATAAACATGTAATGATTGATCTGTAAATCGTGTAAAATTGCGACACTTACCTATAAATTCTATGGCTTAATATAAAAATGGATAATGATTTCACCAAGTAAAAACAAATTGGTATGTGAATAATCTGAAATGTAAAACCTCGAAATGATCCATCAATAAGAACTAATTTTTCTTGAAAAGTTATTAAAATTATAATAACATCTATAATTTTTTGGTAAATGTCACTAAATATATAATAATATATACAAAATTTACTGATTTCACGTAAATACAAACAACTTGATATATTAAAAATTATGAAAATCAAATTTATATAAATAAATATATCATAAAACGAAATCAATAAAACAATGCCTGTTAATGGTTACGCGATGCAAAACATGAAATCTATTAAAACTCAAAACTGTTCAATCCTTTAAATCAAATTAAAAGTTATAAAAGAAGGAAACGGGTGAAAGTTTGAAGAGCGCCGTCGCAGTAATAATAATAGGTCGTAGAAAACGAATCTCGTTTCTCCATGAAAAGTACACAATCGATACTGAAGTTTTTTTATGGAATTCTCTCTCCCTCCCTCTCTCTCTCTCTCTCTCGATATAGAACGTTCCACGGCAAACTGAGAAACCAGTGGCTATTAAACGCAAGAAAGTTTGTTACTTGTCTATGGACCGTCTGTACTGCGGAAAATGTTAACTACTCGCGGAATCTCTAAACTATTTGATACTCGTTTTTGCTCTGTTAAGTAAGGGAGAAAGCAGTACTTTCTTTTTATTTTACTTCGCGAAGTATTTACCTGTCCGTGAGTAAAGAATAAAATTTATTGAAATTTTCAAATAGGGCCTTAACTTCATAACAATGCTTCCTTTATTATGGTGATTTTTCTTACACGTTAAAATTTTTCTGAAATTTCTTTATTAATATTGACAATAGCCATTTCTATATGAAAGATAGCTTAGATGGTATATTGGAAAAATAACTTTTTAATAAATTTACTTTTATTTAATTGAGTTTTGTCGACCAGTTAGAATCACTAAGAAGATTATTATTACAAGATGATTGAAAGATTTATTAAAAACATGAGCTAATTCAACTTATAAATCAATTTTTTAAATTGAAAATCATTTTATATTTCACAAAACCAATTTTCCCCATACTATGTGTATTTTCAATATTAATAAAAAAAATTGCCTGAAAAACCGCGATTGCAAACATTCCAGGAATCAACGAATCATAACCAACGGTAGCAACGAAAAAAAAACAAACAAACTCGGCTCCTTCTCATACAAGTTTGACAAACATCATTTAATCACGTCCTCATTGTATACCGCGTACAGGCGAGTCGCGCATTTTAGGTGCGCCACATCGTTTTTAATTACCGAGGGCAAACCGACAGCCGACGACTAAGTGACTTCGCGTCAGTGTTTACTGTCACCGCCGCTGCTGCCACGCGTGAGCTTGACTCCTGTCCTGTACAAATACATGCGCACCCCGTGCATATTACTCTCGCGCAAACCTGCGACAGAAGTAGGAGTAGAAGCTCTGTAAATTGTTTCCCCAGTATATTAAATGTGCGGCTGGGATAACCACTCGTGCGCTTTCTTCTTCTTCTTCTTCTTCTTCTGCGCACAACTGAGATAGAAGGGAAGCAGCAAAGTTGCACGTATACTATTCTCGCGAGTTTTCTGCATTCGTAAGGTGAGCCTTAAAAAGTCGTTACATAATACTTGACGTTTTTCTTCGTGAAAATGCACTTCCGTCGTGTGTTTGTTTTTTCGTGCCTAGAAGAGCATTCTTGAAATTCTATTTAGCTATCGTATATATGTATGTACACGTGATTTTGCGAAACTGCAATTGCAGTCTTTTAGGTAAGATATTATCTAAGCCTGGTGAGTTATGTTTGGTGTTATAAAATAGTTTTGAGATTATTTTTCTCGAATCTCAAAGTTAATCGTTGTATGATTAGAGATAACCAATCTGAGCATGAGACGGCGTTGAAATTAAGTAGTTTAAATATTGATAAATAGTCTACTGGAATTAGGTACGGAAAGAATTAAATGATTATCGAACATCAAATAATTCATAAAATAGCTAAATTTCCTTTCCACCTTAAAAAATGAATATGATTTCTATACGCTCGAACAATCTAAAGGCTGCGGAAGAATATAAGTAATACAGGTTCTATTTTTAATACAAGTTTCATTTCAAAAACTCTACTGTTCGCAACAACTCGTTTGTCGGTATACAAAAATCTATAATAGTCTATTTCGACAGAATTTTCATCAATTATCACGTATGAAGTTAGAACCATCCCTATTAAAAGCATTTAAACGTGAAAATCTTCCAAATCTACTCACGCTATTTTGTTATATTTGGAAAAAGCATTTTCGCTAAATTAGAGAACGAGAGACATTCCGTGAGAATATTAGCTTGTCTTGCGCAGATTCTCAATTTGCGCCAAGTTAATAGGGAGGGCGAAATGACTATTAAACGACAATTTGTTTTAAACAGAGTCGAGTGAGGCTCGCGCGCACACTCGGCCCGTTCGTTCGGGGTTGAATTAGATAACAGAATTCGCGCTCGCGTGGTGGTGGTGGTGCGCTTGTGCGCGCGAAAGAAAACAAAACGAGAGAAAAGAGAAAGAGAACGAGGTTTTCCCGTAATTGACATTTCATTAGAGGCGTTTACGCTTTTACACGGATAAATGGCCCGTTCTCTATCTTTTATATTTTTCGCATCGATCACTGTTTTTGCCGCTTTAAATAAACGAGAGGGCGTGAAAAATAGTACGCTTTTGCTCGAGCTCTTGAAAACTTCGTTTTAAACTTAAACGATCCCGAATGTTTCTTCATTTATATATACGAGCAATATTAGTTGGTTTCTCGATATTATGTAATTATCGAAAGTGAAAGGTATTAAGGGAGGAAATATTATACTTGTTGAACTTTAAATATTTAAACTTGTAAGAGATATGATTTTATTAATATACTTTTATATAGCTCATCTATACAAAATGACCAAAAAGTTAAAAAAATAAAAGAATTAATAGAACTGACTAATTAATAGTTATAGTGAAATACTGTTTCATTCATTATTTGCCTATTTCATCGATTGAACAACAAATGATTCACACTGAATTTACTTTCTGATTTTATTTTATAGAAAAAAATTAAAGTAAATAGTTCAACAAAATATAAATAAATAATATTAACTTAAAAATTGCAATGCACCAATGCAATATTAAAATAATTTTAACAATAAGTTTACAGTATAAAAACCGTCTTAGATTAGTATATATTGTGTCAACGAATATCTATATGAAATTAAATTTTCACGTAGAGGAGACCCGGGCAAAACGGTACGCCCGGGCAAGAAGAAACGCCCAATTTTCTTGAATAATATAATAGATGGCGCTTTAATAATAATTCGAATTAATAGGTAGCAACATTGTTCATTATATGCCAGTATCATTTGGACGCCCACGCTGAGCGCTTTTACAACATTGGTGAAATTCCTCTTGTGCGTCGCATCTTACGATTTCATTCACGGAAGTGAATATGTTTATTTTTGTATTTAGATGCACGAGTTACTTAAAACTTTGTAGGAGTATTATATTTTACTTATATTTAAAGAATCCATTGTTATAATTAAGTTATTTATTGTAATACATGATTATTTTTAACAAATATTGAAAAGTGTTAGTGCTAGAAAAATGACACGGGCAAAATGGAACACCTCGCTTGTAATGATTTTCTATGCGGGATGTATTTTCTATTGTTCAATACACACACTCAATTTATATTAAATTAATAAATTAAATTTTTTCACAGAGTGAAATTTCACAGAGTCATGCAAAAATTAAAAATGGTGTTCCATTTTGCCTGGCTGGTTTTGAGAACTATCAAAAATATGTATCTGTTTTTGTTGTTATGAAAAATTTTGTTGACATTGTTTTATCTGGGTAGTTTTAACATTCATTTTTGTTATTAGAAAGCCTTAAAGAATATATGTTTTGTTTATAAAAATTTGTTTTTTTTTATTGTTTATTGATGAAATTTCATTAGGCGTACCGTTTTGCCCGGGTCTCTCCTATACAAGCTTACATTATCGTTTTTGTCAAATTTTAAAGTTATTGAGATCACCTTTCATCCTAAATATTTTTCCAAATATCTCCAAACCTTTCCCGTTTATCAAAATAATTTGTTAAATACAGAAAAATCGATCTTCGAACCATTCGCCAACACCTTTTGCCTTTGGTATTTCGAACAAATTCAAATTTCAAGAAACAACGTACTTGACCCTATATATACACGCAAACTTCACTTTCCAAGCCAATAACAAAACCAATGGCGCATAAAGCTCGCGACCGTCTTATAGCACTCACCTTCGCTCCTGTAACCCGAGACCCAAAGCACCGATAAAATTAATCCCCGCGCGTCAACCAAGCTCGCGCCACCGTCACACCGACACGCATACTCGCATCGCATTGCGTATTCATCTCCCACCTCGACCTCCTCAAAACTGCAGTACTATATGCAGCCTCGTGAAATAAACGAAAAATTGCTTGCTCGCATCACATCAGCGCTTCGATTTTCATTAAAAATTAATGTCGCTCCCACGTGTATACATATATACACATCACATATTATACAACGGCTGAGGTATATATATATGTACAGAGTCTAATCAAGTGCGCACAGCGGAGCAATAAATTACGCGACTCGTTAGGCGTGTGCGCGCGCATCGAGGGATGACTTCGTCGAGCAGCTGTTAACGCTGTACCGACTTTTTACGAGCTGCAACGACGTATATAGTCGCAAGAGAGTGAGTGCAGGAAAGTTGTGGGGCAATAAGGCGCGTGTAAGACGCGAGCGATGATTGCACCGTGTACGCACATATATATATATACATACGCATATACACACCCTCGTGTGTCTTGCAGCTATATAAAGCCATAGTACACGCACGTATATATATATATGTATATCAGTCGATGTGAAGTTTATGATGACTTTACGGCTGGCTGCAAGCCCAGTATAGTGCAATGTACCGCGCTTGTTATGTATATATACCGAAGGTATCTGAAAAAATTGCCATCTTCCCCTGTGCGATCGACATGTATAGGATAGAGGACGCTAGGGGACATGCGGCCCATCGGTGTTGCGTTGAGAGGCGGAATTAGCTACGGAATAGCAATATATATATACGCGTGGGATAGAGAGGAAGTGAACTGACTGGTCTATCTATCGTGCAGAGTTCTCTCGCATTCGGAATTATTGATGTGGCAAATGCCTCGTGCGCCAGTGCAAATGTTGCATGGGATGACTATAACGAGAATGGAGATAAGAAGTCGCGAGTATGGAGAGACAGAACAATGGTGGATATATTGAAATTCTTAAGGTATACCTTTTAATTTTCCACTAATAATCTTTAATGTTATATATATATAGTTACGTAAATTTCATCGTACACGCGGTGCAATGATAATCATTCATGAACTTTCTACTGTACTTCTAAGTTGAGTTTACACTCTCTCGTGTGTTGAGTTGCTTCTTGCGTCGCTTCTTGGCTATATACGATACTATATATATATATGACTTTGCATGCGCATATATAAGTTTGTAATGTGTAGCGCGTTGTCAAAGTCGTTTATTACTAATTTCGCGTTGACGCCTCTATTAGGAAACAGAAGTTCAACCATTCGTATGTTTTGGCATAATGAAAGTATAATTATTACAATGACGTAAAGTAGAGCGAAGAGATATGTTTTAATACAACATAAGTAACAAGTTTAAATTTTCCTAGTGAAATTTCCTACAAGTTAATGCGCATACACAACTCTGTGAAAGTATACCATTATTGTATTAAGAATAAAGATTAAATTGCAATTTCATCCAAAATATGTGCATATCATCAGTTTATATTAAATATAAATAATCTAGAAAAAGTATACTTCAACAATAATTCAGTACAAATGCAATATATTATCTGGCAGCGCGCCGCAGACTTTAAAAATATCATTTACTCGCAACATTGAAGATGAGCGTCACAATGCGCCGTTAAAACGAAACTACTCAAAATTTTTATGCAGACAAAAATAGTCTCTCGTCGGAAGTCTGTCCGTCTCTCTCTCTCTCCTCTTCGTATTTCTTTCAAAAAAAAGGAGGAGGTAAAGAAACAAAAGGAGAACGAAGGAAAAAGGAATATTACACCGCGCTCCGCGAGAGAGTATAATGCAAACTGCGGGTTTTCTTGTCGCAACGCAATTACCCACTTGCGAACGCGCTCATTACTTACTCGTCGCGCTCGGCCGCTTTAAGGCGGACACTTAAATTTTTTACCTCCACCCGAGCCATCCTTTAACCGGCGTCCGCCTTAAACTTTTAAGGACACGCCAAGGAAGCCGTTTGCCGACACTATACCTCGTCGCTATGTGTGCAGCTTCGTGTGCTACTCGCGAGACAGAGACAGAGACAGAGAGAGAGAGAGAGAGAGAGAGAGAGAGAGAGAGAGAGAGAGGGGGGAGAGAGAAAGAGCAGCGCTGTCTCTCGTAAACAGCGTTTATAATTGAAGATTTGCAAAATATTGATGGCAGCGGTTTAATGAGACCGTGCGAGCGCTTTATTGCGAATTAAATTCCTGTAGCTTTCCTGCAGGCGCTTTGACACTTTGTACAGTGAAAGAATATTACTGGAAGTGCATAAAAATAATAACATAATCGTAGTTGCCGCACAACACATATTAAAGTTCTTATGAAATTACGGTCGAGTTTTTATTGAAAGTGAATTAGTTCAAAGAAATGTAACTATATTTTCGGTTTTGTATAACAAAAAAAGCTCTTTCATTTTGTATTTGAACTATTCATTTTTTACACAAGCAATCTATTGTAGTAAAACGGTTGTATGTAATATTTATGTTATACAAAATGAACAATTTCAAGCCATTGTGTATAGTTAGAAAGAGTTTCAATTTCAAATCTTTAAACTTACAAAAATATTTATTTATTCAAAAGATAAAAGCTTTTTCAAAAGCTTTATAAAATTGTTTATAATGCTTACTCTTTAAATATACATTTTCAATAATGTTTTCAGTGTTTCGGAAAGACCGAATCTT
This sequence comes from Torymus tubicola, assembly GCA_035583055.1. Lineage (NCBI taxonomy): Eukaryota > Metazoa > Arthropoda > Insecta > Hymenoptera > Torymidae > Torymus > Torymus tubicola. The sequence goes on along the minus strand of JAWWEQ010000050.1, from coordinate 259,790 downwards.
TCTTTTAGAATTTGTAATAACTCAAAATTGAAGTATTATTATTTTTTGTATTTATGCGCAACTAAATAATATATTGAAGCGTATAGCTGCAAAAGTGACTATCTCCACTTTTTTCCGAGACCATTTTTATTGCATTTTCGTGTATAGAACATCAATATTTATCATAAAAAAAAATCATACTGGTCCAGAATATAGGTATAGTCGCTTTATATGGTATAAAAAAATAGGGTGTGCTGGAAAATACACTAAATCTAAATTTTAGTCAGAGTCAAAAGTAGCTATCTTCTTTCATTCAAAAATAAGTGGAGATGGGTACTTTTGAAACTATCTGAAAGTTGAATTTGGCACATTCTGCAGCTTGACTTTTTGAACAGCAAAATATTATCTGTATAAAGTATAATCTGTAAAAATGTTATTGTCAACTGTAATCAACGTAATATATTTTCAGTACACTGTGTACTAAATTTGTGTGTCTACGTGTTGATATTATTTAATTTAATTAAAATTAAAATTTGGCATAATATTTTTTTGTTAAGTTTTTTTTTATTACAAAATGTTTGTAAAAATTAATTTTATTATTTGGCAAAGAAGTGATATTTAATTTATTTATTTAAGTAAATGTTCGGTAAAGTTTTGGTTAAAGATGTGTGATCGGATTCAATGGAAAGGGACATTTCAAACAGGTGAAACAAATCAAACACCTAAATTTTCTGTGTGCAACGTTTCGTCGGTTTGGTTACTGACCTCTTCAAGCTATATTATTTAAAAGTACAGAAACGTCGCACGCAGAAAATTTAGGTGTTTTATTTGTTTCACCTGTTTGAAATGATCCTTTCCATTGAATCCGATCACACATCTTTAACCTATTTATTTAAGTATTTATTTGCCTGTTAAATGTTTTTTTTTCGTTAAAAATAAAATATTTTTTTATTTTTATTTATGAAAAATTATTTTGCTTGTGTTAATGTGCAGCAAAATACACTAACTCCACAAGGAAGTGAAATAAAAGAAGCCAAATCCGAAGTCAGTTGCAAAATTAGCTAAATCTAAAATACAAAATTCCCTAAATCATACAATAAATGAGTATGATTTCACACACTTTGTGAATCATGTACACTATCCGAACTACACTTAATGATGAATGAAAAAACTTGAAACGTTCATAACTTTGTATGATTGAAAATCATCCTTTATTCATATTTATTTATTAATTACTATAGTATTTCTATATGCTTAATATTAAGATGTACATATTTTAACTCATAAACTCAGTTATTGCATAGAGTTTGCTTCAAAAATAAAGGAAGACAAAACGTCACTTAATTAATTTTTTACAAAGAATTTAAATTAATCGTCGAGTCATTATCGGCTCTAATCTCTCCTTCCGCTCAACAAACACGACCATCGACATAGAACACGCACATACACGTCATCCAACCTACCCCGTGAATTTTTTTCAAACTCCCGGAAACGGAAGAAATACTTCTCCCCTGTTCCCCTGTGCGTTTGCGCGCAATCCCGAGAGCGAATTCTCGCTCCGGGTCATCCTTTCAAATATCGAACGTGATTCGATTTAGCGCATTCCGATTTAAACTTTTCTTCGAGTAACGGCGGCGAACCGCCCACCCACGTGACATCTTCGCGCGAGTAATTTCCGCTTGATTAAGGCAGGGGAGAGAAAGAGGGAGAGAGAGAGAGAGAGAGAGAGAGAGAGAGAGAGAGAGAGAGGGAAAAGGGTTAGGGGATGTCGAAGAGGAAGGGAGATCGAAAAGCGCAACGTGTCATGCAACGATATCTCAGCGAGTTTTTTTTTTTTAACATACGCGCACTGACTTCGCGACCGCGTGGGAGGAAAAAGCGAGGAGTCACCAGCGTAGTTTCTGGTGGTAAGTCTTGGAGACACGAGTTTTCTAATTAAATTTAATCGATGGCTAATTTGAGGGGTCGGGATGAAATTTGCTTTTTTTGCATTTCGAGCGTCTTTCGGGACACGTCGTCGCCATTTCCCTCCGAGTAATTGCGAAGGAGAAATTCCAGTAGCAAGTGAGAGTTTTTTTTGCGCGTGCGCCGGTGAATTTACGAAATTTCCGACGGAAAGTTTGGAGCGATCGCGGCACGATTAACCGGAATTCTGTGGTCGCAGTCTTCAGCTTTGATTACGTTCCTTTAGTTCTGCGGCTCATTACAGGGGAAATAGCATTAGTGTAATTGGACTTCTGAAAATTGATTTTTTTTCGAGAACCTTTATTCGTTTATACCATTTTTTTCTGTTTTTTTCGGAAGTACGACATACCAATAATAATTTTATACGTTAAAGTATGAGAATAATATAACGCACCATTTGAATTTAATGAGCTTCTTATCGAAACGCATACATCATTGATTAATGTACATTGCTGTGTTCAGCCAAATAACTTTAAGAATTGATTCAGTGACGCAGTCTCAAACACACATTGCGTCATTCCCACATGCGCTATTCTTCAAATCATCAATGTCATCTGTATATCTCGCAGTTAATAAATATTTCATCACACTTGCCGAAATATCTTATTGATAAATTGAGCAGAAAAAATGTAGAATTTAAGTTCTTAAAAGCAAATATCATTCAATGTAAAATTTTACAGCTACATTTGTTTGTATGTGCAGTTCTACAGAAATAGATACACAACTACTTGTTTGTCAAAGAATCAATATTCTATTGTATATGAATGTGCAGTTCTTAAGTGATATTTTGATCTTCTAAATGTCAAGACTCAAAGAGTTTTAAACGTTTTTTTTTCTTTTTTTCGTTGTTGTTAGACCCAGTGTATGTCTATTTCTGTAAAATTACACATATATAAATATACTGATATCAACCCATGAAGCTTGTTAAATCCTAGCCGACAAGGTATATCGAATTCGAAAGGGCGCGCCAGTAATTGCTTCGCTATATATTTCATTAAGGATGGGATCGCCTCCCCGACGACTTGTTTATCCTCCTCTCTCTCTCTCTCTCTCTTTCTTCCTCTCTCTCTCGCTCTCGTGGCAGCCGTTGTTGAAATTTCATATTTCCCGTCGGCGGGCCGATATCGCCTGCGCCTGACAGCCGCGACGGACAGTGCAGCGCTCTGAGCTCCTCTTAAACCCATTAAAACCCTAGCCGACGCCCTGTTTTCTTCTCTCTCTCTCACTCCCTCTCTCTCTCCCTTGCGCGCGATTATTCCGGCTTCGCGCGAGAGCCGCGTATTTGCCCGTCCGTCCGATAATTGGAGCTCGTTTTTTTTGCTCTCGTATTTGTTGCTGCGGAGATGAGGTGGCGCAGCGTGGATGAAACGTTTGCTAGCTCTTTCTCTTTGTTGACGGGGCTTTAGTTTCGCGTGTGGCATGAGCGAGGATATAGTGCGGTAATCGCGGCAGATGCTATTTGGACGGGTGTTTCAGAAATTTGTATTTTAATGCAAGGAAGACCAACAGTTTCGGCATGACTTGTGTGTGTGGGTGTTTTTTTTTTCAAGAAATATTGGTCGAAACTTTTCTGTGCGAGCAAGTATATATAGGAAGTAGATAAATGAAAACTACATCCATTTTTTACTAGCTAAAAATCAAATTTGTATGATATACATGGTTGAAGTATACTTTTTAATTAAATTTTTGTTTCAACAGTTTTCGTAAAAGTTTTCGTAAAAGTAGTGTATTATTAATTAACTTTCATATCGTATGTATGCGCATACAGTATAAATGGATGAATATCCACATTTATTCCAAATATCATAATAGATTTTATAGCATATTGCATTGAATCTTTAATTATCGTTAGTGGTTTTATACATTTATATGTAATAATAAATGTAATTGATTCTTCAAAGCATAGTTTAAATATTAACACATCACATGTAATAAATTAAAAACCTTTGATCATTTGCTTTATAGTATGTTTACAGTCCTGTTTTTCAAAATACACAATATAAACTCAAATGTTGCGAATTCAATACATTAATATAATGGAATATATAAAGTACTAGCTAAATCCGTGCGCGCTGCGCGCGCTCTATGCCTATTCCTTTTTTATTAAATATGCTAAGAATTAATTTATTCAATTTATTCCTTATATGCTGGAAATCTTTTTGTTTTAATTTTAATGCATTTGTAATAATTGATATAATACGGTATAGTACATTTACTCTTCATGAATACTAAATTTTGAGGTTAGAAATCATAATCTTAGTCTAATATTTTTTCATGAAGTATTGAAAGAATAAAATCAGAAGACAATCTTGACATAATTAATTCTAATATTAACATATTTACTTCTTGTAACTTTAAAAATTGCTTATTATTTTGAATTTTACCGTGCAATTCAATAACTAAACGTATTGTGTTTTGAAATGCTTCTACTTTTGGCCACCACCACCTTAAGAAATAATTAAAACGTGTTATTCACATTTTTATAAGGTAGGACCAGCATTAATTTCATTACTATTTATTTAATATACTTTTGACTTAGATCATTTTCATTTCAATAAAAAATAATTATTAAATAAAAATGCATGTTTAATTTTGAATTGTCGCGCCTTTTATCCAAGAGCCAATCACCGATCAATCTATAGAGACTTCACTTCTTCCGGTCATCTCTTTTTTAAGAAGGGAATTCGTGAATAACTACGAAAAACTATAAAAAATTATCAATGGTTATTAAGCTTTATAAAAAGCCTATTTTAAAAAAAATATAAAAACTTATACGACGATTATTGTCAAATATAGACGAACTATTTTTCCTTAAAAAAAATTTTACCACCGATCTAAAACTCTTTTCTTATAACGAAAGCCAAATTAACCTATGCTACAGTTATTAAACATGAATTGCCACTGCCAAAACTGTATTGAGATCCACTACTGGGTGCAAAGTACTTCGTACCGTCGAGTTTGTTTCACCGTATTTGGTCCCCAGGGAAGACAGCTTACAATCTTTTTACGGCGCCACAATTGGATACAAAGGCTCGCGTCCGTCGTAAATTTGCGAGGTGATAAAAATACGCGAAGGTGAGAGAGAAAAAAAAAGCGAGAGAAAGAGGAGAATAAAATAAGTTTCCGCACACAGGCGAGCCTCGTAAAAAATAAAGTTTTCGCAAAATAAACCACGCCTCCGCTCTTGTGCCCAACTCTACAAACTCCAATCCACGCGATGTGTTCTCTGCCAAGGTCGATCCGATCCGTATACCGTCCAGTCGCGCGTATATATGCGGCAACCTGCGCGGACTGAATCTAGGAAGAGAAAAATATGGTAAAGTGGTGGAAAAAACAGAGCGAGAAAGAACGAGAAAAGTAATTGAATTCGTCACAGCCATACAGAAAAAAAGCTTGCCCGACTGGCGACCAATAATCGAATAATTAGCGAGGAACACGCTGCGAACGACAGGTTGGACACAGTGCAGCTGATAGCGCCTCTAAAAAGCGTACTACTACGAGAGAGAGAGAGAGAGGGGGGGGGGGGAGAGAAAGTTCCACGCGCTAGAAAGAGACGAGCGGGGCGGGATGCACGGGGGAGGGATGGAACACGAGAGAAATCGAGTTAACGCCCGCAGTAAAACCTCTCTCGGACAAACTCTCGCTGTGCTCACGCTCTCACTCGCTTGCGCGTCCCGAGCTTGAGCAGCTTCGCTTTAGCACCTCCGTGGAACCGCAGCTCGGCCGTATAACTCGAGTGTAAAAGGGGGTTGTTCGGAGATTCGCTACCTCTCTCTCTCTCTCTGTCTATGTGGCTCTATATCTATATATATATGTGTGTACGCGAGCTGTATCTGCTCATTTTATAACTCCGCTGAGTATCTTTCTCAAGCCGGAAATGACGGGACGGGAGCTTGAATTTCGTAAGAAATAGAAAGGGCAGGAGGTTCTATAGTATAGAGATGTATGGACGGATGATGTGGGAAATCGGAGTGGTGAATAATTGACGTTCTTACTGTTTTTGTGACGACGTGTGTGTCAGTCGTAACTTTGTTTACGTTTAGATGCCGTTCGATTTTGGTCCTGGCAACGGTTGTGATGCTATACTGTCTTATGATGAAAACCGTTATTTTCTTAAATTGCGATTAAAGTTTTACGTAACATTGAGAATTCCGTAATAGATTTGTTAAAGCAGTTATAATTCTATTCGTCTATTACGGTCGGTAATACTAATTCAACTTACACTCTTACAGAATAGAAGCAATTTAATTAAGATAATTTATTGCAAATGCAATTTGTGTGATTGTGAAATGGAAAATGCTATTACATTTAAAAAATGGTGCTACAATGAATTTATGAAAAATTTCTCGAAATAGCTAGTGTAAACGGAAAAATAGAATCCTACAATTATTCCAATATTAAAATGATCGAAAGAACAGTTTTCTATTTAGAAACAAACATTGCTCAGAGATTGGGTTTGATTTCCGTTGCGTTAATATTGTCGGAAACATTTTTTCATGAGATTGGTAGATTCAGTATGTACCCGATCTGTGAGTCAGATTGAATAACTACAATAATTATCTTGTTCATCAAGATAATAATAAAAGATAATAATCAAGATAATAATCATAGGTCTCCTTCGCTGTTTAGCATCATATAAATATGATGACGTTAAACAAGATCAAAAAGAAAGAAAGGCTTGCTAAAAGGCAATGAAAAAAATCACTAATATATCAACAAAAATTACGAAAAATAATTCAGGCCAAAAAATATAGCCGCAAGATTTTTAACTTTGTAACTTTAAATAACAACGAGTTCATCACTTTTCAAGCAAAACTTCGACTTCCATAATTAACAATTCAACGAATAATTAACAATCCATTTTCATCATCGCTCGAAAACTTTACGGCGACTTTCACCCGGAGGGCAGCTAGCGCACTCGAGCATTCTCGGCCGTTTCTTATTAACAAAGTAACCACTCGTTAAGCAGATTTGAGCATGCTAATTACAGGCGACAGCGCTTCTTTGAGAGCAAAGGACGTTGCTCGAGAGAGAGAGAGAGAGAGAGAGAGAGAGAGAGAGAAAGCGCCACGGCTTTTATCGCACGATTCGCTCCTCCTTCCTCGTCTATACCTGTGAAGCCAAAGTGACCCGCGTATTAAGCTTCTTTTCATTTAGCGCGTCTAACGCGTCCTCGTGTACTGGCAACTGAGAAACGAATTATAAGAAAATTATATGGATAAGTGTGTGCGTGTGATACGTGGCGTGCTGATGATAGAAGGGAAGTGAATATGAGAGATGAGAGAATGGCGACGTAAATAACCTTTTTAATTTTAATTGTCAGAGGACGAGATGTTGTTTTAAATGATCTTTTAAGATATCGACCAAAGCAATGTTTATTAAAATATGGAAATAGTACAAATTCTCTTTGTTTAAAAACAGACCTACATTCAAAATACATATGCGTATATTGACATTAAATTTCTATATTGGCATTGCAGATTTCTACTCATTTAAACACTTATTACTCAAATTTAAAATCCTTTAATATATAACGGCCCAGCAAATAAAAAATTTATCGCCGCCACTTAGACAATAAATCTACGATATAAACACTCAATCCTCGTAACAATAACCTCAATCAAGCTCGACCGCACAGTGTTCCCATGGTCGCGATTGCATCCGCACATTCTTTGCCAAACCACACGGTGGGTACGCTTCGCACCGCGGGGAATCTCACCTCGGCAAAGATTTGACGAGGCGGCGATGGCAGGCAGGTAGGCAGGTCGGTGGTGGTGGCATCGGTTAACTGGTGGTTGACGCGCTCTCGGCGGGGAAGCGCGTGGTACGGATCGATGCACCGCACACTGCGCACACCTACTCCCTCCCGAAAAGGGGGATGATTGCAATCACGCCGCCGCCACCGCTGCCGCCGCCGCCTCGTAAAGTGATCCGCGAGTCGCGCGTCGTGTTGAGGTATTCCAGAGATGTGAGAGATTCGCGCCGCGTTCGCGTTCTTCCAGAATGGTACGTTGAACAGTTGCGTATCGCGGTGATGTAAAAAATCATCGCTGGTGAGGTTTAGGTGGTTTGGGTAGTAATAGTAATAGTATTTATTTATTGTAAAAAATAGAAATTACAAAATATTAATACATCAGCATATGCAGTAAACAATTAATTTAAAAAATACAATGTTCTAATATATATATATTCACAATCACATCGTCAATCACTAATTTCAGTCTCTTCAAATTAATACTGTTATAAAAATATAAAATATCACAGTCTAAACTTAAAGCTATATAATACTGACCAGTAAGTCAAAAACTAAAAATAGTGATATCACAGATTAAAAATGAAGTAGGATAATATAAATGACTAGAAATTAGATGGACTAGAATACTTGAATATACCTATCAATGGTATAATTTATTACTGACATTGTCAGATCGTTAATTCAGTCAAAAAATGAAGTGTAATATTAATGGGATTAATAAAAACAGAGCTGGTGTTAGGATAAACCATAATGTTAAACAAATAAATGTTTTAGTAAACTATATTTATTAAAGTAAGGTTCTGGCTCTAACGGTCTTTCTGATCCAATGTTGTGTAAAAGGTGTTAAAAAATACGCAACAAAAATAACTTTATAAAAAGTCGACTTTTCGAACTTTTATTTATTGATTATATATTAACATTTATTTATTTTATAATTATATTTATTAAATTTTTTCTTTCAAAATATTTTAGATAGACAAACATGTATGTTGGAAAGATTATGCAACGCAATTCTTGTACATAAATATTCAAAAAAAGAATATATAGAAAAAGTTTTTATGAAAAATTCTTTACTTTACAAGTTATATACTGAGCTGAACATCGAAATAAATCGAATGATCTAACAACATATTAAAATGTAAATATTAAAATATGCAATAAATATAAAATTAAATATACTGTCAATTTATAATTAAGTTTTAATTTGATTCAATTTACAGGTTAAAATATTAATCAAATATAATAAATATTACATCATATACAATAATTTTACAGTTAAATGTTTCCTTTTTACAAAAAACCCTTTCACATAAGTTTTTTTTGTCAATAAAAAAAGATTTAAATCGCAATATTTCATTATAATTTAGAAATGTTAATAGAAATATTTTTCTTGCTTAATTAAATAAATTGATATTCAAATTCACTCAGCTCATACAAAACGAGAATGAATTTGATCCATGTACATATGCATATTCTACGAGACTATACCAGTTAATTTACATACAAAATTTCATTGGAATATCTTGAGTAATCCCCAAACACCGCCACCACGTAGTTATTCGCAGACATATGTAACTATCATTCATATATATTTGAAGATATTTCTCCGCCGCATATTGCAGTTCTGTCAAAAATTTAACTTTTAAAAGTTTATAAAGTTATTCTTCGATTCAGGTTTAGAATAAATTCCTATGAATCTGATTCCCTTGAATGACACGCTAACAAATTCATTGGAAACATCGATAATTAAAGACGAGCACCCTTTTGCCGAGTGAAATTTAAAGTCCGGAGATGAGTGCAATTTGTAGTCGTTAATTGTATTTAATTAACATCAAAGGAACGTTTAATCATTAAAATAAACGAATTGCCAAATGCATAACGTTAGTAATTTAACTGTTTCAGCGGGTTCATTTGATTTTCGATTAAAGGCATGCGACGGAGATTAAATTTACAAAATGCCTGTAAAACAACGCAACGAACAAATCAATATAATAGCAAAATATCTCGAATTACTGAGCTCTCAAATGCTGAAAATGATTAATAAAAAAATTAAATTTTTTATGTTTTAAAATTTTCAAAAACGGCAGATAAATCGATAAAATATCACCCCATGATTGGCAATCGACAAAACAAATCAATCCAGAATCATTGCACAACTACACTGGTACCGATTCGCCAGTTTGCGCACCCCTTTTACTCCTTGTAAACAACACGAAATTATTCGTAAATTACTTATAACGTCGTTTTCAACGGGAAGCGAGGGAGGTATATTCGCGGCCTGGGCGCATTTAGTATTAAAAGGAACGCGTCCGTCGCAATTTTAGCTGCTGCACTAACGAATTTTGTGCGTTTCGTGAAATGGTTGCCAGAAAATTTTCCGACAACGTGATTTAAAATATAAAATTGCATTTAAAATATAAATCGCTCTGCACGCCTGGAAAATCATGGAAATCGAGAATAGCTGGCCGTTGTTTTTCCATTTTTACCATTACTTTCTTTCTCTTTCCCGGATGGAGTAAATTCATTTCTTCTTTATGTCTTTTTTAAATATATTTAGAGCAAGTTAAGAAAATTTAGGCTGAGCAAAACATGTAGATGTAATGCTTGATTGTTGTATATACATACAGATGAACTATTTTGAGATGTCATAAAGTTACTTGAATTCAACTTAAATAATGATAGATGAAATATACTACTGCAGAATTATATTGGCAAAAACATACATCCTGTTAGTAAAACTATTTTAATTACATAAACAATACAATTCTTTTTTTCTGTATGTAAAAATTATATTCAGAAACCGTAGACGTTGCAAAAGAATTTAAATTTTAGTAAATTATAAAAATTTATTAGTGAAAACGGCTGTACCAAATTGATTTTGCACCTTTACTTATGAGAAGTAAAGGAAGGAGAAGAAAGCAAGGATGCAGTCTTAGAATACTAACTATGAGACTATTATGATTGATATTTTTTTCTCAAAAAGTTTAGAAAAGAGAATTGGTATATTGATTTAAATTAATGAATACTCTGCGAATAAATATTAAATATCATAATCCTTTAACCTTTCAAATAAAAAATTAAAAATAGAAAACAGTCATATATTGTAGTGAATAAACTTTTAGATTTCGTTTTATCTTTAGACTCAAATATCATTTTATTTCATACAATAAAAAAATTAACATAGTACAAAATTTTTTAAATGACAGACTAAAAGATGAATAAGATTGCTCTGTTACAGTTACTTTAATACCTAAAAATTCCATAAAAATTCTAACATAACTGAACGAGATCGACTTTTTTACGAACCAACAAACAAATGCTTTTACAGAAGCTAAAAAAATCAATCAAAATTTCAGAATGTTTTTGCGTTTTTCGCTTCTTGCAACCCTTTTTCCAGACGTCTTTTTTTGTCCACCACGCGTGGTCCGTCCATAAAAGTACAATGAGCTCTGATTGCATTGCATTTCTAAATCAGTGTTTGGTCAACGTTAATGGTGAAGTTCCATAAATAACCGAAACGCGACTCTTCGACTATAGGTTTGCAACTCGTTCGATTAAACATTAAACGTTCATAACGATCAATCAAATGGCAACAAATAGAAAAAATAGAGAAAACGAAAAACGCCGTGATTTCGATTATTTTTCTATAGAAAACATTCGTGGATTCGACGATAATGGTTTGTGTTTATTGCATAAGGTTTTGTTATTAAAATGAAAACTGTAGATTTTTAGATATTAATTCCTTGAAAAACTTGTTAAATAAATAAATATTTCGGGATTCCCATTAAAAATCATCTCTTTTACATGAGAATTGTTTAATGGTATTACATTAACTTGTTGTTGCACCTTATGTACCCTTCTTTTTCTTCTTTTCTCTTGAGCAACACCGTTACGTATTATAATTGAACAGATACTTTCCTTTATATAATTTTAGCGTTCGAGATAATCTATTTCGTTTTCGAACGATCTGAAATCTCGATCTCGAAATCAAATATCGAAATAAATGAAAGACGAATATAGGCACGCGTAGCGCTCTGATAATGTGTAAAATAGCTAGAAATCCAAAATTTTAATTTTCTTAATATTAGAAATTCTTCTATCGGTGTCCTTTTATAATTTAAAGATTAATTGTTTCAACTAATTGTTACAGTGAAATATATCAATTAAAATAATATAGTTGAATATTTATCAAAAAAAATTTTTTAGTCGCCAAATAAAAGTCATATAATAAAGTCAAGAAATGAAATCTAGCTAACAAACGGAATAAAATAATCTTAAATCGATTTATTCGATCGAAACATAATGAAACAAAAGTTTAAGAAAGTATATTTTTCAACGAACTTGCAACTATTTTTGATCACCTTTACATAATTACCATTGTATATTTTATTCTAATATATTTCACTTCCAGTTATTCTTATTTGATGTAGAACACAATTATATAAAAGAATTATGTTCTGATGAAGCATCAGAAATGCATCCCGGAATGCATTTATAATGCTTCCACGTAATTCTATTTTAACTGTCTAATAATAGTTACAGCTGTTTATTCAGTTCGTTGTTGTATTTTAAGATATTATTTTAAGGGATTTTTGTTTTTCCTCTTATCCTCGTCAATTAACTTAAGCAACATATACATACTTAAGTATCGACTTTACGATATCAATACTTAGTCTTGATGTACAAGTACAATTTGAATTAGAATAGTTTTCGTATGGAGAACCAAAGGATCAATTAGTCCTTTGCGGTTTGACCTTGCACTTGCTGAAGTAAATTGCTTGCCGCTTCGAGAGTATCACCGATATACTTGAACCACCGGAAAATTCAATAAATGAGTGCAGAGAACGATGAACGAGAACAAAATTAATAAATTGTAGAAACATAATACGTAACTTGATTGTTGAGATAGAATAATAAATAAAAGTGAGATTTATTCGTTGTCCATTTTATATGAATAATTTTAAATAAATTACACCTTATTTATCTTAAACATTATTATCAAATTATAATCAAATTATTATAATTCAGTATGTCACATAGTAAAGATTAGTAATATTCATATAATGCACAAACTATATTCATAACGAGGGATAACGTAAGTGTTATGTGATTAAAATAATTGAGTAAGGAAGAACTATGAGTATTATCTCGCATTTCCTGCGTTAATACAATATACTGAAACATTAATTACCTTCACGATCGATACCTACATATAAATCAATAACTTTAATGAGTAATAACGTAACGTAGATTTGAATAATATACTAACAATTGTTTTAGTTAAAATTATAGATTGTTTACCTATTAGTATTAATATTTACTGAGCTTTACGAAACTATTGATAAACATAAATTTGTTTCGTGTTAATATGTATTGCAATAGATAAACGATTTTTGAGGTATGATCTGATGATCAACTATTTGGAAACATGCGATTTTTAAACTGATTATATATTAGTAATTTTTCCCAAATGATAAGAAGATGTTATATAGCTGAAGCTACCTTAATACAATAGTTTCTAATGATTACACAGCCCCACAAAAAAAAGAAAGTGGTCTGACCCAGAACACTGATTATCATATCCTTATGTATTTTGATGTG
>JAWWEQ010000050.1:222521-246390 GCA_035583055.1 Torymus tubicola | reverse complement strand
ATCAATTTTTGTTGCTTAACTTTAAACTTTAATAACTTTTGATATATTTAATATTTTTTAATTCTGAAAAAAGCAACTTAAAACTTGTAATCTCTAGTTTTATTTTCTCTTTTTTTTACAATTATATATAAGGATTTTCTAGCTTAATCAATAAACAAATAAAGCAGAGCATTTTTTCAGAATTGCTTTCAAATACAGCTAAACCTATCGATAACTCAAGTTTATCAAAGCGTTAGGGTCTAATATTCTATCATTCTTCGTATTTTAGCATCTAAAAACATATTTCAAAGTTTGAGTAAAATCCGTGATCCGGAGTCCGTGACCTCTCCTAGTAAGTTTCATCCTTATTTATGAAACCTCCTAAAGTTTGAATAATGCCTCACAGTTTTGACCAGACGTTAATATTATTGTTCTTTTAGTCAAATTTCAGAGTTTTATATCTGTCAAATGATAGTATCGATTTTCCAGATTACATTTTTAATAACAAATAAATTTAATCCTCGTTATCAACTTTCTTTTTTTTTATCGCTCAATCGACTGTGTCTCTCGTTAATGATGATCGATTAGGCAGTCTTTTAATGATAAATATTTAATTACCTTAAGTACTAATGTGATCTCGGTTTCGTCTCCATATAACTATTTTAAAAAGGCTTTCCAATAACAACATTCCTATATATAATTACTTTCCTACACCTACCCAAACTCCAAAAAAAAACGTCTATCAGGCATGTAATATTCCAAGAACCATGTCGAATATACATCCAACCGTCAGCGCAACGAGAGAATCGTCCTCGCCAGTCGTCGTATCCTTCGTATAACGACATCATCGTCGTCGTCGCCTCTCGGCTGTCAATGCGAAATTCCTCTCGCGACGAGAGCGCGAGTAGTTAGCGAGCCATTGTCAGCAACGTCTCGCTCTCCTATATACCTTCCCTCGGTTGTAATAAAGACAAAGTCCCTCTCTCTCACCCTTACGCGCGCTCGCGCGCTTTAGAATTCGGCGCCTTTTGTAACTGCCAGGCGGCGCCGGGCCAATCTAAGTGACGTACGGGATGCGCGCTCTCATACCTGCGGCACACGCTATATAAACGCAAGCGCGCGAGTGCGCGCGCGGCCATAATCATTCCCTTCCCACCCTCCTACCGTGTGTACACACAATAGCCTGGTCGCACGGGGCGTTCTGTGTTGTTGTTACCACCGACGCCGCGTGTGTGGTGTGTCGCGAGAGTGAGAGAGAGAGAGAGTGCGAGGCAAGAGTAATGGCCGCAATTTGTACCTACGAGAGCCCCGCGTTCCGACGTGTTACGCGTGATTCACAAACTTGTACGGATTCGGGGGGGCGCGAGCGTGCGACTATACTCGTGTCTTCTCTGTCTCTCTCTCTCTCTCGTGCCAGCCTCGTGACCGAGCTCTTTTGTGTGGACGCGGCAATGCGCGAGAGGTTCGCGCACATGAGAATCGTTCGTGAATATTGGAGCGGATGGTATTTCTCGCTCTTTAGGGGTGCTGATTCGTTGGCTTGCTGATTTGGGGATGATATTGAAAAATAGTAAAAAATGGATTGAACTACTTATCTCGTTGAGACAGGAGAGGGATTATATGTCTCTGGTGTGTAGTTTTCAAAATTTTTTATATTATTAATATCATTATTTTTAACAACTTCATTCAAATCTGAAAATAAGCATCTTAGAACACTCTAAAACAGGAGTTTTTTCTCTCTAAGAACTTTTCAGCGCTTGATTTTTGACAAAACGCTTTTTTAGTTATGTTTAACAACTCTTTATTTTTATTAAATTAAAATACTATATTCAGACCGAAATATTCTGCTGTTATACCAACATTTGATAGTATCTAGTCTTAAAACGTTAGTTTACCTTTCAATCTCCCGTAAAAGCACTTGAGAGAATGAATCGGACAAACTCGTTTCTCTCAGCCTTCACCCCTTTTTTCGCTTGTACACTGTCCCCTATTGCAACTACTTATAATTCTCTCTATATTTATCTTTCTCCTCTCCTCTCTATCTCTATTTCTATTTATCTCTCTTTATCTCCTGCTTTCTCGCTTCCCCCCAACCTTTCTCCTGCAAAAGCGTCGTATCTATGCAGATCACGCACGGAAAATGCAGCAAAGCCGCGCACGCGCGTTTCGCTTTATCGCCTCTCCTCCTTTCTCTCTCCCTCTCTCTCTCTCTCTCTCTCTTGTCTCTTTGCGGCTGGGCACCCGCTAACTTTTGTTTGTTTATTCCGATGTAATTTTTTTCTCCATCCCCTCTTACTACTTCCCTTCTACTGCGAAGCGCAGCACGTTTAGTTTATCGTTCGTATTTTTGTTATACTCTACCCCATCTTCTGCTTCCCCTCGGTCACGTGAATTGACCTGATCTGCAACGGAGATAAGACCGGCGAGAGAGAAAAATTACGGCATTTGGCGCGAGAATATGGCAAATGAGGTGTTTGTTTAAGCGGACAACATCGTGCTGCTCGCCCGCTGTGCTGATATGTTTATTATGCAGAAAATTTCTAATAAATTTGCCCTTTGTGTAAATGCTGAGAATAAGGGTAGGAGAAGAAGAGCGCGAAAGAGATTTGTCGACTAAGCACTTTACGAGGTCAGCTTTTAATATTACACAAGTTTATTCGGATGTCTGCGTCTTTATCATGAGTGTATATTATGGTGTTGAAGTTTTGATCGAACTATATTTTGAATATGCTGTATTACCCATTATTTATATTGTGCCTGTATAGTCAAATAAAATAAATTTTTTATTTATATGCTCTTAAACCAGTTTTGTTATTATTTCAACCGGTGATCTATTGAATTACAATTTTCAAATATTTTTCTGATGAAATTACAACACTCGCTCAAATTTGATTTTACGATTGCATATTGTTTTCAAACTTATAAATCAGATTGTATCGTTCATGAATATTGATAAAAAAAAATTCAATTGACTTTCAAGTTTTACATGCCACCAACTATTGTCGAAATTTCCAATCAAATTTCTTCCGCCATAACTCAATAAACCATCAATAATAACAGTGAACCACCCTTTAAAAAGAAGTAATCGATCGCTTTGCCGTCACCCTCACAACGCTGTATAAAAAAAAAGTACACGGCACCAAAACGTTAACGGAGCAAAAGTCAGACGCGGAGACAGCCGCGAACCAAAAATGATGCCACCAGCAGGGCACAGCGGTTGTACGCAAAAAAAAGGAGAAAAAAAATCTACCCCGCCATTGGAGCATTGACAGGCCTTTGATTTCCGTATGAATAAACATCAGTGGCTCATCGAGGGGTGAAATTTACGTTGTAAGAGAGACGAGGAGAGAGAGAGATGGCACGAGAGCGAACGAACGGCAAGGGGAAGGGAAAACAAGGGCCGGACCGTTTTCACGCTCGTCGAGCTTTAATAGGCTCGTTATTGAAACCTGTTGCGAGAGAGAAAGGCGGTGGCGGCAACGGCAGTGACCGTAGGTTTCCGCAGCTCTGGGAACGGGGCCGACGAATCAGCTCTCGATGTGTGTGTGTGGGTGGGTGTATGTTTGTACGTATATAGTATGTAGAAGTTGTATGTGCGCGTGAACATGGAGCTGGAGCAGGTGCGAATTTCCGCGTGTCGCGCTACAGTGCACGCAAGCGCGTCAGAGATTACCGTTGAACTTTTTGACGTGATTGCTCATCCAAGATTTCGTTGTCGTTAAATGTAGTGTACTGTAAATTAGTTCTCGCTATTTGTAAGTAATGTCACAAAGTAGTTTTTTACGTGTCAATAATCATTAATTAATTATTTGTGATTTTTTATGGCATGGTTTGAAGTATGTATATTTTATGAATTTTACTAAACAAATAAGACAATATAATGCAAAACGTTTTACTTTTATTTTTCGATTAAGTGAAACATAAAGTTTTTACTTTACCTGACTCTGTTTTGCAGACATAAATATTACACAAAAAATTATGGCATTATCAATACAAGTATTTTCCTCTTCAACCCTTCTTACAATTATATATAGAAAGGATTAATCTAATCCAGCAGATTGTTACATAAATCGTTTCACCGCCGCGTATATGGCAATTAACAATCATATTGCGAGCAATAAAGCTCTCACCACGCGCACGCCACGCGTAAAAAGCCTGGACGCCATTCCTTCGTCCGAATTAATAAAGAACGGCAAACAAGGGCAAAAAAAAGCGTCGCGGAAAACCTATTAATCCACTCGAGAAGGGCAAAATGAAATCGCGCGCTCTGCGTGCCGGTATTTAACGTTTCACGCGCCACTGCGACGCCAGGCAATGGGGAAGAGAGAGAGAGAGAGCGAGAGGGAAAAAAATCGCCAGGGGAAAAATTAGAAAAACGCGGAGAGGGCAGCTTTCGGGCGCCCGATAAATCTCAGCGAAAGTCGCTCCTAGAAAAGAACGAGCAGGCAGCGAAAAGAGAAAAGCGAGAGCTGCACACACGCATCTAGGATGATTTAGCCTCGACGGCGAAGACGTAATTACTTGGAAAAAATTCCAGTCAGGCGGTCGTCGGCGTACGCGAGCGCGCGCCTTAGTTCTCTCTCTCTCTCTCTTGTTGAGTTAGGGGAGCATGCACTGGCGGCCGCCCGATACGTCGTGCCGCGACTCGACAATCGGCTATTCTTTCTTTCTCTCTCTTTCTCTCTCGCTCTCTCTCTCGTTCTCAGGAGAACTATACTCTTTTTCCACGCTTTGTATCGTGTGTGTATACTTCTCGTTCGGTTTGGCTGCGGAGCTCTGTGTGTGTGCGTGCGTGTACGGCAATGCGAAGCTCGCGGAACTTTATTTACTATAAATAAGCGCGGGCTTGATTTTGACCGGTAGACCGATGCTATCCGATTAATGGAGCTGAAGGCAATTGCTGTTACTGCTTCGCTAGGGATGTTTGTGATAGCAGATTCGGAAATTGAGAGGATAATGAACGAGTGATTTGTCTTCTGGGATATACTGTTGTTTTTGTATGTGTTATATTTTTTGTAAAATAAGCAAATAACATTTTAGCGATGCCGTGGCTATGTTACACTTACGTCTTTTGATAAAAACACATTGCCTTTATGTTATCATCGATGTATTTCAACTTTATTCGTTGAAGACAAAGAAATTAAGGTACTTCTTCGTCAATTAAAATAGTCTTTAAAAATTTATTCAAAAGATAGTACTTAGTTTACCTCAGTTTTTATCAAACTCCAATCGTTTACTCATCAATCAATGTGAATATACATATAGTTTATTTGAAATGAAAAATGAATAGCGACGATTACACAATAGATTACTCTACACGTATACCTAACCGACAATGAAGAAAAAGAAGTTTACAAGAACCATCATTGCCAACGAATATATATGACCACAACATTCGTCAGCTTTTTACCCTACGGCCGATTAAATTTCACAAACTAATAGTCTCGGCAATTTGACTTGGTACAGCATACTTTTTACCCGCTCTCCACACCCCAATTCATCAGCAGTCCACTTCCGCCTTGTTCCGCACTCCCTCACCCCGCTTGATTAAATTTTCCACCTTTTTTTCTCTCCCCGTGTTTTATCCAGTGTTTTTCTATCTCCCTCCCCAAGAGCACGCGACTCCCTCGCGATTTCTCGAATGCCTATACAGATCTGCCTGGCGAATGCGCCTTTTCTTTTCGAACGCTTGCGCATGTATACGCGTCCGTAGAGAATCGTCTCTTCCCCCTCGTCGCTTTTCGTACGCAAACGGATTCTTTGATTTACGAAGCGGGCGCTTCCGCTATTTGCAGCTATATACCCGCGCCTGTGCCCGCCTCTGGGTCGTTAGCGATATTGTTGCCGTGAGAAGCGACTGCTGCAGCTGTATATATATATATGTATATATGTGTTGGGAGGGGAAATATTCTGCTGAAAATGCCGTTGAATAGGGAAGATGTAAGATGCAACGTCAGGGAATGCATCGCTTGTATATATATATGTAGCGTTATATCAGCTATATGCCCGCATTGGAATTTCACACTGAGCTCGATGTTAGTGGATAAGAGCCGACTTATAAATGGGTGCGCGAAAAGAATTCATAGATATTATTCTAAAAGTAATTACTTTGGTTGTATGTTTTTTAAACAACGATTGCAATAGTAATAGGCAATAAAAGTAACTCACAAAAGCTCCATAAGAAAGTTAATTTAAACTGCTGAATTTACCGAGAAAAGCTAATCAAACAACCATCGAATCACCGGCATTAAAAGAAAACACAACCGTGTAAGCGGCACTTCAAAAACACGATAAATCGAGGTACATATATATATAGAGCGTTCTTTCACCAAGCATACGAAACGTCGAGGCGTAAAAATAATTTCGTCCTCCCTCTCTCTCTCTCTCTCTCACTCTCAGCCTCCATTCCTGGAGCGATAAATCGCAAAGGTTCGCGCAAGATTGTTTTTCCCCAGCGTGCGCACGCACTCCAATGGTACGCAATTCACGGGAGGCTAGAACTACCTACCGTTACCACTACTGTGCCATAAGATTTTTCCATCGTCGATTTTTCGAGGACCGTTCCGTTCTCGTGGGAACAATGAACACACATATACCCAACGCTATTGTTATTGTAGCGTACGACGACGACGACAACGCGCCGAGGAGGAAAAATATATGCAAGATTTTTATACGATTCTGCGAGCGAATAAGATTTTGATTTTACAGTAGCGTGGGTCAATCTTAGATCGAACGCGCAGACGCAGAACTTTTGTCGCGGCCCCCTTTCTCCTTGGTTATATTCTCAGATCGAGAGCAAAGCGATGTTGGGGTCTCCTGTTTGTGCTCTCTCTTACTCCTCGAAGCGTAATAAAATTCTTTCGTTTACCTGCCCGAGTGCGGGTATATATAGCGAGCGCGTGTCGCTATATGAGGAAAATGGGAAAGGACCGCGCGATCGCGACGTTTATTCGACGCCTTGTCGATTTAGAAAAGTGTTTTTAAATCTTTTCAAATTCAATACCTTACTCGGTTTAGATTCTATTGAATAGCTCAGGTGGTAGCTATTCGAGTCGAAAACCAGAGTATAATCATGGATTGAACGTGTCGCTTTCAAATAACAAATAGTTAGCAAAAATAGCTATTAAAAAACAGCTCTTATCGCACAATAATGGTTAAAATATTTTTCGGAAATTTTTTAAGATTATTTTTAACTTTCTTTCAATCATACTACGGAGTTCGTAAAAATATATATTTTGGGTTTCATTTGTTGACACAAAATGCTTTTAATGTATTTTTTAATTCTAGTTTAAAGGTTTCACAAGAATGTCAACTAAAATAACATTTAATTAGATGTTTGAAAACAAAATAAATAATTTATTTTTATGTTTTATATAGATGTTGTCACAGATCACATTAATATTAACTGTTCCTAAATCACTGATAACTTTCTAAAACACTAACGATTACTCTTTCTAATTCAAAATGCAGTATATTGTTCAACATTTTTTCATTCCTTCACGAATATTCTAATGTAAAAATGGTTCTGAATACAAGCATGAAAGTACTTGCCAGAGAGCTTCATAGATATAAACAGCATTGACAAGTTTTTCGATTCACCATACATTTTCTATTCAATTCCATTCTCATGCACTTACCATGCTCTCCCTCATAAAATAAAACATTCGCGTAAAACGTTAATTTACGCATTAAAGACACCTTAGGCCATCAACGACAAAACAAAAACAGCGTCGTCGTATTACCGAGCGAATTATACCTCGATCCCGGCATTATCTCACAAATACGCGGCATTTAAAAAAAAACCGCGGGGTATTCAAAGCTCGCGCGCTGAAAAGCCGAGAGGATCGTCGCGGGAATTTTCGAAGAGGGCTACTCTCTCTTTCCTTTCAATCTTTCTCTTTCTCTCTCTCTCTCTCCTCTTTGCGCAGTTTTTCTCCATAATTGTGTGCAAGATTCTTGAGGGCAACGCGCGCCGCGTGTGCGGTGATGTTTGCGCTCTCTTTTCCCGCTGAATTGCGGGGCAAACTTTGCAGTCCGCGGAAAGAGAGAAAGGGCGAGCACGCAAACTACCTTTTTCTCCGAGCGCTCGCTTTCACAGATAGGGACGCGAGGGTTAGTTCAGTGAGGTTTGCGAGAATTTTGAGGTGAATTTTTTTTAAACTGTTGTCGTGTGCGATTTATGTGGGCTTAGTCAAAAACTAGAAGATTTTGGATTGACGGTTTAAAAAGTTGGAAGCAGTTTTATTTTTGGATATCATAGAGTATAAAATCTTTGGGATGAGAAATGATGTTTTATGAATGGAAAATCTAATTTGTCGTGTAAACGGTATACAAAATGAAGCTTCGTACCATGTTTGTGTGAAAGTATCCTTTTTCAAATCATACTGCTATTCCGAAATGATAATTATTATACAGATGTAAACATAATTTATTTTCGTGTTATCTCCTTATATTTTCAAAGTACTGTTACCATACAGCAATTAATCATTAAAAAAGACAAAATTCAAGTTCATTTGATTGAATAAAAACGCCTTAATTCCGTGACAATTTGTTCTCTACGATGGGCTAATACCCCCTCACTTAATAAAATCGGGTTCATTTAAAAAAACTCTAAAATTACGTTAAATTCCTGCCGACATTTCTCTCATACTACCAGCAACCATTCGCTCTCTTTTACTCTCGTTCGCTGCAGTTTTTTTCGCAGATTGGAACGCACACCCGGACTCTTTCAGCTTCTCCAGATATCCTCGTACAACATCGCGCCGAGTGCGTACCGCGTATATAGCTTGCTCAAAGGTTCCACTCGAGTTGGAGTAGCGGACTGAAGAGTACGCGAGCGCGTTCGAAATTACCTGACCCGGCTAATTATGAAAAAAGCTCGCTTGAGCAGCAGCAGCAGCTTTTCCGAAAAGACAGCCATGAGCTAACGAAAGAATAATTTTATACCCGCTTGCATACCCAGTTTATTTTACGCCCGCAAGCCACGTGCGTAATGGATTAAGCCTCTGAGGCGTGAACATTTCGTTTTTTGTTTGCGCGATTTTCGCGGCTGGCATTAATATTTTTTCCGCTGGTCGCTCTTGCTTTTCGTTCTAAGCCATTCGTAAATTATTTATGACACCGCTAATTTCGTGTTCGACTTTAGACTGTTGGAATTTGCCGGGTTTATAATATGATCCTTGTTTTAGAAGAAAACCTTTAGCATAATTACTATGATGGAGTACTAATATTGAATTGAATTGTCATTTATTATAAATCAGTTGCTTTACAAACAAACATAATAATACATATATAAATATTCCGGGTAAAAATGTAGTGTAAAAAATAACACAATATAAAATTTAACTTAATCAACTATAGTTTCTTAGCCTATTTTTATTTTTGATATCACAGTCTGTTTCTAAAAATTAATAATACTGAAATAGTACGTCAAAGACTATATAAGCGATATCTCTCATGACTAGAGAGTATGGTTGACTAGAAAATACACGAGAATGACAATTTTTGTCGAAAACTTCTAAAAAGAATCGCTGGCTTAGCCAGGTCATACAAAATAAAACTTAGAACTAATAAATGTAAAAATAAAACTTGTAACTAATAATACTGCAAGATAAAAATAAATAAATAAAACTTATAACTAATAATACTGTTAGAGGCCACATTCATACTTCACACTCACGCCAATAAATACATTCATTCGTGTAAATACATAAAATAAATTAACAAATAAAATCGCTCATTCTACGAATAATCAATCGAGATCTAGGAGATGCCTTCTCAAAGCAGTCTTAAACCTGGTAAGCGATGGAATATTTCTAACCTGAGCAGGATAATATCTATATCTAACCAATATAATAATAGAAAATATCATTAATATTTACATTTCTGCTACTAAATCGATATAGATAAGCTGATTAAATTCGTTATTGCCCATAAATAACGATAAGAATAATTACTATCTCTCTACTTTATATACTTTTCAATATTGAATGTTTCGTATTTCTCTTCAATGCATTCCCAGTGAGAAAATAAATATTCAACAATACTAAAAGAAGAGAGAGTTAAAAAAATATTTTATCATTTAAATTTCATTCACCTTCATTTCATGATATTCACGCAACGAAGACTCAAAAATGCATTTTAATGAATCATCGCGCAAACAATTATGTACTTTATCTGATACACTTCACAACGCAACATACATATAAATATATATCCTCGTCGTACTCGTCCAAAAGACAGAGAGAGAGAGAGAGGGAGAGAGCGCTGCGATTTCGCGTCTCTCCGCTTTCATTTGCATCGCAATCTCGTAAATTCCGCGGCGCAGCGACGACGACGGCGCGACTATTCGTTCCGAGCGATTTTGCGCATTATGACGCGCCTCGCTCGACTCCGAGATGCAATTATATTCTCGGCAGCTTTCTGCGAGCGCGAGCGTGGCTGTAACGCACTTAACTCGCCGGATTGTGCTCTCTCGGACGGATTTATGCGCGCTGCGCGCCAAGCTAGATCGTAAAGAATGTTCATGAGGAATGGCAGCTTTACGCCGTGTAAAGGCGGGAATGAGGGTATAGGGAGAAAAGAAACGCGCTATAGCGAGTGAGTTTCGAGTGTGTGGCTATGTATTGTTGCTAGAACGTTGGTTTCGTTTGCGATTGGAAAACGGCAATTTATAGGGAAACGGGGTTGCCGAAAAAGAGATCGACGTTAGTTAAGTGACCGAATTTATCAAATTGTATAACTGAAGAGTATATATATGCGGCAAATTCTTAAAGTGTAGGGTAAAATGGTGGATTTCAAATTATGTTTGTTTTATACTATAGATTACAGGTACTGGTGTACAGCACGCATATAATTAACGAAAAATCATGGTGGTAAATTAATTTTTAACATGTTTTGTGAATTAAAAACTCAACATTTCATAATTCTGAAAAAGACCCGAAAACACTTGTTCTTTAGATTTATTTTCTTTTTTTTTCAAACTCTATATTGATTCGTTTTTGATGAAATAATCGAAGACCACATTACTAAGGCTGTTTTTAATCATTTTTTAAGTATAGGATTACTGTCAACAAAAACTGATATTAAAATCGAACGTTTTTTTATATATTTTTTTTGTACATTCAGAAAGTCGTAAATAAAAAGAAAAAATGTTGTATTCTGTAAATATACTTTAGTTATAACCATTAATAAAGAATTTTCTTTTTGTTTCAGGTAAGTTATTGATTAAGAAGTACTCAATCTTCTAATGATATCGTATAACTGAAGACATAAGTATAAATTTTCTTCTTTTTATTATAATTTTATAAGTGGTATTTATTAACAATTCATCATAAGTTTTTACTCCTTTTTAATCCCGTAACATAACGAAAAGAATAACGCTGCGCAAAAAATATATGATTAAATGTCCAAAATAATGATGATGACTATGACCTACTAATATTTATTGACGAAAATTTTAATGTGAATAATTCTGTATCAACAAAAAGATATTTGTATCTGTTTAATGAAATGAAAGCAAAACGCGTTTCAATCTACGGCGACAAAATATTAAATTAAAGCTTCAAAACCAAACTATTGTTTCCTTGCCTCGAAGAAAAAAAGGGATGGATGGCTAGAGTGTACAAAAAAATGATTGACAAAAACGGGGCAAAAAAGTGGTAGAGCCGATCTGTGCACCAGGCCCCGGAAACGATTTCAATTTCCAAAAAATCGCAGAGCGACTCGCACGCTTGGCGACTCGCTCGCTTGCTCGGGGGCGATTCGATAAAAAGCTGCCAGTAGCAGGAAATGAAACGCGCGGCCGCTGGACGCGGAAAAGAAAAGAGAGAGAGAGAGAGAAACGAATTTCTCTCCCGATCCCCGGGACTTTTGTGTGTCGCGGCTTTTCCGGACCGATGGATCGGCTCAAAGGGGGGAGAAAAGGGAAGCACACAGCAATGCTGGCTCCAAATAAAATTAGACTCGTGAATCTCGAGGGAGGCGGTCTCAACTTTTTCCTCGACGATGTGCCTCCGTGTTTGTGTGTTACTGCAGGGACTGTCCACGCGGCTAATTTATTTGTTAAATTAGACGGTTTTTCGAGGCAAGACAGAATGGGGAGGAGCAGAGGGTGAGGAATAATATAGCGTGCTCGTGCTGATGGGAATATTTTTCGTTGAAATCGATTAGCAAGGACTCAGCTTTAGTGGATTTCATGTTTTCTGTCTATTTTTAATTCTAGCAAGTTTCTTATGTTAAGGAAATATATTATATTATTATATTATATAATATAGGTATTGATAGAAATTGTATAAAAATACCCAATTTTATAACCAGAAATTTGATTAAAATAAAAAAATTTGATTAAAATTATTTATTCATTTCTTTTTATAAAAATGACTCGTAATAATAAAATAAATAAAAAAAAATACGAAGAAACCTGTAGTAAAATTCTACATATTATAGCTTTGATATTCCAGTAATATTTTATCAACATTATGATATAAAACTGTAAAGAATATTAAACTTTATATTTGACAAAGTTCAACAAATGACAAGATTGTAGCAACGCTACTATTCTAGATAATAATTTTTATACGTACATATAAAATTTTTAAAAAAGTTATATATTTTGGCTTCATAAAAGTCCATTTCGCGATATTAAAATCCAATATAAATAAAATATTCGAATTTGTATTTTTCCGTATTGCCTTTTTCTGGGTACTTCATTCCTTTACTACATTTTTTTTCAAGCAACTCGGTCGCTTGTTCGATAACGTACGATGCCTCAATATAGCCCTGTCACATTTTCTATTAGCAGTTTTAGTCAGTCAGTGTAACTTTTTATTAGAATATTTTGTTTTAGAAAGGAAATATTCATAAAAAAGTTTATAACATTAGAGTTATTATAAACATAACATCACCTGTGACCTTGTATAAAACAATTTTTCTTATTCCATTTAATAACAAAACTGGTATCCATGATATACGAAATAAATTTCAAAATATACTTTGGTCAATTACTATCTATTTAAAAATATTTATTGTTATTCAAAAAATGTACATTGTTTCAAATTTATGTTAAAAAATAAAATATAAGTAAACAAAGAATTCCGTTTTTCATTTTGGCTTTATTAGTACCTTCTCATTGTTTTCATTTGTTATATAAAAAATAATATTTATTATACAGAAATCTAAAATTTCATTCAACTTTTGAATTTAATTTTCTGTATATAAAAAGTTCATGGTTTCTGATTACGAATGAACAATCGTTAATAAAATTCTACAGATAAATAAAAAATACAAATACCAGAAAATTCTTTTCCATCCCCAACAGTGGGTCCTCTTTTTTCTACCTTCACATTTAACCTAATAAACGTTACTAATCAATTACTCTTTCGCCGATCTCGGTATATCACGCGCTCTTTTACATTCCCTTGCCT
Source organism: Torymus tubicola (assembly GCA_035583055.1). Classification (NCBI taxonomy): domain Eukaryota; kingdom Metazoa; phylum Arthropoda; class Insecta; order Hymenoptera; family Torymidae; genus Torymus; species Torymus tubicola. Next base: position 232,987 of record JAWWEQ010000050.1, on the reverse strand, counting down.
CTCTTTACAGCCCCCACCCCTTTGACTTTTCTTTCTGTATGTATATCTCGTTTTTTCCCGTCCCCGCGTTACGCCCTATTGAGAGCCACTGCCCATTCAAGCAATGAGCGCCGTACTCGACGTATTTCAGTACTGCCGGCACATTCGACCGTAAAGTCGTTTTATGCAAGCTCGAGCCCCCGTACGTACTTTCTTCAGGAAGCCGATGCTTTTTCGGCGCTGACTAAAAAACGCTAGCCCAATGGGGAAAAATAGATACGTAAGGTTTGTAAATATAGAGTGAATGAGTGGTTACTCTTCGTAAGTGTTGGTAAAGGAGAAAGAGAAACCAGACAAGGTTGCTTTAAATTTTGTATTTTGATTTTTTTTTCTAAATTATTTTTGTAAGTAATGTAAAAGAATCCTATATTTTACTTATATTTTCTTCGTATTATGAAAGATTGTCATAGTTTTTATTTCAGTATTAAATATGCAGTAGTATTAAACGTATTTTTTAATATTTTTCAACATCAACTTAAGTTTTTTGTACCCGTTCTCCGCGTACGAGATGAGCATGGGAAAGTTATAAAAACATCTATTAAAAATTAACTTCTACTCAAATGCAATTTACACTATTTCCATTAATTTAGAATGGGAACAAATTTTAATTCATCATTTTAGTAACTTTCCCATTTTATCACCTGGTTGATTATTTTTTTTTTTTAATTTTATATTTTTTCATTTTCCAAATGACGGTACAGTTTTCATAGGCTACACTTACAAAATAAAATAAGGCAGTCGCGAGCATTCTCCTTGGGAGTTATTGAATGTATTTTCCCACTAGAAAATATAAACTCAAGTAAAAAATAAACGAGACATATTGAGTGTACTTTTCAAGAGCCTCGGTTTCGAGCAAAATAAAACATTTAAACCAACTTCTGGAGCTCAAAAACATTCAGTGTAACCGCTATTGAAGGACGCATCTCTTTTCGACGTGTTTATCTCTCCAACTCCCGTTCTTTCACTGCCGCGGCTTTTTTGCCAGAACGCATCCACAGGCTCTTTTCGCGAATCAGCCGGCCCGCGGACGCGCGAGAGAAAAGGAGCGCAAGTATTCACTTGGAGGTCTCGCTTACATTAACAGAATCTCCGCTGCAGCAGCTCACTTTGTTTGCACGCAACCTCTGAGGCGGGAAAAAAGCTTTATTTGAAAAAGGCTCCCTCTTTCTCACTCGGTTGTCTTTGTCCGCTCGTTTCGCTACAGCCCAAACGTTGATCTCTCTCTCTCTCTCTTTCTCCTTCGTCTTCTTCGTTTTCTTCTTCTCGTCGAGAAAACCAATTTGTTAAACGTCGACTTCTGCACTGTACAGTTTTTATCTCGCTTGAAAGGAGATGCTAATTGAATCGCTATAAGCCAAGGGGCGGGGAAAAACAAGAGGCCGTGTGCATCTACTTTTCCCAGTAAAGAGTATACCCGGGTTTATTGCGCTTTTATGTAGGGTTAAAAGGGAAGTTTTCCAGCGTAAATTTATTGTAAATAAGCAGCTTAATGACGTGAAATGAACGTAGATACAAGTGAGCCGGAGAAAAAAAATGTTAGCTCTAAAAGGAACTTGTATTTCGAGTGATTATAAACAGCATAAATTATCTCAGCTTATGTTTACACAAATTAAAAAACTTTACATGAGATAGAGAATCAACATTTAGATACGAGTTTACTATCGTTATACCAATTTCAAGTAGTACATACCAATATTGATCAGACGAAAACACACTTTTTATTTTGTAATACATTCATCACGTCTAAAATTAAACATAATAAACATAAATAGTTGTAGAGAAAAATGAATGAACTCACATTTAATCGTAAATTCTATCAAATTAAATGACCAAATTATTTGTTCTATTTCTTTTCTTTGCAAATACACTTCCTTGCCAGATACGCCCTAATAATTTGTAAGCTTTAAAAGACCACACGCGATCCTCATTTAATATTCTAAAACTCATTCACTACCGTACTTATTTAATTTATCCATTCTTTTCTCCGAAAAAACACGCATGCAAATGTTTTTTTATGCGTGACTCTCTTTAGAAATCGTTTGCATTTAACCTTAAAATATTTAATATTCTCGTTGTGAAATAAATTATATGGCGGCCGCAGCATTATCATCCGATCATGGACAGAACCTCTCTTTCTTTTCTTGCAGTTTGTTTTTAATCTTACCAGCAGAATTCCCGAAGAAACGACCTTCCTTTGTTCTTAGCTTCTGCGATCGCCTCTTCGACTATTCGATTATAATCGAGAGGTTTCGCACCCGCCCAATGCAGCGACCAATAAATACGCGTGTGTGTATATATATACTTGCGCATCGTATTTCTTCTTTCTTTCCCAATATCTTTTGTGCCACCGCTTAGGACAGCATCGCGACCGTCATAAGAAGTTTTTGAAGAATCGAGTACAAAAGAGTGAGAAATAAATAGTTAGGAATCGGGATGATTCTAATTTCTTCTGCATAATAAGAATAGTATTTGTGAAAGAAAATTATATAGGTTTTATTTCATATAGTAATGTAAAGGTGTCACTATTGGATTTCGAGTTAGTGTTTGAATAATTTAAATAAATGACGTATGTAGAATGTAGGTGAAGTTCTATTAATTACTGACACGGGAATACTTACTGGTCAGATAGTGATATCCTAACGGTACTAAATACATATATTATTATGTATTGGTCGGTTTTTTGTTATATTCTGTTCGAATACGTTGAAAATAAACCAATGTAATATTTACACTTCATGTTTTAACGTCAAAATACCAGTAGTTTAAACAATAACTTTCTCATTCATAAGAATGAAAAGTTAATTAAAATTTGTTTTTATTACAACGTTGTTATTATTTGATCATTAAAAATGAATACAAAATTGATCCAACAGGTTTTGAAGTTCAAGTAAATGAAAAATAAAAGTTTATTAAAATTACAAAAGAAACATTGAAAGAGAAAAAGAGGTTTATACATTGAATGAATAGTTGAACTTACTGCGGAAATGAAATACATTGATCGACGTTGAGCAGTTTATTTTTGCCGATGTCGCGCGAGCTCAGTGAGGGAAACTCAAGGATTAAGCTCGCTTTTGATCTGTTTCTCCTTTTAATATCTTTCTGTTATATCGGAAGATTAAAAAAATTCTAGGAAAATTTAGAAAGAAAAAGAACTTCTCTTTTTTTATGTATTCGAGAAGTTACTGACTTTGCAATAATACAAATAATTAACAATTAACATTTATAATTCATGTTACTCAAATATTATTACATTATTTTAAAAACTTAAAGTCAATCATCTAGTAATATCTCATACAAAACTCACGTAATTTCATTAAAATATTGTTTATGACGTGAAATCCACCATATATCTCATATCGCATACTTAATCTTCAGCCTTCAGAAACAAAGCTCGCAGTTTGAATCTTCAGAAACCAAACTAATTTATTCCTATCACTTTTTGTCGGTAACCTGCAGTTACTCCAGCTCCGAGGATGAGAAAAAATAAAGTAGATGTCTGTGAAATCCAGTTTATTTACGTCATGCTGTCTCATGCTTCTGTTATGCGCACGATTATGAGATGAAATAGAATCCAGAGAAACGAGGGGGGAGGGAGCGAAGGAAACCCGTAGATTTGCCTCGCGCGCCAAAGGAGCGGATGCCTGCGGAGTGGTAGATTACCGGTGAAGATATCTTCAGGCGCAATGCGGTACAACGACGACATCTTCTCTCTCCCTCACTCCCTCACGCATTCATCCGCTTGGAGGCAGCTTTGCGGAGGTGCGCGCGCACGCAGTGCAAGGTTTCGAATTCTCAAAAGACTTACTCGCTCAACGACTTTTTTTCATGCTCCTTGTTCTTCACGTTCCTGTCCAGCAAAGATGCTTTTTCTAACAACTGCCGTGATTGTACAAATAAAAGAGCTCCAGAGTAATTATCGTTCTTACATTTATCTGTGGATTTATCGTTCGATCGATTAGCATTTAAAATCCTGCAGAATTAATTTTATTTGTCATGTTATTAAAATTCTACTGGTCGATTTTTATTTAGATAGAAATAACTAGTAAAATATTAGCATTGTAAATTGTAAATTATACTTACTAAATTTAATTCACTAAAACGTTTAATTATTTGTATTAATACGTGAATTTTAACGGTACGGTAAATAAAAAGCCGATAAACATTGGAAAATGAAATTCCGAATAATCACCCCGGCCAGTTAAATATTAAAATTATGGAAAGCTTTTTCGTCATTTTCATTTAACAATTAATCCAGTGAAATCAATAGATTGAAATAACGCTTTTAAAGCAAATATTTAATTTCATTGTTTTGTTTATTCATTTTCTCGTTGAAGTGTGATCAAAGTATGATTAATAAATAAAATTTATGTTAGCTATTATCATTAAAATAAATTTTGTAATTAATAAAATGAAATTAATATTATATCGTCATCGTTATAATTAAAATTAATACGTTACTGCATTATTCCACAGCACAAATAAAATAATCCTTAACAATTGTTTTGTGAAAAAATATTAGATTTTTCTATAAAAACCTTCTCTTCATATTTATATAGAATGAATTTTAAACCATGAAATTCATTGTTTCTAAACCCTGATAAAAAAAATTATCGACAGGGGTAAAAAGTTAAAGTTCGTTTGCTTTATGCGAGGAGTATAGACGTTCAGCGCGAATAAATCTTTTCTAAGCGCCATAATTCAAAAATATCTTCGTTACATATTGCACGATCCGTAACATTCTGTACGCTAGCCGAAACGATGCATATTTAATTCCGAAGGATTTAAAGGGGCTGACAAAAGTTGATATTTACGCGGCAGCATATAGACGGCGTGAAATTTGCATGAGCACGCGTGCGCACGAGAACGAAAGGAGGAGAAAGTCGAAAGAGAGACGATATTGCCTTTTACGCCGTGTATGCACAAGCGCATAGATCGGGGAGTATCGAAAAAACAATGACGTGGCTTTGCTGAATATATATCCGTTGATCCGGATAAGGGTTGTAGTAGTCGACACTTTCGTAAAAGTTTTCTTTAGAAACGGAATTATTCAGAAACTTTTGAAAAAATTCTTCGCCTGGTTTACTCTACGTTAAAATAGTTTTTATTAATGAAAAAACTATTAATTAATTACACTTATTAATTACAAAACTAGAGAATAATAAGAATTTCACCGCCGCAAACATAGCATAACATAGATAATTATCTACAGCCTCAAAGAGAAGGGGTTTATGAGGATTAGCACCTTATCTCGAATTTCCTTTTGCATCGCTAACAGCGATGCCAACTTCACCGGTAAACTGCAGAATTGGATTATTTATTTTTCACCAATAGTAGGAGTCCATAGGGGTTAAAAAGGCCCATTGAATCACGAATTGACAAAGAAAGATAGATATATATTTCAAAATCACTTGCTAGTAACGCACAATACTGTGTTCTACGATCTTAAAGAAATACAAAATATGTTATAAAGGCTACTCTCATTTTTTAAAACCGCCATTATTCTTTATTTATAGTCATATATACCCAGAGAAAAATTTTACTTTAAAAATGACTATTGTATATTTTATAGTGAATGTCGGGCAAATAAAGCTAATATCAAAATCGTAAGAATTTTTACTTAAAAAAAGTATCGGTACAATATATCTAAAACCTGAGGGTACTAGAAACTTGGTACACGATGAAGAACAGTTGGGCTTCAAGTTTTTTCCGACTGCAATCTCGGTTCAAGTAGCCGTGCGGCCGATCGACCGGCTTTCGATAGCACCAGACTATATACATACAAGCGCACCGACTTGAAAATTAAGGGAAGCTGTACGAGTTTTCCCTTTTTCGGATACCGGATTAGACACCTTCCGATGCAGATCGACGGCTCGGCGACGCCGCCATTTTTCCTGAATTAATAATAAATCGACGGGCTCTGGCGGCATCGAACGCATGAAGACACTTTGGCAGTTGAGACGCGCGCGAGCTTTTCCGACTCTTTTTCTCATTTCTCCTTTTTCGATTTATGGAGAGGAAAAGAAGAAAAATAGAGAGTGGAACGGGTGAAAAAAAATTGACGGAGAATAGACGTGGCAGAATGAAGATTCAATAATTGGTTATTGGAAAGCGTCGATTTTCATTGGAAGAGTTGTGCTATCATTTTATATTTATATTGTACGAAAGTGTTCATCAAAGGTGTTACCCAATAATAATATATGTCTAATCAATTACAGGCAATCTTTTAATATTCAATTATGAGAAATCACGGCAATGGTTCTAATAATTTTACAATTTACTTTGTAGTTAGATCTCTAAGTATCTCAGACAGAACCAGAAATTGTAAATGTGCTGCATTTGCTTCATCATCCCCCGGTTTCCGAATATATTTTAGATATTTATATTATATTTCGTAGGCTTAGGCATCAAGAATATATTTAATTCGCCTTACCAACAGTTTCCCGCGATCACTTGTTCAAGTGACCGGCCGAAATACCACTCCGTTACCCCATGCAAAAGTATAAAAATTTTTTTAATTTTTCTGATTTTATCTATTTTTATTTTCATTTTCATCAACATAATTATTTCTCAATGTAGCAAATAATCTTCTATACATATGGAAAACGCATGTGATAACTTACGAAAAGCAAAGCCGCACGCGATGTACAATTCCTAAACCCATCATGTTTTTCGAATGTATAAGACAACTGTTAAAACGGTCCCCCGACGTACACGAATTTCCTGCGTCAACCTCACGCCCATCCATCACCTCTGGGCAATTAGCATTCGCTGGTTTCCCTGAACGAAAAAAAAAACGAAATTTTGTATCCTCTCTCGCTTACTCGCTCACTCACTCACTCGCGAGAGAGAGAAAGAGATAGAGGGGAGGGTAGCACATCGAAATTCAGAAAGACACAGACGCGTAAAAAGCGCTTCCCAACTGGCCGTCACGCAAAATGCAAATAGACCCGTCGAAAAAGCGAAACGGCGCCAAGCGAAAAAGTATATACAATACCTGCCGCATGCGCACACAAACGTGTATATATATACAAAGCATATACTCGCGCGCACGCACACGCGATGCGAAGCAACTATATACGCGGACGAACGAAAACGAAGAGAGGAGGAGAAGAGAGAAAGAGAGGGAATTTGAAAAGTTGATATCTGGGCTAAAAGTTTTATGCCGGCGCGCGTGTATATACAGTAGTAGTAGCAGCAGCAGCGCCTTGCGTTTTACAGCCGCGCGTCACGAAAGGAAGCAGCGGCCTCGCAACGACGCCGCCCGATACAAAGTTTTGGCAATAAATAATGAGGCGTAATTAAAGTGGCCCTGCGCTCCCCTTCTACTCCTGTCTCTCGCGCGCGTTCGTTGCACCGCAGACTATACGCACACACACTCACACACGCCCACGATCGAAGTCCAGACGGACACGAGACGTGTACGTCTGTCCGTTGGAAAGGTGTATAAGAAGAGGGCAGACCCACGTGAGTTTGGGAAAATTTTAATGCCGTCAATTAGAGCGGATATCGCTGTGGCGGACGACCCCCGGTGTCTGCCGAGAAGTCGGACTGAAAGTTTGTTAATGATGTATAAAGGTGGACTGTAGTTTGCGGTAGCGGCTGAGTGTCTGAAGTGTGTCCGACGTGGTTCGCGTATATAAAGTTGCTGTGGATAATACTTGTGGTATTGGGATTTTTTAACTGTGGTCTGACACTCGGGATTACTGGTTAATTAGGTTCACATGGGTGGGAGGTGCAAAGAGAGGGTGACATTGTGATCCATAACATGCACTATTGTGTACGGATGCTAAGGTTAAAATCCATTTTTCTAAAAATGCTTCTGAATATGTCACTTGTACAAAGTTTGGCAGAGGAATAATATAGAGTTTTGTCTAAATAACAGATGTACGTGAAGTTTACAGACTAAGTAGCAGAAGAAATTTTTGTCTAAATATTTTTTTTAAATCTTTAGGAACTTTAAACTTTATAGTGTAGTTACCATAAAAAGGCACACGCGTTCTAATAAACTTTCAAATTATTGTTTTAGCAGATAAATAGCGCTCCAATTTCCATTTTTTCTATCGTTTCATTCCCTCTAATTTACCTTCTTATTCTCGGAATCTGTTATTATAGGTAATAATTCGATAATCTGATACAATTATACTTATTATGATAAGCAAAAATACCTCAAGTAGAGTCTTTAAATAATAGTAATACGCGTTTAAAATACTTCATACCGTAAATCGGCCGCTAAGGGGAACTGAAACAAAAACGTCTTGAAAATTCCTTTATATCAGACAACATTATTTTATTTAAAATTTTGTAGTAATTAAGAATATAGGTAAAATAAAATATTCATAAACCACAAAATATTTTTAATCTTATAACTCGAATGGTAATTGTCAAGATGTTTAAATAAATTTAAACTTTATAAAAAGAGGTAGAATCACAAAACGAAGCGCAATGAATGTTGTTAACAGAATGAACGTTGTGTTCTAAAATCTTCTATTTTTATAAAATACAAGCCAAAATACAGGGTTTTTAGAGCACATTCTGAGAGATAGAGCATTTTGTGCCTCTAAAGCATCAATATACCACGGGTATATAAATTGCTTCGCACATTCGCTACGATATTTTCACATCCACGAATATTTTCAACAATATCACACCCTTGGCTTTAAAGTCAAAGAACGTATAGTCATAATCCCGTATAACGTCGTATCAGGGGTCAATTCGCACGCAACGTAATGAAATCATCATCATCATCATCATCATCATCATCGCAACACCAGGGGTTCGCCTACCTGCCTCCTGGTCTGCCACCCGTCCATCATGTGACTCGTGCACGCTCACGAACAGTGCAGTGTTGCCGCCTTTAGGGACGGCCCCTCCGTCTTACCGTTCACACAGTTGTATACATATATACGTACATACATACAAGTGTATAGGTGTGTATGTATATATATATATATATATATATATATATATGGGATATTTCAGGTAAAATAAACAGCTCAAAATTTTTAAATTGCTCAAAATTTGTAGACACTTAGTTTTTTATAAAAAAAGCATGTTCCTAAATTATTAGAGCAATATTTCGATAATTACAAAAGTTATTGAACATCAAAAATTGTTATTTTTTGAAATTTTTGGTGAAAACTCAACTTTTGCAATTTTTTTACTCAAAATCCTGAAACTTTTTGTATAGCACATTGATTGGAAAAAAGTTTGCATTTTACTTCTAGAATGTAGTCATATTTTTTTTATGACTCTTTTAGAAAGTCTCTGATTAGTTACTTTTCAGTGTACCTTTATCAAAAAAAAAAAAAAAGAAAGGTGTTCGACAGAATATTTTTTAAAATGCAAACTGTTTTCGAATCATTGTGCTATACAAAAAGTTTCAGGATTTTGAGTAAAAAAATGGCAAAAGTTGAGTTTTCACCAAAAATTTCAAAAAATAACAATTTTTGATGTTCAATAACTTTTGTAATTATCGAAATATTGCTCTAATAATTTAGGAACGTGTTTTTTTTTATAAAAAAACTAAGTGTCTACAAATTTTGAGCTACTCATTTCACCTGAAATATCCCATATATATACATATATATGCCACCGCGACTGCGCCTGTCGTGCAGTGCGGCCGATGCGTGCGTGCTATGAGGGGTAACGGCCCTGACGCGCGAGTCGGACTGTCTGGCACGGCAACTATACGGCATGAGAAGGGAGAGAGAGAGAGAGAGTTTTGAGAAGCGACGAGCGTATAACGAGCGCGATAACGCTAGGGGTAAGCGCGAACGAACGAACGAGCGATGTTCGATTATGAATCGCCGAATCATGCGGCGGCGACTTTGACGGACGGACGAGTAGCGAAAGTTTTGGTTGGCGCGCGTGCGAGCTCGATTATCTTTCGTGATGAGCGTGCAAGCGAGTGAGCGAATGGTGAAGAAGAAGAAGATTTCTTTTCGTTTTTTCTTTTCGTTTTGTTCGCGTTCTTTGGGAGAGTATGAGAGCGCTGGGAGTCAAGAAAGTTTTGCTAATCGATTGTCTTTTAGAGGCGGAGGTTATAATTGAGAGGTTTGGCGACTGGGTATAGTAGTACATGATGAAAAGTTTTCTAATTTTTAGAAAAGCGAAATTTCAAAATTATATCTATCCATTCTTTACAACAGTTTTCAGGGTAATGGAATTAGTGTTAAACAATTTGTTTTGATTTATATCCCTTTCCAATGTCTTGGTTGAAAATTCACTAAGTGATATTATTTTTTTTTACGAGAACAATAGAATTTTAACGAGGATACAGAACGGATGAAGTTGAATGCTGAATTGGTGACGTTCACCTATGATACTCAAATTCCAAAATTACATTTACACTGTAACGATTACATCTCCTTCGTCATATATCCGTCATCAAAATATAAAAACAATAATAGATGATGAAGCAACTTGGA
>JAWWEQ010000050.1:143700-222421 GCA_035583055.1 Torymus tubicola | reverse complement strand
GGGCAAAGATCATTTTATAACCTAAAAAAATTCATTTAGGTTTTGATTTTCAAAAAAATCTCGTATACAGGTCCGAAAAAAATATAGTTAAATTCTACGAAAAATTAATCAAAATCGGTCAAAACTAGAAGTGATTAAAATCTGAAAAAATTCAGGGTAACATATGGGATGGTTACGAAACGATTTAGGTGATTTTAAAAGAAAAAAAAAAATTTGACCTCTCGATTCACCTGAGAACTGCCCATATATAAAATCAGAAATAATTAATGCTGGGAAAACAGATTACAAGAATAAGTTTTACTATTTTCAATCAACCTCTTATACAAAAAAAAGGAAAAAATTTGCTTTGATGCAGCAAGTCGAAAGTACAAAAGAGGTAAAACTCACTGATTGGCTTATGCCTCCTGAAAAGGAAGATGAACGCTGGTGCAGTCGCGCTCGATCGCCTCATCGGTTCAGCGACCCCGCGTGGAAAACATCGTTATTTACGAAATAAGAGAGTCGCTCGCTGCTTCGAAGTATAGCGGTGAGCGCACGCGACAATAAATCGCAAAAAAAGCCTCTCGCTTGCCTCGCTCGCTCGCCGTATAATACGTGTACACGAGGTAGAGGCTCGTGGCTTTAATAGCACCGACCGCGACCTTCCCTCCCTCTACCTCTCACGCCTATCTCCGCAAAACTAATTAGCCAGGCCACGGCTAATTAACTTTTTCCCCGGCTCATATCAATCACGATTTTCCCGCTCACGCGCGCGCGTCTGCCTCTCTATATGTCGCTTCTCGCGGGTGCCACTGTGTTATTCGATTACAATTACATCGATCACTCGCCTCTTTGTCGGTGGCGCGACTTTGAAAAAGAGTGCGCGTGCGTATACGAAGAGGAGAGTGAAATGAGATGAGAAGGTAATTAAAAACGTTCGATGCACGATGTTTAATTTTTTTCTCTTATTTTTTTTGCGGTTTCGAGTTCGTCGTCGCGACGGTGGCTGTTAATGAACTTTCAGGAGTGTTAAAGATCGATGATGATATAGGAAGCGTGGGCGCGGCTGGTGATGGCAGTCGTCGCGAGATTTGATAGAAATGTTGGGATCAAGGTGATTGACAATAGAAAAATTATGATAGAGATGTAAAAAAAATCATGTTTTTTTATGTACATAAAGTTACCTAATACTGTATATTCCGCCATATTCATATGTTACTACTGTTGATAACCGAATCCATATTTTCAAACTGTACCCATAATATCGATTATTTTGGAATTTAAGTATGCTTCTCGTGAAGTGATTTGACGTTTACTTTTTTATCGTTCGATTGCGTTAAAATTGAATTTGATTTGTAATGTTTAAAATGCTTTTCAATATCCTGACTTAAAAAATTTTATTTTTCAAAGTTATTCTCAACGTACTGCCATTTTATGAGATTTTTTAGCTCTCAAATTATTTTGTTAACATATATATATAGGTAAAAAAACGAGGTAAAAAATTTCTTCTTATTTAGTTCTTTAAATATCCATTTAATCATTAAATTTAAATCCAAACGAAAAAAAAATAAAATTTTACTGAACATCAGTTCATAAAAATAAAATGATTTAATCACCACTATTTCTACCGTTATTAATCATGACCAAAACAGCAGCGACTAAATATTCACCTCAGAGCAAATGTATGAAAAAATAATCAAATAACACACATGATGACTTGCTTGCATAATGCAAATCAGCAAATAATATCATCGTGATTTAAACTGTATATAAACGCGGACATGCGTAGACCTCGCCATTGTCCTATACTCGTCGTCCGTGTATACTACTTGAAGCGCTAATAGGCGCAGGTGTGCCCTCGTATACGTGCCCACCTGTCTCTTTCTCCTTCCTTCTGTTCATCCCTTCCATTCTCTCCTTCTCTCTCTCTCTCTCTCTCTCTCTCTCTCTCTCACTCATTCGCACACCAACGATCGTTTGGTCCTCGGTCCCTCGGTAATCGGGTAATTGAATGCTAATGGTGGTGAAATGTTGGCCGAACTCGCCTGACCAGTCTGCAAATATGCTCTTCGGTGTTCCACCACGAGAGGATCGTTGTTTGAGCTGCCGTCGGCTCGAATCGCCTCTCTCTCTCTCTCCCTCTCTGTCCCTCTTTCACCCTTTATCCATTCATTCTCGGTCTCGATCCCTCGCTCTCCGTCGCTCTTTCTCTTCATACGGCTATTCCAAAAGCTCGCGTGCATGCGCTCTGTTGTTTTACGTGCTGATTGTGATGCTACCGCAAATGAAAAGTACGGATGTCACTTTTTTCGTAATTTATTTATTACTGCGTTTTAAATATGTATGCATTAACTATGTTTAATAATAGATCTGAATTATTCTGATACTTGGTTTTGTAATTGTTTTCTTGTATCATATTCATCATCGATAAATTCCATCAGTATCAATGAAATTTATTTTAAACCTATAGTTGAACTAAGTTGTAAGTTCTATTTCGGAGATTTCCGTCAACATATAAAAACAACGTCACTATAGATTGTCAATATTAAATACAATTTGGAGCATACAGATATACATTTTGTTACTCCAATACAATAAGCTATAAATTTTCTACATAATCCAAAAATCATATTTTTTCATTAAAGTATGAAAATAAATCATTTTTGTTTGTTAGTTCTAATAATGTTTGAGAAAAAATCTGAAATATACAAACGATACCCTAACTACACATATATACACGCACATACATATACTATACTAATGTCTTTCCCTCGTTTCGCCGCCTCCGCACCTGCGCGTAACGTGACCCAGAGAGATGAATGAAAGGGGGGAAACAGAGTCTGCCCTAGCCAGGCACACAATGGGCGCGTGGGTGGAAATTCGACGGCAATCGAGAGGCCGCGCGCGGCTTCACTTGAATCCGCACTGTTACGATAGAGAGAGAGAGAGAGAGAGACAGAACGCACACCGTCGTTCGAAAGGGAACTTTGAAAGCCAACCTGATTCCATCAATTTGCAAAAAAAGATTTGACCTCGTACCTCGGCGAGAGAACACTTTGCCATGTATTTTCTCTTTCTCTTTCTCTCTCAGTACTTCAAACGTTACTCGACACTGTTTTAAAGAGGTTAGATCAGTTAGGAATCCGGGGCAGCTTTTAATGAAGCTACGAGAGATGATCAATCAAAATTCGATGTCGATTGTGTATACCCTTGTCGAAGTATCTGAATGTTTCAGCACATTTTTGAAACTGTTTTCATACACAAATAGTTTATACTTCAAGTAGTAGAAACATCAAGTTGTTGGACCGGGCTTGAATGATCTTTTTCATAATATAATTATGAGATTTAAACAGAATCTTAGTTATTTTAATTATAACTGCAATATGCCATAAAATAAATATTCTTATAATTTAAATATATTTTCGATAAAAGACTATATTTTTAAAATAGTAAGCTAAAAATACGTCTAATCAGACAAAACTCAAGCCAGACATAATACGCCAACATATGAAAAATCAATAAGAGTGAGATTGAATGACAAATTTAAGAAGTCTCGCAAGAAAAATGTTTATGTGCATGGCGGTAAAAATATTCCCAGACCGTTCGACTTTTGCTTTTACAGTCCCCGACGCCAGCGGTATAAAAAGACAAAATATATAGATGTAAAAAGGCTGGAAGGTACTTTTACCTAGTGCTCCTCTCTATCTCTCTCGCCCTCTTGCTTTCTCTTTCTCTCTCTCTCTCTTCTTCGTCTTCTCTTCTCTTCTTCTCGTACACCTTCAGCGTTTTTAGAGCTCAGTTGACATAGTTTCGACAGACACACGCCGAAGTTATAGCACTCATATGTTTTCTTCTTCTCTTTCGCCTCTGCCTACTTCTTTACTTTTCTCCTTACCGACCTCCTGATATCGCATTTCCATTTTTACTTTCTCTTCCTACCCATATTTTACATTTGTTATTTTTTACTCATCATTTTTCTTTCCTTACTCTTTTCAATATATTGCATCAAATTGAAATTTCGTAAGAATTTAATTTATGAAAGGTATTCCAAGTATATACATAATTTTTTTACATATATATATATGCATATTCTAAAGAAAAACAAACGTAACTGATTGTAAAGAAAACGATTTATTGATGATTCCCTATATGAATAAATTTTCACTTAGGTTTTAGACTTGAGTTTTGTGTCATGAACAAATTACAAGATCTTTTAGAAAAAAACCACATGAATAAAAATAAAATTTTTAAAATACTAAAAACGTGACACATTAAGTCATACTCCTCCTCCATTTAATATTTACTAATATAACTATTAAGTTACTATTAAAATAATAACAAAATTATTTAAAAAACTCTATAATTATCATAAAAACGTAATTCAACCTACTGACAGAAATCCTCAACAATATCCTACATAACTTCTCTATTTGATATATCATAGAAATAAAAGTTTTTCCTCTACCACAATTGAAACCATAAATACACACAGACTCCTGCGTCCCCTTCTTCCGTGCCGCAAAAATATATCGCATTAATAAAAGAAATCCATCTCGGCAGTCCGACGGCGTCTCTCCACATAACTCCCCGAGCATACTAGCACGCGCCTCCATATGATCGAAACTCGTGCACGCGCGAGAGCACGGGAAAAATATTTAATTTCGTACTTCATTTTTTACCGTTTCCCCTCTCTCGTCGCGCTTTTCCTGCCTGCGAAATTTTTCCAGGCTGCGCATGCATACACACGTCGTCCCCCGACGATACTTCGTGGTTTTGGTGTATACCACCAATGCCTTTCCTGAAAGAGAGAGAGGATGCAGCGCAGGCTTGCACTTCGCCGAAATTGCCGACGAGAATAACGGATCGGTCTCTATTTTCCGGATGAATTTTTAACATCGAGAATCGCGAGTAGAGGTGTGCCGGCTGCGGGGGTTGCGAGGAAAAAACAGTCTTATACACTCGCGCTGACGAACACACGCTGTTTGATATGGGAAATAACGCGTCGCCTGAGTTTTGGCTGTGCTATGCGTTGCCCTTTTTTATGATTTCATGAATGATTTGGAATGACTGGAGAAATGGAGAATAAGGAAATGGAGAACAGTTGATAGTATGGTTTTTTCAACGATTATACAGTAGAAATAATATGACAATTAATACTGATTTTTCAATTGAAAAGATTAAACGGCTTACAGACGATAAAATATTTGTTGGATGCATATCTGACCATAACCCAATACAGCACTTTACATTTGGCACCTACATAATTTCAGAGAAATTATTATTTGAATTGTTGTTAATGCCAGTGCCTGGATTTCGCTAGAAGTATACCGAAAAGCGTTAATTTATTTCCAAAAGAAATTTTTTGAATTATAACTAAATAAATTTTAATTCTAGCTCTTCTATCTGATTTATACTAGACGTATAAATCGGATAAGAGCTGTTGAATATAATTTGTATATATTACTGGGAGTACCTGTTATAAAGTCCTAGTGTTTATTTACATGCACGCTTTGACGTGGACATATGCGAGTATGTTTGTAGATAACACTGATTAATTCATACTGGGATTAATAAACTTTTTTTTGTTATAATGCACATTTATTGCAATTATCTGTTCATTTATTTATAATCTATAAATCTTTGCCAAATAATCGACATGTCTGCAAAATTAAGGTATACGACTTTTCTGAAAATATTAGAAAGAGAAGAAAACATTTATTTCCAATATTATATACGGAAAATGAGCGTAACTAATAAGCAATCACAATACTTTTGATAAATTATTCAACACCAGTAATAATTAATCTCTATACTAAATATTTCACTTACCAATCAATACGACAACGTACTGAATATATTTGTTCACAAGCACGTATGTAAATTACCTAATATTAATTACTGGTTGCGATGTCTCGTCGCAGCAAGAAACAGAGAGTTTCGTTGCGGCGGCTATGCTACGGCGATCACAAAGGATTGTCTGTGAGCATTTCTTCCCTTTCAGTATTTAGAAAGGATATCGAGAGGAACAAGTGGTTTTCTATAGGCAGACATACCCCAGAGGCGATTAGCAACAACAATTTTTACTATAGAAACGAATTTATTTAAAAATAAAATAAAACAGAGCTTGTGAGATTAAGAAGTAGGTCATTCTTAAAAAGAATCTCGTGCGAGTTTGTTGATTTACGAGTTTGTATTGTATTATTAGAGTAATTAAAAAGTTATATTAACAAATATATCTGAGTTTTATTCGTAACAGTCTTATACAAATTACTAATTAATTCACTCGTAAATATACAAATATTAACCGTTATCTTTGCTAACGTTATATAAATTAGCTATAACATACAAAGCATCGTTGATCGTATTGAAAGCTTTCGCTCTATCGCTAAAGCCTTTAACACCTCGCCGTATTATTATTAACGACTCGTCGATGATCGAAATGCACGGCCGAAATTTTCCCCCGCTCGTTCCCGTCCCATATACCACGATCATTCGTTACACTTTATAACGCGTACGCGATCGAGTTATCCAAGGCTCAATTTCCCGCGTAAACACGGACAAGCTATACGGAGATATCATGCGAAAAACGAGAGAGAGAAAGAAAGTGCGGAATGAAAATCAGAAGAACGAGCTATGAAAAGCGTGAAATGAGAGAGCAAAGAAATTGAAATGAGAGAAAAATGAGAAAGGAAAATTTTTTCAAAGAGATTAGAGTGCTCGGATGCGTATTGATAAGAGGGAAGGAGACATGGCTATATGCACAGTGGTACGCGTAAAAGGTAAAGACTAAAAAAAAGTATCGCTGAAAGCAAAAAATGACGGAACACTGTAAATGCGTATGTACGTACAAAAGATATAAACGAAAGAGTAGAGAGAGAGAGAGAGAGAGAGAGAGAGAGAGAGAGAGAGAAAGAGATAGAAATGCGCGGTTCGGTTCGACCGGACGGTAATAACCATTAAAATGTTATAACACCCCTCTAATGACCATTGGCTCGCTAGGCTGACCCTTTGTTACTTCTGCCTCTTCCTCTCTCTCTCTCTCTCCCCCTCTTCTATTTCTCTCCACGCGATAACTGTACGCCCTTTATTATTAAACGAAGCTAGCGGCTTGTATCGTTCTATATCTAGATAGTGATTAAAGTAGCCATCTCCCATTTTTCTCGTTCGCCTTTACTCTATATATACACTTTCCAACTGGGGGAGAAGTAAACAAGAGAAAGGTCCAATCGATATCGTGTAGGAGGGAGGGAGAAGTGGACGAATTTACACTTGGTTTCGGCGATTCGAACGGCGAGGTAAATATTTGCTCGCGATGCGGGCGGATGGACGAACGCGCGCGTGCGTGACGGAAGAATTTTTGTAGTCGATGAACATGGTGTGGACGAGGTGATGGACCGTGCGGTTAGGTGTTCAATCGTAATTGTCTAGTCTATTGTTGGCTGATGCTGTGGATGATTAGCAAATATTTTTTATGACCGATTAATGCGTTGGAGGTATATATATTCAGCAAATGTGACGTATTAAATACGCTGTTGTAGTTAAAATAGACGTTAAAATAGAAATGTTGATTTACTTATTTGGAAGAAAGATTATTATACAATAAATTGTTAGTAATTATAAAGGGAATAATGAGTAATTTTTTAAATTTTAACCCTATTGCAAATCTTTATACTAGTATCGAGATACTTTTTCCAGTTTCATAATTTCTATCTACATACAATGATAAGAAGTGGAAGCTGTAATTTAAAATTTTACCGTCTAAGACATGAGATTTAAGGTGGTTCTATGGTTACTCTGAAGTGAATTGAGTAAACTCCCCCAAAAAATTAAAAATCGGCTTTATTTTTATGATTTCAACATTGATAAATTTAAGTTACGAATAATTAAAATAACTGAAGGTAGGTTTTGTCAAAATTTGTTTTGTTAAAAATAAATAATATTTTATGTATATACATGACTTACATATCTGTACCTCTTTTTCTGATTTCCTCTGCAGCGTTTCTCGATATAAACGTAAAAAGTTTTTACTTAAAGAAGAATGATTCGCGTATCTCCATCCTATTTCTTATTTTCTATCTTAAAAAAATGATGGATTTGTTGTGAAATCATTTTATTGGTGATTTGATTGGTGGCAATAATGGGTTACTAGGTTACAAAAATAAAAGTGGCGCGCTAAGCGCGCTTAGAGATGACTACCCAGGCGGAAAAAAATATTGCATACAACTGTTAATAACTATACATAATCAAGTATAACTTTCATTAGCAGTTATTTTCTATTATTTGCTGTTTATAAATGCTAGATTTGGGATGCTCAGAATAGTTGGTAATGGTTATTAAGAATTATTCGCTACTACTAACTGCTATTTGCTGTTATTTGCATTCATTTGCTTTTTCCATTTTTCAAATGTATCACGGTGAAAATGCTAATAACAGTTATTTTCATTTTATAAGAAAAAAGAAAGACTAATAAAAGTTATATGCAATTACTAATTAATTTAAAGTATTGATAATAGATATGAGCATAGTTGTTTATAATTAATTATTATTAATATTGTTATATAATTTATAATTATTATACCTATAGTAATTAATAGTTAACTACTAATAAGCACTAATAATATGAAATTGTTACTCAAACTCAAAAATTACTTGCAGTTATGTGTTAATTAATATTAAATATTTTTTAAAGAGTATGAATAAATATAAATACTTAGTAGTATCTATTAATTATTAATTAATAAAAAATGGAACCACCAGAAAAAGCAAATAAATGTAAATAAGTATTAATAAGAACTTATAAAAGTTACTAATAAGCGTCCCTAATCTCCCTGTTATTATTTGTTATAACAATTTATTTGCTTTTATTAGCAATTTTATGCAAAAGTTATTTCCACCTGGGTAGTGTCTTAAAAGAACCATTTTCAGGAATTTTTTCTGGAAAATTAATATGGCAACCGGGGTTGAAAAAAATATTAAAAAATTCGTTTTGATCTCAGGTTTAACATATATTTTTTTGTTACTCGTATGCAGTGTTTACCATAATCATAGAACCACCTTAATACCTAATATAATTGTATTAAAACTGTCGCCTTGAAAATAATTTGATAATAGTCGCCCTACGACTATATTTAATGAGCAGTTATTGATTGCTTTTAAAATTAGTAACCATGTGCACATCTTGTGACGTAAATTCACACTTGGCAATCTCGAAATTCATTTCAAAAATCCAAAAAATTCTTCGTAGTTATAAATTTCATTCTACCGTATAATAATTAATTTCTCCCTCTAGCAATATGGCAACGTGCATCAAATTTATACGCGCGAAATACGAAAGATCGTACCACCGTGAAAAATGTACTCGCACTGTAGAAAATATTCACGCAACGTCTACGCTCATCTTTCCACAGGCGGATTTCCCAAGTCAATTTCGCGCGCTTCACTCGCTCATTGAAAAATGCCCGGCTGAATTTTTCGCGAAAACTAGGGCGCACGCGTAAGCGCACTCCCGTCCATTTTATCCCTTTGTAATGCATTAACATATACAAGCGCGTCTGCGGAAATTCTTGCCGGACTGAATTGAGTGCACAATGTTGCGGCGTGAATCAACGGATTCCCGGCTACTTTCCAGCTGCATAATCGAGGTTTTATTTTATTTACAGTCCTGGTTTAAAGCATGATGCATATCTTTGCTGCGAATTATCCTGCTTGAAAAATGTATGTGTGGTACACCATTAATGAATACATTTTATATTTGGTATATAGCATTCACAATTTAAAGTTAATAATTGATTTTTTTTTAAATAAAATAGTATTATTCATTATTTAATTTGTTGATGATTCTGAACTACCGAACGTCAAATGTATGCTTATGCTGTTCAACTGCTAGAACTGCTACAAAATCAATCCAGAAGACAGCTCACATTTCTCCATATTCATTGATTTTTTTTTTAAAATTTCATATCGCCGGTTCCTACGGTAACTAGGCCAACTAAAAAAAGACCTATTTTCACTTTTCATTTTATAGTATTAGAGTAAAATAAATTCGTATATTTTAAGTTTATCTGATCTTGGACAAGTTTATTTGACTCTAGTACTCTAAAATGACAAATTAAAATAGGCCTTTGTTGACTTGTAGTATTCTTCGTAGGAACCAACGATAAATTTCTACACGTCCTGCCTAACACATGCTCCTTGTCTCCAAATGAAATTTTGAAAGCACATTCACTCAACGTATTCATTGCAAACCGCAATTTTGTAACTAACTTCCAAAGACTCTGCGCCAACGTACTCTTACGAAAGCAACCTACCCTTCATTTAAATATACACAAACCGTAAAACGCCATAAACCATGCACTTCCCGTTTGCCTCGCAATTTTCACTCCCACCTACTTCTCTCCCCAGCCTTTCTTTTTCTCAGCATCAGAATCTATTTTCGCTGTGAACAGAGAGCGAAAAAGAGACAGAGAGAGAGAGAGAGAAGGAGAAACTGTAGGTGTGCGAAGCGTGCACAGCAGTACTCTGATAAATCTGGCCCAGCAGTCTCTCTCTCTCTCTCTCTCTCTCTCTCTCTCTTTCCTGCAGCGCGGGAGCGTCGCGGCAATTTGTCATGATTTAAGTACGAGATTACGCCGCGGAGCATTTATTATGCGCGCGCGCTTCTTTCTCTTGCGCTCGCTTGTTCTCTCTCGTTCTCTCTCTCTCCTTCTACCATTCTCCGTCTGAGGCGTGAGATGCTCTCGTAAGGACTTCATTAGGACGAACAATGCCACTCGAGACGCCACGACTCCCGATTTCTTTTTCGGGAATCATCCTCGTATATAAATGACTTTTCCAGGACGCGCGATGCAGCTTCGATGAGGACTGAAAGAGCGTGAAAAATGAGAAGCTTTTGGATGTATAAAGTCGTAAGTTTGATGGATTGTTGAAATTAAAGTTACTTATTCACATGTAATATAATTCAATAATTTTACTGTCGAACTGGAAATTGTTAACTCTATCTGATATATGGTCCAATCGAATTTTAAAAATTTCAATACTTCGCCTTTCGTCTGAATATATATGTTTAATCTCATATTTTCAACATTATAAAATTATTTCATTTACACAAAATACACTAAATATCGTTCAGAACTATTTTTGAACGAACAATTACTGCGTATTATTGAAATTTGTATTAAATAATTAAATTTGCTTTCAATTCCGATCAAGTTTCAATAATTGTATGAATTTTTTTTCAGTTAAATTTCTCTTTGTGTATATAGTTAATTCAATTTTAAAGTATAATTGCTATAGATTCTCGTACTGGAACAATGCGTATAATTAGAATTTCCATTTCCGGTCTTTAGTTATAAATTTAAGATAGTATATTCATAATTCTGCATGAATTCTGATTGATCTACTATAATTTATTACTCAAATGTTTTAATTTTCTGAAACAGAGAACAGACTAAAACAGAATTCAAACTGCTTTTTGAATTTGACATTGTATTATTTTATCGAAAATTAATCTTCTTTGCTAACTTTTAAAATATTCTTGACATAAAATTGACTTTAGAATTCAATATTCAAATGTTTCTACTGGCATCGAATCTAATTAAAGATAAATTTTACTTATTTCTCTCATACAATCCTTTATCTTGCATATCTCTCTTACTTTATCTTTCCATGTTTATCCTTTCCCTCGCGCCCGATATTTTCCTTGCGACGAAACATTTTTTTAACCCCTTCTCATTTGCTCTCCCTCTATCTCTTTTGCTCTTTTCTTGTCTTCTGCATATTCTTTTTTCGCTTTCTCTCTACGTTTCGCCACTTCCCTCATCCCACCCTTTTTCAATGTAAATGTAATCTCTCTGTTTATCTTTTCCAGGACATTCGGCCTCCTATGTTTTCTCAGTCTCTCTCTCTCTCCCTCTCCCTTTCCCTCTGCCTTTCGCTCTTTTGCTCTCTAGCTTGTCGTTTTTTCTCTCGCTGCTCCTTCTGGCTGTTATGCTTATTTCCAGCCGTGAGCCTCGTATGCGCGCTTTCCTTTATCTCGCGGTGTAAATTTATTCAGATTCTCGTTTACGTCCCTAATTTCGTCCTTTTCTCTCTCGTTTTTCGCTTTCTCTCTCTCTCCCTCTCTTCTTTTTCAAAATGAGGGGAGTCGCGTCGTTAAATTCTTCCAAGCCAAATTTTCGTGCTTCTGCCGTGCAAAACCTTCCTCTTTTATTTTGTTTTAATTAAAATGAAAACCCATGGACATGCTAATTCTAGACACTTTGTAAGTGTAATGTTAATTTTTATTAAGATTTTAAAATTCTTTTGTTTGGATTTGTTTTTGGTCCAAATGAATTTAGTTAAGAAGCAATTCAAATCATATCAACAAAATTGTGGCATTATACAAAAGCCTTTTAAAAATGGTCATATCACTACGAAACAAATCAAGAAAGATTTATAAAGCTTATAAAAGAAATGTAAGTGTTATTATTAAATTCATATAAACATTCCGTGAAAAGAGGTCAGTAAAGAATAAGTATAATAATTAATTTTAGTGTAAAATCCAACAATGTATTTCTAAGTATACTCAGTAATAATTGGCTCCATTAACTATTATGACCCACTTTACTCAGGCGAATATTCACTTGATCCCCATTTCCAACGTAAATATATTCTTAAAAGCTGATATTTCACGATCACTCAACCGCATCTCACTTCTCCGGACGTGTCCGTCTCAATTGCACTTTCAGCTTCCCTCAGCCTCGATCCACGCTCAGTCGACCATGGCAACCTGTAGAATCCCAAGCATCTTTGGCTGCACGCATCAGCGGCGTCCCTCTTCTCCCTTTCTGATTTGCATACATCATCCCCGCATAAGCGACAAATCACACCCCCTTCTCCTCCTTTGCTATACCCTTAAATCCTCAAAAAGCGTAGTACGTATACCGTCGGCGATTCTCGCGCCTAGCGAGCAGTCACTGAATCAAAATCACCTCGGCGTGACGAGGAAAGCCTATATGTGCCTGCGCGTTGAAAAGCCTTCCTTTCCGTCTTTTTCCCTCCTTTTCGCGCTTGCTCGCGAAGATGGCGTCACAGGGATTAGCCACGGGGCACGTGCCCTGAGGACACCGGTCTCCACTTTCGCCTGAGTGCCGCGGTAAAATCACGTTTTAGAGCCCAGCTACCTATATATACCAAGAGCGCGTGGGTGTGCGAGTAGAAGGAGGAGGAGGAGTAGGACGAGGAGACGACGACGATGAGCCGAAGGCGCAAATGAGAGCTTTATACGAGTGCCACTCGAGCGCGAAACCCCATAGAGTATATATACATATCATACCAGACCTATAGGTATACGTACGTATGTATGTATGTACGTGTGTATAACTGGGTGGGAGGGATCGCGGGAGGCGCGTGGCTGCGGTGTAGGTATAATCCTTTCAGGAGAGGATGAACGCGCACGCGCGTGCACGTATAAAGCTTGGATGCTGGAACGTTGCAAGCGCTCACAGACTTATGGGCATGTGGTATAAATATTTTTCTTAAAGATGGTCATCTGTATGAATGTTTCCGGCGAATTTAAAAAAAAAATTTGTTGGATGATTAGAAAATGAATTTTATAGAGCGTATGGTGATTTATTTGTTCGCTCATAATTATAATGTTTGACTGGAAGTAAATCTTCCAGTTGAAAAACAATGATATTAATTAAAATATATTCTCCAATGATACTATATAATTAGAACAATTATCATAAACGTATAAATTTAACTGTTTCATTGGTTATTACGAGCTATTTCAGTGCAGAGTTTATCCGAAATTCAGATAATTTACGTAATTTTGCACATTCTATTGCCCGAACCAATTAACTTTCTCATTTATGTATTATTAGCCCCTTTGAATAAATCAATGGTTCAAAGGCAGCAGCCTTTTTAAGATTCATTACGTACTCAGTAAATCTTGAAAATACTATAAAATAAGATTCTACATTTCCATTAATATATATCGATCACTAACAATGGGCTTTTCTTTTGTTACAGGGACTACTACTACGACAGGTAAGTTTAATCTCGTCGCTCTGCCCCTGACAACATACCCGTAAGCTTACCCTTCCGCCTTCCTCGAGCCTCGAAACTTTGCAAAATCGAAAGCGCGTACCGAATGGTTGCAGAAACAAAGCGAGAGAAAAGACGTCCTGTATATATATATATATATAGTCGTGACCGTCAAAGGGAAATCGAGCCGACGCAAATAGGAGAGAAAGAGGCTCACACGGTATCGTGTATAGCCTATACATATATGTGTGTGTACGAGTTTCGAGGCGCGCGTTACCGTAATCCCTAGGCGGGCTGTACGATTTCGAACGGCTTGGAAAAGTGCGCTGCTATACGGCGATTAGCGCCCACCCACTTGCCCCCATCTCCAACGAATTAGCGCGAGGGCGTGAGTTAATTGCTGGAAAGATTTTAATTGGATTGAGTAAGTAAGGCGATTAGATCGAGTGTGTGAGTCTTAAATGTTTCGTGTCGATTCTTTGAGAATTGAATTGCAAATGGGTTGGACTCTATGCCGAAGAGAAATGTATTTACTTATTTTTCATGGTTGGTATATGTTTTATTTTCCGACTTTTTCTTTTTTTTTTTAATGCTTAAACCGGAAAAATATGAAAAATAAGGCTATAATCTTCCGCTAAGAAACTATTCATCCATTATTTAATACTGTAAAATAGTATTTTTCGTACGAAGGACGTACAGTAAGTATACACCCGAATCATAAAAAACATTTTTCGTCATAGTAGGCGTAAAGTAGCCTAAAAGGATTGCTTTTTAAGTTACTTTCCGCCTACTGTGACAAAAAACTTATATTTGCTCTCATGGACAATCTTTAATCCTCGAAAAGGTTAGAACTATCATAAAGACAAAGTGTATATATATACGCAAAACCAGGAAATCGAAGCGTAAAAGAAACAAAGATGAAAAAAGCTAGAGATCAGGCTGACAGACGGGAAGTAAAATCAAACATAAAATCAAGCTCGAAAGAACCGATAAAGGTCTTTGCTAGCGAAGGGGGGAAAAGAGAAGCAAAGGCAAGCCCCGAATTCATTTCCAAAGCCGTACGGATACGGTGCGAAATGGCCGATGTAAATTTGTAAAACACTCGTCGCGTCCGCGCGCTACCTCACTCTCTACCTCGCACGGGTCAATGACAACGGTAATGACAATGGCAATGGCTTCGAGGGGCTCAGAAAAGCAAAGAGAGAGAGAGAGAGTACCCGTTGGAAATTCAATTAAGTTTAATGGGAGAGATCGAGGGGAGTTCTTGGCCAAGCAAGCGAGTGTGAGAGAGAGAGCGAAAAAGATAGCGAAGGATGAAGCCTCGCGGATAAAGGGGATAGGGAAAGAGCGAGAGCCAGAGCTCTGAATAAATGGACGCTTGACACCGTGATTCCGCGCAATGAAGATCGAGAAATTAGAGGGGGCTGAAGGCAAAAAGAAGATTCCACGCGCCTTGCGCGCTCGCACTCGTCTTCTGCTTTTTCTCGCGCGAGCGTTAGATTATTTGCATTTTATTGTCTCGCCGCGTAAACGCGTGTGCGTTTACGTATATATATATATTTTGCCTCACGGCGTTAACGATCTAGCGCTTGGCATTTCTCATTTCTCCGCGGCTCTTGAAGATCAATTCGAGGAAAAATTTGAAATTCCGATTTTTTTGTCCGTTCTTATAATTGATGGTTTTTTCTATCGTTGATGGTATAGGTACCGATAAAAAAGTGACAACAACATGTAGATGAATAAAAATATTTTTCTTTTAAAATTTTATTTCAAAACAAAGTTGAGCCAGTAACAGTGAAAATTTATTAGTTTCAAATTTGCATACGATATTTTGAGTATTTGAATAAATAACAGATTCATCATATCATGCGTAATAAAAATCTTCAACCGTCAAAAAGATTATGTTACTTTCTTTGACGTTATTATTAATTGATATATATGTATGTATATATTTATAAAACAAAAATGATTCAGTAGAAGTTATACGTAAAGTTCTACAATAGAAATTCAAACTAGAGCCATGATTCCCTTTACAAAATCAATTTCTTGGATTTGAAACCCAATTTGAACTAATTGAATTTGTTAAAGTAAAACAGATTTTAATTGAAAAGGAAGTAAATAAAAACATGACGTATTCATTTTTGTTTTATACAAATACCTGAACTAATGATAATGCGTCAAAGAAAACTTTATATTCTAATCTTTTTGGAAGTTGAAAATTTTCGTTACGTATGATATGATAAACCTATTATGTTTTAAACGTCTTTTAAAAATTAATAAATTTGTTACTTAATGAAGAGGGAATGATCAATATTCAATAAGCAAATGAAAATGTGTCATCTATTTCGTACAGCTTATTTTAACTTACGAAGGTGCAAACTTTATTAAGGAAATTTGAAAAAGTAACTGTCATGTTGACACGTTTCACAGAAAGCTAACACAATAGACAGTACTGCTAACATATCTCCATCAAACGGGAAAACCAACCAGAACCTTACGTTCCATGTCGCACCTCCTGTCTATTAATCAGACGTACATGCACGCAAACGCAATTCAATATTTATTCCCGCAGAAATCGAGCTTTATACACTCGTGCGGCCATCCTCTTCCTCTACTTCTCTCTCTCTTTCTCTTCTCTCCTTTCTCTCTTCGGTGACTTTAATTTCCCTCCCCGCGCACTCGCTCGCTCGCCTTTCCTCGCTTTTTCCTCTATTTAGCAGATTTTCCTCGCCGCACGCCCATCCCTCTTCCTTCGTTTTGTTCCATTTTCGCGCGCGCACTCGCGCTCTTTTTTTTATTTGCCCGCATTTTGTTTCTCGGCGCTTGCGGCCTGGCAGAGTGTCCGAGGTACGGAGAGAAAGAGAGAGAGAGAGAGATAGAGAGAGAGAGAGATAGAGAGAGAGAGAGAGAGAGAGAGATAGAGAGAGAGAGAGAGAGAAACAAACGGTTGGCTAGGCCGGTCACGCAGTCTCCTCCTGAATTGCGACAATTAAAGCAAAAGAAGCGCCACCGGCTCCTGCGCATTGCGCATGCATACTAAATTATCCTCGGATTTGTATGTGCGAGCTACCGACTCTCTCTTTCTCTGTTCTTTTTTCTCCCTCTCCGACTCTCTCTCTCTCTCTCTCTTTTCCTCTCGCCTTCTCTCCTTCACTCCCCCTTGCACACCTTCAACCGTATTCTCTTTTACGTGCCTTCTTTTAACCTGCGTTCCTCATTTTATTTATTCTCTCGTGCTGGTATTTTTTGCTTCCCATGTTTCTCTCTTTATTTATTTTCTTCCTTTCTTTTTGTTTATCCACAGCATTTTTTTACTTTTGTGTCCGTTGGATTTCTCTCTTTCCGCTATAAATTTCTATGATTTTCTATGAACTTGAATGTTTCAAAGGAGTTTAATTCACTCGAGAGTGTACCGAATTTTTAGTATGCTCGTATAATCTAAAATTCAGATCAAATAATAGAATTTGGGCATTAAAACATAATCATCTATACGAGTGGCAATCAATAATTAATAAGATTACATTAAATATATTTCGAGTTTATTATTGTTTCAGGGAATTTAAAAAATAATCTATTTATTTTTTCATTAACAAAATTATTTTTAATTATGGATTTCGACTACTTTTTCCTATAATTTTATACTGAAACTTATTCTTTAAGGGATCAGTCACGTATCTAAAAAATAGAAATACAATAGTATAAAATATTAATCATGAAAGAAGAACTTAAAGTAAGTCTAACTTAGTTATAGTACGGCTATAACAAATGGCAGCAATAAATTACGTTTGAAAAATTATTGTGCGATGGTTAAAACTATTATTAGTATTGCGTACGTATTTAATTCATAATTTAGAATAATTTTCATAGTTTAGAAGAATAAAAATAAGTATAGCAAAGTTTTATATAAAATAGTTTATATTTCAGGTCTATTGTTATTAAACAATAAACAGACATTTTTTCCCAAACTATTTTTCAATAATCAAACTTAAAAATACATATAAAGTCATTACTAGAAAAGACATTATTATGAAATATGCAAATTGAATTATGATGTAATGAAAAGTATAGTCCTTTAAGTTCAATCCCACTGTACGATTCTGTGGTAACAAATTTCAGGCGAAAATTACGTTTCACTTTGCGTCACTTTTTTCTTTTGCCATCAATTATTAATATAGTAGAATTATAAATTAAGTTTAGAGAAAGCTACGTTTAAATAAATTGACGACAATTTTTTTATTTCTATTTTGTTATCATAGAAACATTCAAAAAGTTTATCACAGTTTATTACAATTATTTTTTAATTTTATAAATTAATATCAAATCTACATTCAAACCACCGTTCAATAAACATAGACAAGAACAACAAAGATAATATAACAATGTATACGTCATCTTAGTACCCCCAACTTATCTACTCGTATCTTATAGGTGTATATTATATGCAGTGAAGTTCAAAAATCATTTTTCACAAAGCCCTCTATACTAAGCCTTTGTTTCCAGCTATTTTGAAAGCCGGTTTTCTTATACCCAAAATCCCCTTTCCACGCCATCGTCGTAGTAGCTGCTTGATGATGAAAGGAAAAGCGCACGAGGGGGGGGGGGGTAGAAAGAGGGAGGAGAGAGAAGTAAGTACGCGGAAAGAACCCAATAAAAAAAGTCGCGCGTCGACGGCGTTTGTCGGCTTATGGAGCGCGGGGCGCTCGGCTTGATAATTTTCTCTCGGTCCCTGCAGACCTTGGATTATCCTGTCGTCCAGGAGAAAATCACTCCTTGCTCGGTCATAACAAAAAAAAAAATTTCCTGCCCCTCTGGCTTCTGCGCCCTCCTTGTTCCCTTACTCGGCTTGCTTTTATCGGGAGCGCGGGTGAGTTGCTTTTTCTGTTTATTCGGGCAAACTGAATTTCGAAATACTTTACACACACGTGAAAATTTTGAACGATTGTATTATTTTATTGTAATTTGGTTTGTATGAACATTTGTAATTATTTCAATATGATTGATAATAACGTTCGCTGTTCACATTATCTCGTATGTGTTAGTGTATACGTATCAAAATATAATATTGTGGTTTTACGAAACAAACATTTTTATCAAATATATATTTTAATCATAAAACACAATGTAACTGTTTTTTAAAAACGAGAATTGTTAGTATAAAAATTTAAACGAAATATCTGTTTCCATGAAATTTAATTTAGGATTTACAAAAAAAAAACAGCAATTAAGTGATTGTACGTTATTAAAAATTGCTCTTTGATAAATTTATTTATAAAATCCCAGTCAACATTTAAATCATTTTATAAATATTTTCGTAATATTTATTCTCTGGAAATTGGAAAGTTAAAATTTTACCGATTTTATTAATTTACTAAAAAATACGATCTGATATGTATCAATAATTTAAATTTTAAATATCAATTTAAATTCATAAAAAAAATCCATTACGGGTTATCATAACAGTTGAATCATTTATTACGATCATTTAGTACAATAAATCAGTTCTATAGTACATTAACTTTTTTAGTTTATTGCGTGTAAACGGAAATTCGTTGAACTATAATTATCCAGATACAATGAATTACTCTAAGGTACAAAATAACGCACAATATCCACACATATCATCACACCACAGAATTCGTCTGTACTATACACACGTTCACTCGTTGGGCGACAGTTCGTCTAGCACTTTACGACACTCGCCGTCCTGATAGATTTCACCGTCGGGACATCGTGGCACCGTCCTCACGAAGGTAGTCACATCAAACACCGGCTTCACTCGTTTCACCATCTCCATTACCTCGACGATCGGCATGTCGCGATTATAGTTACCGATAATCCTCGTCACCGACGTCTGCATGCTCGATTCGCATCGGCATAGAGCGAATGCCAAGGCGAGTAGTGTTAAAATGATGTCTGCTCGCATTGCATGGAGTTGTGGTTGCGGAGTGAAATGTTTGGTGTTGCTAGCGTTCATGTTTTATAGTGTGGTCAGTTGGGAATATCTCAATTGGAAACTGGTTTTTCAGAGCTCCAAGTCTAGTTCTAGTTTTGCTACATGTTATTCTTTGTATTTGTATTCATAGGTATAGTTGGCTGTAGCTCGAAAATCCAGTTTTTTCTTTTTCTTTTATTACAAGCGACGAATAATCGTGTTATGAAAATAGAAAATTTACATTTTTAATACTTCTCTTTTCTCATAACTCGTGAGAAATTTCAAAAGTTCCCGTAGCTTTATATTCAGTATTCTGGACAGTATGAATTTCAAAAAAATATTTTTCTATACGAATATTATACTACATCTGCTCAAACCTTATATACTATACCGTACTAGATATAGATATATTTACGACCGCGCTATAATCACTCATCTATCCATACACACATACACACGGGGCGTCTAAATCTTTACTGCAAAGAGCCTCGTCGAACCCTCTCACACACACCATCAGCCATCATCTCCGTGCGTTGCAGCAGCCCTAAATTACGGTCGCGTCGCATCTCGCGTTCGCGCGCGATGTTTATGCTAATCAACGGTTCAGCATCCAGGCACGCTCGCGCTCGTCCACAGTTGTCGGGTCATTCGGCGATCCGTGCACTTAATATGTGTCGTTGGGATTAGCCGCGTCGGCCATGGTGCCTGGAGTATGCGGAGTTGGAGCGAACGCTGCTAGTGCTGCTGTGTGGACGTGTCGGGCCGGGAGTTCAGATTGCGCGCAGCCGACCACCGCCGTTAAATCCCCCGGATCACAAAGCAATGTCTTGGGGGACGGATGTCCCTGATTAACGCGCGACAGCGTAGCAGTAGCACAGAGCGTGGCGTGTACGACGACGACGACGGTGTGTGCTGCAGTAGCAGCAGCAGCGTGGATCAGCTGATGTTTGTTGCTAGATTGCGCGTCCACTCCGTCTCTGCCGCCGCGTGCTCTCAACTTGCGTCTGCGTATACTGTGCGGGTTATACGTATGTGTGTTTGTGTGGCTGTCGCGTCTTGTTGTTCTGCCTTCCGCTACTGGTCTTCGCGCTCGTCTCGGCCTTCTTCCGTTCCATCTTCCGCGACCGCTACTTCGTCTTCCTCGCTGCACGGACTCCTTTATGTACATATAGCTAAGTTTCTGTCAAATCGAGAGGTCAAAAAATAAATTTTCTGATAATTCCCAGGAAATGTTCTGCTACTTATTCCAGATACTCCTGAATTTTTTTAGATTTTTTTTACCTACAGTTTTCGATATATAAAAGGTCAAAAACTGAATTTTGATAACTTTTTGTATTTTTTGCCGATTTTGATTAATTTATAACTTCTCAGGGAAACATTTTTAAGATAAACATAATAATAGATTGTTTTCTCAGCTTTAAAAAAAAAATACGTTCAAAGCCGTACATATATGCATTTACTTACATATATATGCAAAAGAAACATAATTTAGAAAATTAAAAGTCTGATCAGAACTATCTATACCAAAAAATTCATGGAGATATCTCTTTTGTTGTACAAAAGTGTCCGTGTATCGACTTTATTACAGAAAATTAACGGAAAAGATTTTTAATAAGAATTAATATGTAACAGTAACGTAACAAACGTAAAAGTAGTACTATTTCAAATGTCAGTTATGTACCAAAGATAAATATTAAAATTTAGTTCAAATTGACGGTATAATTATCAAACAAAAGTAGAATATTCTTTTTTGTCATAAAATTAATAGCGAAAAAATAGATTCTTTATATTTAATCTACTAATAGTTTACAGTCATAATTTATCCATTCATCCTCAATTATTAGATTCCAATATACATAACAAACAAAAATACTACTTTACAACTTCCATCACACAAGTTCAAACCGATATTCAATACCTCAAAAAAAGTTCTTTAAGCAAAAGTTTATTCAGCAGCGTTTAAATATTCCACTTATGGGCGCGCGCGCAAGTCAGTCGTCGTAGCAGTCGTCGTAGTTACGTTTGCGCGGTAAATTAGGCCGGTATGTAGTGAACAGGAGCGTATTTTATACACGTCGACGACGACGACAACGACGACGACGATGTCGACGAAGCGCGTATATACTATCTCGCGAAATTATGCGCGTGCGAGCGTTGATTCAAAGTCCTTGCCGTCGCCTTTGCTCTCGCCTAATTGCAGGAGGGATTCTGTAAGCTTTTTTACCTGTTTGTTGGAACTAGGTATATTTGTATGGATAACAATGAAGCTGCGAGGATTGTTTTTCGTGTATAGAAGCCAGAATGGTAGGAATTTTTATATTAAATTATGAATGAATTTCTGGTTACGTGGAAAAATAAAAGGAAATTTTCGTTGTTGAGTCTTGGTAAAAAGTAAATAAACTTTGTTGGTTAGCATATTAATCAAATAGAGAAATTTTATTTTAGAATAATGTCGAAATTTAATTAAAACAATTTAAAACTATATTTTAAAGCATTTATAATAATATAGATGTAACATCTTCAGATGTATATAAATAATTGTTTGTCGTCGACAACAGTAACATAATCAAGGCGCGACGTTTTTATTTTAATAAATAATAATTCATTCGCCAACCGTTGGCTAACATATCTACTAGAACGGTTAACTATGCGGATACTAAATGATAAAAAGAAACAGGGTAAGGTAAGAGAAACAAGTGTATAACCAAACTCAGCTTGTTCTGTATTAAAACATTTTTCTAACAATATTATTTAAAAAAAATATATATATATGTAATATATGTAATATTTATTCATAGAAAAAATGATTCTAAAGGGAATAAAATCACCATAGTTGTATACAAAAATTATTTAAACAAACACCCATCATTATTCATCGAGACAGTCTGAAAAGGGAAAAAAAGCAATTT
Source organism: Torymus tubicola (assembly GCA_035583055.1). Taxonomy (NCBI): domain Eukaryota; kingdom Metazoa; phylum Arthropoda; class Insecta; order Hymenoptera; family Torymidae; genus Torymus; species Torymus tubicola. The sequence goes on along the minus strand of JAWWEQ010000050.1, from coordinate 199,576 downwards.
CCATCTAAAAAGTCTTTCCATTACAAGTCTGTTAACCTTTCATCACAAGACCGTTGCTGTCCCGTTCGCGAGCGCAAACTAATAATAATAAATTCACGAGAAAACTTTCCGATTGAATCAACGCAAAAAATCCGTACGACCGCCCGGGGACAGAGACAAACGACGCCTTAAAAATGAAGACGTTTTCCACTGCTTTACGAGCACCGAGTGAACCTGTTAACAACGTCATATAAATGCGTTATTGCCTCACCTTTTCGTGCTTTATCAACAATTTCGCTATCCTCTCATATACTCGCGCAAAAAAAATCATGAAATTTCCACAGCACGGGTTCACTTTTTACCCGTAACCCAACGGTAAATCTCATCCGCCATCCTAAATATTCATTTGGAATGCATCGCCGAACAGTCATTATCGTGTGCAGGAACGCGCGAGGCATTATTATATGACACGCGCGAGCAATTAATAATCCCCATGGCCGCACTCGACCGACGTGCTTTTATCTTTGTTCTATATATGCGCGTTGCCCGACTCTCTCGTCACACCGGTATCACTTTAGTCGCTAAATCACGCGAAAGCGTGTCAAGCGTTATGTACGGTATAATTATGTTGCGAATAGTAGCACGCGTCATGGGTGTGAGTGAGTTGGGTCAAGATTATTTTAATGAAATTAGTGGTCTAATGTGAAAAGTAAACTAAATCATGTTGGGTAAGATAAATTTAAAACGTTTCCTCTAATTTTACTATCAGAGATACTGCTCCAAATTAGTTCATGTCAATTCAAAATACCTATTTCTGTATTTTATAGTGTTCTTTCAGAGTCATAATTCATATGAGCAGATTCGATTATAATATTTTGGGATTAGGGGATGTTTTACTACTTTATTAGAGTGTATACATACGGAGAGCTGATTTTAACTACGGCAGCATCAAGTTACTACACGCTAATACAGCATTGTTTCTTGATACTAATAGCGTATGAATTTTAGCACGCGCAGTTTGATACTTCTCGCTGCTACATGAGTAAACAATATGTGCGCGGAGAGTAGCGCCATCGCACTAGTGTAGCTTAGAAGCTGTCACGTGTCAATAGCAAAGTTTCATACCACGGTGGTATGAGATTCTTGCAATCGAAGAGTTGCATTTCGTTCACGTTTTAAACCTGCGGACGGATCGACTAAAACCGTTGCACGAATTCCATGCTCTCGTGGTATGCACTCACTGCTTTCGGAGCATAGAAGTCTCTCCTGCACTACTAGTATGAATTTTATACTTTTGCAGTCTTCGTGTTATGCCACTGTAGTACTAATACTATAACTATACTCTTAAAGTCTGAATTTGTGCTACATTTACGTGGACTTCATGCTACTTAAGTACAAAAAAAATGTATGCTTCTATAGCGCGAGCTTCCATACCATCATAACTAAATTGAGCTCTCCGTGTGAGGAGTTATAAATTAATGAAAATCGGTCAAAAATGCACAAATTCATTAAAATTTAGTTTTTGACCTCTTATATCTCTAAAACTGTGGGTCAAAAAAATCTAAAAAAATTCAGGGATATCCAAAATGAGTAGCAGAACATTTTCTGAGAGTTATAAGAAAATCTATTTTTTGACCTCTCGATTTGACAGAGCCGAACCGCGACACGAGGGCTATAGCCGTATACGGGGACTCAGCTGTGTTCGCGCGCGCTCTCTCCTCGTGAAGCAGAGCGCCGTAGCGCCACCCTTCGTACGCCGTTAGCACTAAATTTTTTGATAGGATTTGACATCAAGTAGAGGCACAAAAAGTTTCCACTAGTTGCTCTACAGAAATTCCCTGCAGACTGAAGGAAAAAAATTTATAATTGATTTTACGGTTACTAATTTCGACACTTGATTAATCGTATACGAAAGCATCTTTCACCACGAAACTTTTTACAGATAGATTGCATGTAAAAAATACTTTCAAATGAATCCCTTATATGTCATATTTACTTCTGCATTAATATAATGTGAGAAATGTGCCAAAAAAGTGAGGTTAGAAAATCCCAAAACAAAGTATAAAGAGTACGGCATCGCCCTGCTCGCTTGAGATGTCACGTTACGTTCCTTACTCGCCAAGCAGGCCGCTGCAGCGCCCTTGAATTTTTTTGATCATTATAATTAACCATAACAACGGATTTGTCTTTTTCTTATAAAAATAATTATTAAACATTCGGCGGACATGTTTGAAATCAACATACACTAAAATGTAATAATTTCGAGAATATATTGACAAATATACAACCTAGATAAATTTATAAATAGAAATTAGTCATTCAAATTCTTCATTTAAAGTTCTTCATATAAATACATACCCAGGTGGTAGAGATTAACCATAAAATATTACTTCCATTAAATTATTCACCGAGATATTCAACAAGTCGTACATTAAATTTTAATCTGATGGCGTATGCATAACATGACAATGTATTACGAGTCATATATATTGACATAAAATCAAATCAAACGGCAGAATGCATTATTAATTGTGAAAACCGTTAAATATTGTAATGGTGTTCTCATAAACGTAGCTGTTTCACTTTTCTACACCATTTCAACAAATCTAAATACGACCTACTTTATCGATCTTGTATAAATAATCAATATCATAAGCTTCTTTACTTATAAAACAGTAACTAATATTCAAGATTCTTGGTGAATATTTTTACTAAAATCAAAAAAAAACCTCGTTGTGTAAGACAATATTCGTATTTCAAAACATAATACACATTCCATGCAAATCATACCGTACCTTTAAATTATTTCATCGTCCACACCTACCTCATCCCTAAAATCTGCATCTCCACCCATTTTTCTCACCGTACATAGCACTCTCTTTCCGAATAATTACTCAGCACATATAGCGTCCTGCGCGTCCAAGCACACAAACAAAACGTCTCGCGTTACTCACCTTGTGCTCGCGCGAATTACAGGGCCCTAATTACGGCCTAATGATGAGCCCGCCTCTCCGGCTCGGATGGATATATAATATATACACGCGATCGGTGCAGTCGCTCGTGCGCGTGCGCGCGTACACAAACGTCATGGTGAAATTAAAGGGCGAGAGATGGAAGGTAACTGGATCTTTGTGCTTGCAAGCACGAAACTGCCTGTTAGACTGGGATGCGCGCGAGAACGTAGCTATATGGGAGGATCGCCAAAGGTGGGGAAAAGTAGTAGTAGTAGTAGTAGTAGTAGTACGACGACGACTCACGAGCGGTGTCGTGCTCTTTAATTATTTTGCGGTGCTTCCGCGCAAAACTGAGAGATAGAGAGAAGGAGTATAGATGGAGCTTTGGTAAACGCGAGAAAAGTAGTGCGAAGCCTTTATGGAGGTGGCGAGGAAAGAGGGTGTAAACTGAACGGACGAGAAATCGGTTGTTTTGTTTATGATGTGGCTCGAGAGGTGTTCGTAAATCAGATGGTGGAGTGTTGAATGGCAGAAATAAAAGGAATAAATATGGTGGTTGTAATTTGTATATAACGATTTCTTTGCAAGAGTTAAAAACAAAGTGTAATGTAAAAACTTGGTTGTCATGTTTTTATGAATAAATGTACGATTACTTTACATTAAGTATTTCATAATCTATTATTTCTAAACAGTAACTATAATTTATCTACTTCTTCTGCGAAAATTCCAATAAATCTTATTTTTAGCCTCTCGTACAATTTCTTATTTTTGGCAACAATACCTAACAACGAAAATACCATTTTTTTTTCTTTTTCATTTCCAATAAGTCGTGCAACAATGTACCACCGCTGACCCTTACATATCGCACATTCGCTTCGTTGTAATTCCCCCAGAGTCTACAACAACCTCGAACCATCGACATTCAGTATCCACGCGCATCGACAATCGCTCATCGACCGAACCGACGAAAACGAAAAAAAAACGCAAGAGGACGTGAAAAACAAGCGCACGACTCTCGCGTGGGTAGCAGCGGCTAGAGATTTAACGAGGATTTCCCTCTCTTGTATCGACGCTCCCGCGCGTGTGCAACACTCGAAATGGCAGGGCAATTGTCATCGAGTTTCCACCTATCGCGAAAGCGAAAACGCGAAACACGAGGAGAAAGAAGACAAGAGAGACAGACACGTATATATAGAAACCGAAGAGAGCGGGAGAGAGAGAGAGTCACTCGAAACTCCCGCAGGGAGACAGTCAGAGAGTAGCGTAGAAAGGGCGGCAAATCGCCGGCGGACAGCTGTAATCAGTATCGCAAACGAGATTTCCTTTTCGCACTCGCCCACGCGTACATATATATGTACATATACATATATGTCCGACGCGTCGGGGTTTGTAACACATTGTGCGCATCGTGCGGTAGCGTCGCATTCACGAGTACCTAGTAGAGACTGCGGGCGCAATCAAGGCGAGCGCGCGTAACCGCGGCTGTCCGTGCGCTGAGCCACTCTCTCTCTCTCACTCTCTCTCTCACTCTCTCTCTCTCTCTCTCACTTGCGTCGGGACGAGAGATTAACAAGACGATACGCGCGTACGCGCGCGAAAGGATGAATACGCCGGCGATTAGTAGGGGCGACGGGTAAAGTCATTTTCCTACGATTTAATGAGCTTTCACGAACATTTTAGTATTTTTAGAGAACGATTTTTTATTTTTACTGTTGTTTATTATAATGACGTAAACAAAATACGTGTTCGAAGTATAAAGATGGCATATTATTAAAAAAGAATGGAAATAATGTTTTGATTAAAGTGTGTTTTGGTAGCCTTGCGAAAGACACGTGGCCAGTACATAGAGCATGCGAATGTTTATGTTTTTAAATATGTTAACTGTTATAAAACAATCAATTATATCTGCTATAGCCGCAAGCTTTTTTTATTAATCCTTATATCGTCGCTTCCGAATAGAAAGGCGTTATTTCAGAATCCGCATGAAGAAGGCGTCATTTCGGAGTCCAAATTTAAGTTGGCAGCACTGCCATAATTTTTCTTATTTAAATTTATAACCAAATTGTTACTTAACAAAATTTTTTTTTTTATTTTTATAAATAATTTTATAAATAATTCAAACATGTTTTAATTTTATCAAAAAACGATGTATGACTTTATTTAAATAGAATTTTATTTGTTACTTACTTTTGAATTAAATCTTAAATTTGAATGTTTTAAATGATAGTAAATAATTATAAATTAAAATAATATCGTCATTAAGTTTCGTTGTATTTATTATCAATATGTTACTATAACATGATTATATGTATTAAAAAGTCATGTAAAGTGATTACCTTTAGATTTAAGTGTATCACTATCAGAAATAAAAATATTATAAATAAATATACTATGGATGAATAATAACTAAAATAAAGTCTTCTGTACAGACATCATAGATTATAGTGAAATTAAATAAAATAAAATGTTTTTATAAATACATATAATGTATTTAAGAACTCGCAATATCAGAACGTCAGTCATTCCTTTTCCTTCCGTTATTTTACACTCAAAGCATTGAGTGGATACGCATGATTTCTTAATACATACAATCATGTTATAGTAAAATATTGATAATAAATACAACAAAACTGAATGACGAGATTATTTTAATTTATAATTATTTATTATCATTTAAAACTTTCAAATTTAAGATTTAATTCAAAAGTAAGTAAAAAAATAAAATTCTATTTAAATAAAGTAATAGATCATTTTTTTATAACATTAAAACATGTTTAAATTATTTATAAAATTATTTAAAAAATTAAAAAAGAATTTTATTGAGTAAAAATTTGGTCGTAAAATTAAATAAGAAAGATTATGGCAGTGCTGCCAACTTAAATCTGGTTCGTAAAAGTTAGCTCGTGAGATAACGCTTTCTTCATTCGGACTCCCAAATAACGCCTTTTTCACGCAGATTCTGAAATAACGCCTTTCTATTCGGAAACGACGATATAACATATGTAAAAGAAAAATAAATAGTTAAAGTCGAGCATTAAGTATTAAATTTGGTTTAGCGATAAAATATTAAAATTATTCAATTTTATATTAGCTATTGTCGAAAATCTTTATGAATACTTTCAACTTGAAAAGCTAGTTTAAATATATAAACACGACAATGTATAAAGCATCTAAAGGTAAATACATATGTATTTTTATATTCTATGACAGCAGAGTTATATGTGCGCTAATACGTTTTATCCCCACCATCGAAATTTCAACGTGAAATTTTTACGTGGATATAAAAATAAGTCTTACATCGTAAAATAATATGTCGATAAAAGGCACTAGCACGGTCCACTAACCCGATTCTCTATATCTGGAATTGACTTAAAAAAAATATTAAGAAATAATTGCTATCCTACTGAAATTCAACATTGACCCTCAGAATCGATAAAAATAACATTACGAAATTGTTAAAATAAGAAAATATAAGAAAAAAACTATAAAAATGAAAAATTATTCTGAAAATCTCGTAGATGTTCAAAATTGAAGAAATGATCAACTTTACAATGACAACCCATAACTGACTTTTATAATCTTTTTTCCACACAAAAAAGATTATCCTCAATTCCAAAGAAAAAAAATATTTCTTACGAGGTACATAAACTACATTATATCGAGACACGAAACGTTGATTAAAAAATATAAATCTCGTTTCTATACTTTTACGCGTCACATCTTTTGAGTCACAAGCTAGAGAGGGAAAGAGACGCGTGTACATCGCCCTTCGGACGATAAATTAGCGTACGTAATACGCGCGCGCGCGGGTGGACGACGTCGAAGTGTGTGAGATAGAACGTGAAGCTAGCCTTCTCCTCTCACTCTCACACACACACACATACGCATGTACGCACACATACTATATACTGGGGTCGCGACGATCCAACGTCAGGCTAATCTCGTGAAGCGACAAGTAAGGGCTTCTAATTCGAAGTTATGAATGACAGTTTTGGGTTATACGGTCCTTCTAGCTTCCGTTTTCATGCGCGCGATACTATATACTACTATACAGCTATATATAGCCACTGTTTCTCCTTGTCGCCGCTCGAAAATTAGCGAGAAAAAAAGGCGCTTGGAAAAAAGAAGGGAAAATAGGAAAAAGCAAGAAGGCAACGTGTGTGTGCGTGCTCAGAGATGAAGGAGATGTAGGATGGGAACGAAGAGGTGGGAGGATGGTTAGGGAATGGGAAATTTAACGCGTGTCAACGCAAATCCTGTTAAATGGATCACGCCGGCGCTTGACGTTCATGCCGCTCCCGTTAACCATTATTGGGATTCCTAATGCGACGGATAAGACACGTCGAATGCGAATGTATGCGCGCGACCTTTGCTCGCGTCACTTTATTAAATGTTCTTCTGATTTGACGAATGTATACCGGGATTGAGTGAGCTTTTGATGAAGGGAGATGTTTGATATAGTAAAATGATAAAGTTGAAATCTTCTCGTGATATATATAGCTTTAGCTTTAAAGTGAAGTGGAAAGACACTTCATGGTAATACGTTTGATATATAATGCAAATAAAATTAATATTTCTGTCTCGATACTTGCGTACAAGTTATTTTATTTTCCTATTTCTTTGAAATTACATTTGTTCATTTTACAACTTTGTCTATAGTTTAAACTGTAATTGAAATTGAATACCATAAACCGAAACTAAAAACTATTTTGAAACCAAATATAGTCATAAAACTATCTAGAGATTATCCAATTGCTTTCTGAATCTTTTAAACATACGTATTACTGGAATACTCGTCTTGAAAAAGTATGCAAGAAAATAAACAATAAAAACAACACTGTCACTACTATATGCATAGACCACAAAGCCTCCGATAACAAACGTTAGTCAACTTACCCTCCACATAAAAATTAATAAGCAAATTCGCAAGCAAAAGGTCACCAGTTGTCAATGCATATATATAGCACTGCATCCACAAACGGAATAGCTCTCAATATTCGTTTATTTTGCCGTAGAAGAGAATAAGAGAGCTACATAACGTACTATAACAGAGGTTAAAACAAGTGGGAGAGAGAGAGAGAGAGAGAGAGAGAGAAGTGGTCGCCGCGCGCGAAACCGACTCGGTCACGACAGCTGGCAAGCTATACCAGGCACTGACCACAGAGCGAGAGCAAGAGAGAGAGAGAGCTACAGGCTGCAGCAGCTGTTGAATTTGCGCCAATGTTCCTTTGACTATAAACAAACGCGTGCGAGCGCGTAGGTACAGCTTTGCCGGTCCGATGAGCGAATTAGCGATCGCGCCACCGCCGCCACGGCCGTTTCATTTGCCGCGTTTCTCGCGCTCAAGCTCGCTTATGTATGTATGTGTATATATATATGAATGTGTGTGTATGTGTATCACGTAATTTTGCAAGCTGAGAGGCCTGCGTCGCAGCTAACCAAGTTAATTTATTACGGGTGTGAGGGGAGGGTTCGAGAGTGTTGAGATAGATGATCGTAGGTGGATATGTGTGTATATGTCTTATTAAAAGCTACAGATTATTATTAATTACCATTGAAATTTTATAAATATTTTTTAATTCATTCCAAAGTAGTAACATGGTGATATAGTCAGACACCGCAATCCGTCATATATATAATATTTACTTGTCGCACCTAATTTAATAATTTATATATGTAAACCCTTTTCAAATAGAACTGCGTAAACCACTGCAACATCTACTCTCGGTAATAGCGTTAATTAGTCCCCTTGTAATAACCACCATCAAAAGCGTAAACGATATTATCATCCTTTTCTGGTTACATATTATACTGCACTTCTTTTCCTCGCCATTGTAATTATTACCATCACCTCACGTGTCGTCGCTTTACTTTTGCATAACAGTGACAAAGGAAATTTAATTGTCGAAAATCCATGCTATACCTCGCATACATACACACATACACACACATGTAGGGGTTCTGGCTTACAGTTAGCTCTCATTAGCGTGGCATTATTGACGTACACACCGGGCTGGCTTTTCGTTCGTTTCATCGCTGGGTGATGTGATCCTCCCTCCATTTTCCGCTCACCTCTACACGTACATAAATCGGTGGTCAATCATGCCACGCGCTAATTATTTTTGTCCCATTTCATATATATATATATCGAGTGGCCACCCACCATAACAGGGATTAACGCGCTGAATTACAAATAAATTCAAAGTCGATGTATATATATATATATATAGGCACGAACAAACGACGTGTAACCCCCTCGATAATTGGCTTAACGATGGAAAATCTCTTGCGTAACTGTGATGCGCCAACGTGCCGCATATGCGTAACTCTTCACATAGCCATGTGGCGCATTCTGCGGGATTAGCACGTGTACAGGTATAAAGTTGAAAAATAGTCATGCCCATGCAATTCGGATAGAATTGTACAAAAAAAGAGCTTTATAGTGAAGAATGGTTGCTGTTTGACAATATTGATAGCAAGGTATAATTTCCTTTAAAAAATGAGTTCTAGAATATTTTTCAGAAATTTATATTTATTTACAAAAATATTAAAAATAAAATACTCACGCATCAATAAAATTTTGGGAACAAGAAGTATTCGTATTTTCAGATAAATCAGCTTGGAATATCATTTTTCAAGAAGTTTTGTAAACTAACATAGCAAAACTTCAAAATAACAATAATCACAATAGAAAATTTCATACTATATATAAAAATATAATGTTCTACTTCTAAAAAGCAATATTAATATTTGCAATCACAAAACTACGAAAAATATCGATATATTATTATATTAATATTCCGTTCATTCTGAATTTCCTACCTATGCACGTCTTGTCTTATTGTCATGGAACATCTCGAATACCTCAACGTATAGGCGTGTTTGATTATGGTCCAAGCCTCTAGATGTAAAGTCAAACATACCAGGCACACCGCTACTCCCATATTCACACAGCCACTAATGCATAACGTAAATATAACTTATACACACATGTATATAGGTAATTCTAGTTTGAGGTAAAAGCGAAAGAAACAACCCAAAAAATATGAGCATTTTCTTGATAATACTTAAATCATCTTTTCACCCGTAGAAAATACCCACTGATAAAACCCAACATTCAGTCATCTCAATACGTTGAATTTTCACAATCGTTACATAATAAAAATTATAAATAAATATGTAATACCATCAAATTAAATACTAATAAAAAGATATAAAACAGTTTAGTACACTTTGTATAAACAAAATTAAGAATAGACAATTAGAAGTGATATTAAATTTTCTCAAAAATTGATGTCAAAGAAATCCAAGCGCTTCTAATAAATTTTTATTTTGATTTTGTCAAAATATTGTTTCATCCTTCCAAATATTTATATTTTACTGATCGTTCATAGATAAACAGATTATGATACATTGATAAACAATTTGCCCTGCGATAACTGCCTTTCAATTGTACAACATCGCATTAATCATTTTTCTAATATGCCGCTAAAGGTTCACTCTCGTGTTTGCATGTCAGGGTAACAAGTGGTTAGCGTAACTCTACTCTACATACAGCTGAACAAATTAATCATCATCACTTTACAATTAGCGTGGCGTGCTTACCAAGAAGCTTATCCAATCGTTATTCAAATATAAACTACTCAACTTTCATAAAAACGCAATCGCCCGCACATTGCGAATGAAGTTGTATACGGTCAATTTTCACGAACGACAAAATACCTCGCTTCTCTTTCCTTTTTCAAATCGCACTTTAACTATTAATCATTAACAATAGACGCTCGACCGTCAACTTATAATTTATTCCATTCTATTTCTGCATCGCCCTATACAGCACACATTGATGAATGTTTACCGAATATCTCTGCGGGAAAATCCACCAAACTCCCGATAACTCAGCGACAGCTCGCGGACATAATTAGTCGGTACCACGAACCCTCGCCGATGAATTATGAATCTCCGGTCGATCGTGGGGAGAAGCCGATAATAACAAAAAAAGAAAAACTCGATAAATCAATCCATGAAAACTTCCGTGAAACAAAAAAAAAACAAAAAAAGACAAACGAAAGCTACCGACTTCAATAACGCCGTCGTTCCCGCAGCTTTGCGTGTATCTCTCGCACGCTCGTTTCTTCTTTTTAATTGTGGCACTCTTTTCGCGAAATTCGCACGAATGAAAAACGCGCCGGGTTTTTCTCGTTTCCGCCGGCAGCGCTATTAATCGGAGCGAGAGACATGGCACTGGAGTGACGATGAATTTCGCGGATTGAGGAAATTCCCTTTATTAGGTAGATTTAATTGCAATTTTCGTACGCGAGCGTTTTAATTAAAGCGCCTCTCATTCCCCTCCCCTCCCCCCGCGTTCCCATAAGAATTACGCGTTGGAAATTGATTCGCTGTTTTTCGCCGCGCGGTGTACCGACGCGATTTATTATTATATTTCTCGCTCTTCGTGGCGCGGTAAAAGGGGTCGCGAGGGATTTTACGTCCTCGCTCTTCAATCTCTAATTTAAACTGTCGCTCTCCCGTGCGCCCAGGATAATCGCCAAATAATCGATTTTCCGGCCGCGACGAACGGAAAAAGCGCGCGCACTCGGCCCGAGAGGGCTAGCGATTTATTCAAACTCTTCTTTTTTTTTTGGAATCCGAGAGGGTTGGGTTAGCTCAACTTTGTTTTCGTCGGAGGGCATTTTTCGTGTGTCGGGTTTGCATTCTCTTTTTACGGCAGTTTATGTTTTTTCCAAGAGAAGTTTCGATCGCTAAAGTAATTATTTGGATATCAAGAATATATAAAATACGCTACCATTCTCACGTTTGGAAATCACAATCCCAGATTTAAGTGCAAATTAATTTGAATTGTATTGTTAGTTGGATATATCGAAATTAGAATCATCCATGAACTATTTCGTTTATATAATGCTTTGTTTTTACAAATATTCATATATATATGTGTGTGTGTATGTGTAACAACTCTGAGCTGCACATCCACTAAAAATTAATAAGAATGGTGTTTCAAGAGTTAAATGAAAAATAAAATATTTTTAAAAATATTTCAATTTTATATAAAAATAACACAACCTGTTGAAAATATAGCCACAATAAATATTGTATAAAGTAACATCACGTTTTCCGAGAATAAAATTTAAACAATATTATTTTTTATGTGTACACTTCATTTTTCTCAAAATGAAAAAAAAAGAAAATATTTCTTTTGATTGGGAACATAAGTAATGGTATATTTCAACGCGGAATAGCTTTTTTAATACAAATTTTAATATTTTTCATGAGTATTGAATTTCCCTACCATGAAATTCACAAGTTAACTGCAATTTTAGATAAAATCTAGATATATTGGATCCATTCCATTACAAATCAAAATTGTATACGTCAGCGATTTGGAAAATACGAGTTATGGATACCTCTAAAATGTAGTGGAACTCATTATTCAAATAATAACCTCAGTGGAAGTGAAAAAATCATTGTCGTGTACTATATTAGTTATAGAATAGAAAAAATCAATCTCAGGGTGTGCTTCAACTTTTTTTTTTTATCATTTTTTTAGACAAATTATGGACGAATTTTCGTGAATTTCTACATACCTATATATAAAATAAGTATATTTGCTTAAAATAAAATTAAAAATATTTTTAACTCTATAACCAAATCTATAACACTACTATCTCAAAAAATATTCAAATATAATTAACTGGTAACTTGTTTTTCGTGAACCCTCGTCTACCAGACCTAAACCATAACCGAACATCAGCAAATTAAAAACGTAATCGTCTATTCGAAATTCCAATCAGAATTCGGTCCGATCGATTCTCGTCTATGTCCTTCCCTCCCTGCTCCTCTCATGTCTGCCAAGCATTGTTTTCGTCCCGGGCGACGTGTACACACATAAGCCAGTGCACGCGCGCGCGCGCGAGTGGCGCCGTCCATGATCGGTACTCACAGCTGTACACGCCGGACATTTAGACGCAATTACCTCCGCCAGGTGGACGAATATCCTGCCGGCTGATTGCTGTGCTGATAACTGGTAATTAGCGCGTGTCCGTCGTCTGCATACCGAGTTTCTCCATGTATTCCAGCGTGTTTGTATATATGTGTGTGGGTATGTATGCATGTGTTGTCTTCTGATTTCATTTCGCCCACATTGCACGATTCGCACATCCTTCTTCTCTCAACGTCGTCTCTGGCGATAATTGCTAATAAGAATTAAGAAATATTTGCTTTTCATAATGTACGTTGTAAGTTTGTACATATTCCTTTAGTTATTTTACATTTTTATTCCTTTGCACTGGATTGTTTAATTTTAACGATTCCTAGCTTAAATTAAAGCTCTTCACTTCTACTTAAGCGTTAAATAATAACATAAACTCATTTAAAGAATTTTTGAAAGTGTCGTTGAAATGTTCACTTGAAACATTATAAAATAATAGATAATCACATTATCTTGGGCAAGTAAATTCGCATGAGTAACTAATTGTAGTTACAGCCAATTATCGATATTTGGACAATATCGTACACCCCCTTAACTTTCTGTACCAATTAGAAATTTAAATCCATGACTTTGATAAATAAATCAATCCAATAAACGTTGGAAAGAGTACTTCCATAGAAAAGCATCGAGCCAATATTCCTCTGTTCAATTATTTTTTCATTAATCAAACCCCCAATATACGCCGAAACACATACGTTATATATACACACAGCACACACTTGAGCAGTGACATTGCCGAAGTATTGCATCAAATTAAAATACGACAAGAAACAACGACGTCCAGCGTATGTATAGTATGTATACAGCAGACCGCAATATCGGCCTCAAGTGTCTCGCCACCGCAACAAATCGTCCAACCCTCCGTCGATGAATTAATCCAGCGCCACTCTCCTCGTACTGGTGGACAAATTTTTTTCGAAATTAACATCCCTTCCCCTCCAGCCTCTTGCCACACTCTCGTTCCTCATTTTCGCCACGTCCGATCGGTCGAGAGTAGGATAGGGTGTGATCCCGAGAGCGAGAGTGAAGAGTCAGAGACTGGGACCAACGCGCGTGATATACGTTTTAATATCCGGACGATTCGAACCCTCGCTCTCTCTCTCTCTCTCTCTCTCTCTCTCTTGGCTCCTTTCGTCTGTTCGCGCGCAATTTTTTCCCCCTTTGTCACTTTCTGTCCTTTCCATCTCTCTCTCTCTCTCTCTCACATACATACACACATTACCACAGTTCAGTGGCCGACCGGCCGGCAGGCTGGCCGTTCGATCGATGGAAAACACGCGCGCGCGTGCGTGCGGTTTTTCGATGTATGTGTATATACTACATACGTGGGTGAGAGAGAGAGTGAGTCGCGAAGAAATTACACGCGTGATTTATTGCGGCCGTCGACGATTTAGTTCCGCCGGTGATTTTTGTAAATGGACTTTCGTTGCGCGCACTTTGTTCGGGACAAAGTTCGGCATAACTGTACAATGCTGGCGACTTGTTTTATTTATGTTGCTACATCGCAGTCGTGCGATGTGAAAAATTGCTTCTTTAATAGTTTCTGTTTTGGTGATGAAAAAAAAAGTATAACTGAAATGCAAGTGATTCATGTAATTATGTGATAATTTATATAAATTGTGATATTATTGTAATATTTAAGATTTTTCTACACTTTTCGTTTTTATTTCTATACCATCTTAATTCCGATCCATTTAAATATCAATAAGCTGAACTCATTCGACTGATAATACACTTTATAAATACACACCTTGTTAAGCTTCCAGCTTATAAATTATAGACTACTAAAACGTGTCAACAGTGAAGTCTTGTTTAAATTTAGATGTGTGTATGTATGTGTGTGTGTGTGTGTGTGTGTGTGTACGTACGGGTGGTGCTAATACAATTATAATCAGTTGAATAATTCGGCACTATAATTTTAGCTGAAATGAAACAATTATGTTTACCTCAAAAGGCAAGACCTAACAAATATTCGAATATTCTATTTATTTTATTAAAATTTTTTCATAATACATTCAGATATTTAAAAATGTTACAGATTTCTGCGTATATTATAAAGAAATTATGAAAATAAACGATCGAAATAAGCATCTCAATACAATACATTTATACAAAGTTACTTAACTTTTATTTTTCTTCATTTAATTTTATATCGTAGACTTTGTAATTATTCTTCTAACTGAAGCATTACGACATTTCATAACTTATAATGTTCAATTTTTCCCTGAATATTGAGAAATTGCCGTTCTAAGACAACAATTAAAAACAAAAAATGCTTGATTTGAATGAAAATACAAGTTCGTATCTCGGACTCTTTTATACCACCCACTAAACATTTGTTAACAATTTGCAGGTAAATTCATCCACTGAAATCTTGCCTTGAGGTTAAAATTTGTTTAACATTGAGTTTAAAAAAAAAAGATCCTCTTACCTGTATCACTTTTGCCTCGCAAATCTGCACCCTATTTACTGCGGTATCGTGACAAGTAAAATGGGGATTCCATTTTACAATTTTATTTAACTGAATGGTCAATACAATGAATTATTTATTTATTCAACAAAATAAATTGATTATTATTTTTACCTGTGTAAATTATAACAATTTGTTATTTGACTTAACACTTCCAGTAAAGCTGCATATTTATAGACTAATGTAAGAAGTATAGTAAAAAAGTAACAAGTTCCCTACATTCATTCATGACAAAAACAATTATTATCCAGACGCAAATACTCTTTCCGTTAAGAATAGTGAAATCGTCTGTATATATACTTTGAATCCCGTGTTTATATTGAGCTAAAACAGTGATAAATCGACAACAAATCGACATTTTCCAATAAATTGCGAATATAATCCTGGAATTTCACAGCTAATACACGTCACGGGCGTTCATAAATAATTGAACGCTCGGTTCGCGACTGCGCAATTCCAATGAAATCCCTCAACGAGAGACCTCCGCGCGCGAGTCCAAGCGCCGCGTGACATCGATTCAACGCTTACGAAAAAAAGTGAGAGAGAGAGAGAACGCGAAAGCCATCGCGCGATCTCAAATAAATCAATCGTTCAAAGGCTCGAGCAGCAAAGACGAGATACGAGCGAGAAAAAACACACGCGGAGCCTCATATACGCGTGCGAGCTTAATCCGAACGAGCAAGTGAGCGCGCATGAATAGTAAAACGCGCATTGGGCTCATACACTTTTACGCATATATGCACTCTCTCTCTCTCACTCTCTCTCTCTTTTTCTTCTCTTTTCTTTTATCATACGCCAAGATTAATGCGCATCCCGCGCGCGAAACGACGTATTTGGCGGATCGTAAAAAAGAACGTTGTACGTCGGCGCATAATTTTTATTTCATTTTCTGTCCACGACCATCTCCCATCATTCAAGCCTTCGATCTCACGAGTGAGGATATATGCGACAGTCGAATGTAAAATAAATTTTCTTAAAATATATATATGCTAAACGTCGAGGTGGGAGTGTGTGGTATAAAGAGTAGAAGGAACAGTGTATTATATAGTATTTTAACAAAGGAGCGAATGTACTTTTTATTTCGTTTAGAATCAAATAGAATGGCGAACTTTTTACATTTTCAATGCGGGATATTTTTATTTAATTGAATTAGTATAGAAAACTCTTACGTTTCATTGTCAGTAACCGTAAAAACTATTGAAAATTCATTAATTAATAATATTTATACAGGAAAATTTTTCTTTAAACATTATTAGCCTTAAGATAATTTATTGACAATCCACGTCATTCGCGTATATGACACTGCAACAGGATTCTTATTCCATAGATGCGATGTATCCGCTAATCATGTAAATATAAGCATCTCACAGTCTCTCTTCCGGCAATAATTACAACTGCAAAAATCTAAAATTACGCAGGTAATAAAGGCAGTACGACGTGAAATAATTTTTCGTCACAACGCTCACACTAATTAAATCAAAGTCCCCCCAAAATCCTCCTCTAAAATTAAAGTCACACACGAAGAAACGCAACTCGGAATTCACTACATATATACACACACATACATCACACAACTTTAAAGCGAGCGCCGAGCGTAAAAACACGCCCGAACTCTCTACCCCGTCTACGTCCGGACTCTATACAGAGCAAAGCAATTTCACCTATTTTAAACTTTTAAAGTGCATAGTTCTGAAAATATGAAATAAAAAAAAGAGTGTCACAGTAGAGGGGGTATAGGATGGAGGCACACTTTTACACGAGCGCAGCGGAGAAAAGCTTTGTGAAAGAGACAAGTGGATCGGTTCGATCGTAGTAGAGAGAAGGTTGGAGAGAGAGAGTAGGTGTGCGCAGAGCGATTCAACCCCGACATTGGCACTATAGGGACAATTATATGTCTCCTATAAATCACGTTGCTACAATCCGTTTCGCGCCGATCTCGCCTCCTCTCTCTCTCTCTCTCGTTTCCTTCTCGTCCTTCTTTTGTTCTTTCCTTCCGTTGGACACTTCTACGCGGCGAGAGAAAATCGACTTTTTCTCGGGACTCCTTTCGCCCTCCGTCGCTGTACGAGAGCGAGTGAGCGTCTTTTCATTCGGTTCTTCGGTTTTAAAAGGAAAACGATTTTCTACCGAGTGCGTTGTGCTTTCTCGCCGTATTCGTGCAGCTGCTATTGTTTAAAGGGTAAACGCTCACGACGGCTCTGCATTATTTATATAATCTGATGGCGTGAACAAATGTATGTAGAATCTTTTTTTTCAAAAAACTATGTACAGGTGTGAGGATTTGGTGCTAAAATTTTAGTAGTTACACGGACGCTTTTAAGAGATCAGTTGAAAGCTAGATATTTCTATTCTGTTGCTAAATGATGTTGGCACTTGCCGTTACCGAATATTTTACCATACCGAGTTGTTAAATTGGTATAAATAATACAAGTCACTTTCTATCTTTGCACAATTCTGTCAAAGACAAAAATGTCATACTAAATCGTCGTCACTTTTGTTATAAATATATATCCTTCTTCTTTCGGATTCCTCGATTGGAACGTTTTATCTTGAAATACAATTTTGATGTTCAATCACTTGTTGAAGGATGACATTTCATATTTATATACATGTACGCGTTATTCGAAGAAGTGAGATGAAAAATTACTTTCACAATCCAAACCTCTTCGCACCCCGCAATTCTACATATTCATCGAATCACCAACGTTGAATACACACACGCATATATATGTACTAAAGGACGCGCAGAGATGACAAACACGACACGCGACGGCCATCAACGCAGCTAACCAATAATTTTCCGCGCAATCAACTTCGTGCCGTTATATACGCACCAACTCTGCGTCCCCTTCGAGCGAAAACAAAAGCGTTCGCGAACTTTGAATAAAATCACAGTGATCGTATAGCGTGGCAGGACGACACACGCCTGTATACGCCATGGAAAAAAAAGAAACGAGATGACAGGAGTATATAGTGGATGTGAGGGAGAAAGAAGTGGATGCGTATGGGTAGAGAGCGTACGTATTTATCCCCTCGCAGTACTGTACTATATATAGTAAGCAATAGCGACTTTGCCTCGAAATAAAAGTCGACGAGCCTTCCACGCGCTTCTCTCTTCACTTTCTCCATTATCCCTTATCCTCCAGGCTTTTTCTCCTTGCCTCCTTTCAGTCAAACCCGCCTGTGTGTGTGTGTGTAAGTACGCGCGAGTGTATATATATGCCTTTACACGCCAAAAAGTATTTAGACCTTTCATGCGTGGACACGGACATACTTTTTTAGGGGGATATTTACGCTCTAATTTTTTAAAGAGCAGTCGCGAGCTTCAACGGTTGGTAGGAAAACGACGGGGTTTCGAATCGCATTACTTTTGAAGGCTTGTGTATAAGATATGTATTTGGATGCATATAACTTATCTTTTGTGGTTAAGAAGGGTTTAGTGCGTGAATTAATCTGTTTATACGTTAAAATATTTTTTTTGGCAATTGGAATGAATGGTGAAAATTAAATACCTGTGGCTTGAGCGTTGCTATATACAAAATTATAACATAACGATAATATGTTTTTTTACGTGGATATTATATTGACAAAACAAATGCGGCTATCATGCTATTTTTCACGAAAAGATAATATTATTAAATTGCAGAATATACTTAGAATATATTTATTTCAATCAAAGTTCAAGCAAAAAAGTATATACCGTTTGAAATCAGAGCGAGCTTACAAAAACATTTTGAAGCAAAGTCAAACACTCACCACCGTATATACATCGAGAAAAATTTCAACTGGGAAAGTTTCTCTCTCTGTCGATTCTAAATAAATTAGTCAAACTCGCCGCTTTTCGGAGCTCCAACCGAAAATAAACTGCAGCAGCCACCCGAAAGCGCATTCATTCTAATGAAAATATTTGCGCTGATTTTGCAGAGCAAAAACCCAGTCGAAAATTCACTCCTCCGTCTCGTATCCCCTTCTCCATCTTGTGCTCTTTTCTCTGTTGCAATCTCTTCTACTGACACTCTGCACGTCTTGCAAGCTGACAACTCGCTGACAGGTTCGCTCTCTCTCTCTTTCTCTCTTGCTCGACTTGGAATTCTCCTGCCTTAATCGTAGCCGAGCGTGCACTCGTTGTTAAAAGTTAACATCCCGGCAGCTTTATCGGGATGCGCTCTCGCGAGTAGTCCTCGGATGTGTCGTCGTCGTCGTCGTCGCCCGGCAGACGACGTCTCGAGTCTTTTTCCATCGATTCCAAGTGAAACGGAGTGCAGCTTGTGCGATGTTGTTCCTTTTATCGAGCGCGGTTTTTTTTTCACCATTTTGTGCGACGATTGGAATTTTTCTGTCTAAAGAATTCAGAGGCCTGTCGTCTGGTAGAATAATGCTACCTGCAATTGTACGTGTAATTATATTGAGTATGAGTACAATAAAGTTATGGTTTTTCGCTATTGAATGCTCTTTAAATTTAAGTTGTTATTCTTCGTTTTATTAATCATCATTTAATTAGATAAACGATGGTTTTTTCGAAGAGCAAAAGCACCGATGTGTTATTTTTTATTTATTGTTTAGATTGGCCCGTGAAGTGGTAGGACAAACTCTCACGTTTACGAAACGCGCCCCATTCGAAATCGCAGATTCCTTGAATTCTAGAAACCTCATTATTTCTATATTAATAGGAGAATAATTTAATCCTGTGAATTATTTCTTAATAATAATTTGCGTTTATCACAAATATTACTCATGTGTATTATTTAAAAGAATATATAATTCATCTTATTTTCTCTGTATACTTAATTACTTCTACTTGATAAAGCTTATTTAGTTTATATATTCTCAATCGCATCATATATATTTGAAAGAGCGAATTGAATAGAAAACTATATAAAAGCCGAATCGCGCGCTATACAGCTATACACAACGATCAGTGACGTACGCGTGCCGGCAAATGCTGAAAAGCGCTCAGTACACTTATACTCTCTCTCTCCTCTCTCTCTCTCTCTCTTCCTCTCTTTCACTCTCGTCGATCGACCAACCTATATAACCGTGGATTTTCGGCGCCCGGCCCATTAAACTTCCTGAGAGCAGCAAGAAGACTCGCTTCACTGTTCTCCCTCCGCGTCTTAATAATCCCGCTAACGCATTCTGCAAGCACTTCAACCTACCATACATGCATCCTCCCGTGGTGTATACGAGCGAGCGCGCATCTCCGGACTAATCGCGCCAATTAACGGCTGAAATCCGAGAAATGCCCTCCCTCCCTTCCTTTGGTCGTAGTAAGGTAGTTGCCTCCTCCTCTTCTCTCCTCCTCCCTCCTCCCCCTGAGGGGTTGCGCAAGGTACAGCCTCGGCCCTGATATTATCTCGGCCGTTAACGAGATGACGAACCGATGCGCTCGCTCGTCCCTCCTTCTTGCTATCCTTTGTCTTCGCTCGAGGTATCGAGCAGTAGATGGTACGAGTATGGTATACATATATATATGTTTGTAATTGGATTAAATACATTTATATAAATTGTTATTAACCAGCGAACTTTAAACCAAAATCAATCAAATGTATACGTATAGAGAAAATGAATTATTTTGTTTGAAACAATTAAAAGTGTTACGGTCAGTATTTTCCTGTTGTAACTTGAAACTTTTTAGATGTAATAAAAATATAATAACTCAAGTTTAGTAGAAATATCGAAGTTATAGTTAACAGATGAAAAAGATAGCCAATTTCACATATTATGGCGAAAAATATTTTTTTGCTAAAGAAACAAGTAATTTCTTTTAGAGTAATATCCTACAATTTTGTAGTTTTACGGGTGGGTTAACTCAGAACTTGAAAGTATACACCGGAAAATAGTTTGTTATTTTAACGTATCAGCTGGTTCAAAAAGCACAGAACCAAAGCCAATAGTTGTAGATGAAAAAACATAGTAATTCCGTCAACCACTTTCACATCGTCAAACTAACCGACCTATCGTTATTCAAAATAACCAATAATATTTTTCGACAGAATTGACTATATAACAACCACTTACACACGCACACTCAGTACGTAACCGACTCCAACCGAATCAAACACTACCATCGTTACTCTAATCACGTCGTTAACTATTCTCATCTCAAGTTACCCATCCCACAGCCCTTTACCCTCCTGGGAAAGTCTACACACAAACGCCTGTACCAAACAGTCTATCATCTACGCGCGTGAAACCGCGTGTACCGTTCATTCACGTGACTCCCCGGTTCGATCTTTCAAAAGCCGAGAGAGGAACTCCTTTTCACATTCTCCTTTCACACGTTTACACCTCGACTGATTCGACAACTGGATGCTCTTCTGATTTCAGCTACTGTGCGTCGACGGCCTTCCCACCACGCCTTGCACCTCCGCTCAAACGGCCACGACTCATGCCTCCTGCTAGATCTCAGCAGCAGCAACAGCAGCAGCAACAACAGCAGCAACAACAACAGCAACAACAACAGCAGCAACAACAACAGCAACAACAACAGCAACAACAGCAGCAACAGCAGACGAAGCAGCCGAAAGTGACGAGCAACGCGGTGCAGGACCTCAGCCAATTAAAAGTTTACAGTGAGTGTCTGCAATTCGAGTATATAATGTATGGTATATATCTAGATGCTGCTCTACGACCTTTAAACGCATATTGAGTTTACTTACTTATTGTAGAACAACACGCCGGTGGATTCCGCGGATGTGCGCGCATAGTTGTCGTCGCTTTAATTAATTTTAATTGCGCGCCGCCCGCGAGAGTTGAGAGCTGACACCGTGACGCGACGAGTTTGCTTATATTATATATATATATATAGGTATACCTATACGATGCGACGAGACGCGACTATTGCGGCGTCGACTACTGTTAGTTCGTGTATATATCTATGCGTGTATGTTCTCGTTGTCGTTTTGTGTCGTTCGCCGCACCGAGGTGTCGTGTTTTCCGCCGGATTATTACGAGGCTCATTGTGTCGAGCCGAGCAGGTTTGCGGAATTCTCTGTGTTCTCTCTATGTGTGCGTATTTTTTTTTCTTTTTGGTTGTAGCTGGCAGAGGGTAGTTGAGAGTTGACGTTCAATGATGAACATAAAGGAGTTTCATTTAGTTTTAGAGGTTTAAGAAGTATATGGTGCTTTATTGGTGCAAATTTTCATTATAGCGGGAGGTCGATGATTTATTTGGTTGAATCATTTATAGTGAAAAAAAAATAGTTCGCATTTTGCGTAATTTTGTAAATATAAAACAACTGTCAAACTGTAGTAGTAAGTTGCTAATGACAATTGAATTCTGTCAATGATTTAAAAATCATTAGATTTATAATTGCATAAAATCATTTAGCTCGAGATTAAAATTAATTTAAAACGAATATAGACGATAACCTGCAAAGAGTATATAAATAAAATGTTTATTTTTCATACAGCCTTTAACAACTTTCTGAAAACGTACTTTATGCAATGTATTCAAAACTTCCAAGATTCGGTCGGTTAGTTTTATAACTTTAAAGATAATATGCGTATGTATGCAACATATTACGAAAAAACCAATAAAACAATTTTATCTTTTAAGTATATTATAAATTTACAATCCACTTGTTATCATCAGCTAATCGAAAACAAATGAAAAATATTTTCCCGCACTGAAAGCTTAAAAGAACTTTGCAAGATATTATACCTCCCACCAAAATCTCGCGACATTTTAAAAAATGAATCGTTCAACGCTTGCTCGCGCAGGCGCTTCATTAAAATGAAAAATGAATCATCCCATTCGGCGATCTGACTCGCGCGAAAAAAAACGACGGCATCAACGTTCTCATCCCCCCTACAGGAGCAACTTCATCGGCGAGAATGAAAAATCCCCGAGCGCACGGGGGAAAAGCACGCAGCGTGCAACCGCCGCTTATTTTTGTGCGCGCTGCGGACCTTAAACATTTAGCCGAGCTTGTTAACGCGCTGAGGGAACGAGAAAAATGCGACTGTGTGTGGTGGTAGTGGTGGTATATAGTATACTATACTATATAGCAGCAACGTCTGACTCTCATTGGCTTTTCCAGGCAATCCCGACATACTAATTTGCGGCAACTGCCGGGAAATGTTCACGGATCTGGGCGAGCTGCTCGAGCACAAGCGGGATTACTGCAAGCTGCGGTTCACGTGTAAATGCCACACGTTCAACGGCGCCACTCCGAGTACGTATACATACACACACACACACACACATATATATATATATATATATATATATATATACAGATATAGTGAGATATATATACACAGACGCGTAGGGAGCGTGAGCAAAAAACTGCCCGTCCTCTCTCGCTACCTTATTTTCCCCTCGTCGAGGGTAACGAAGCCGAAGGTCTTTCTCTCTTTCTCTCCTCTTCCACCCACTCACGGCTCCTCTCGCCCGTTGTTTGAATTTTCCGCGCATTTCATTAAGGACGTCGAGTGTAACCTACTTTTGCGTTAAATTCGATGGAAGAAAAAGAGTAATTGGCCCTTTTAGCTCTCGGTCTTTTTTAACGTGCGCGCGCCATTTTCTTTGAATGAGTTGCAGCCTAGCTTCGTTTTTTTTACCTACGGATTTGAGATTTTCGCGAGAATGAAAATTTTCATGCGCCAAAAATTTTTCTTTTCCCCTGAATATATATATATATATATCATAATAATTAACTTAAATTGAAAATGTTCACTTAAAGCAATTTCGAAAGTCATAAAATTATTCTTTTTCTCATTTAGTAATCGTAGTATCTTTACACATTATTATAGTTATCATTAGAATTCTTTCTGATATTTCTGAAAAATAAAACTAAAATAAACACTATTTGAATGCATTTTAGTTTAATGGAATGGGTATGTATATATTTACTAGGGAAATTGCATCATTAATAATTATATAAAAAGCCATACATTATATCAGTTATATTAGTTTTGCAGAAATATTGTGGATTGTAAGAAATCTAAAATGATTAATATCAATTACTCCGTGAAAAAGTGAAAATAATTTCAAAGAATTTTTTTCTTAAAATAATAATAATATTCTTCGCATATCGTCATCTTCTTAGTAAAATTATCGAATCGGGCTTGAGGCCAATTTAGTTACAATGGACTAACGCAAAAGTATGCTACATTTGCATACATTAATATAAAAAAAAACTTGGTAGTCTATTCGATATCTGAAAAACTAATGTTTTAAAATATCAGCGCAGTTAAAAATAAACCACTTTCATATACCATATCCATTGCGGATGCGAACCTCTTAACTATTCCTTATTTATAAGTATATCTTTCTCTCTCTCTCTCTCTCTCTCTCTCTTTGAGTGAAAAAGCCAAGTAACGAAGCTGATTCTAAATGCATGACACTGCAACATTCACGAGTCGCGCGCTTAATTCACCCTGCTGAAGTTATTTTTGCGCCACCAAACAGGAAACTCAACGGCCTCGCTGCTATGCGTGCTCTGCAAGGATTCCTTCACGTCCGCTTGGGAATTGATGGTCCACGCTCAGGCGGCCCACATGATTAACATTTACGAGCTCGGCACGAAGTCCGAGGCGAAATATTCACGGAGTCCGAGCCAAAACAATAAGGAATCGTCACAGTCGCCAGTGCCGCAGGATCAGGTAAGTGTCCCATTTAACGTCGAAAGGACGAAAAATGAATATTGCAATAAATAAGTGGCAGATTTCCGGCACCCAAATTATTTTAATTGGCAATAAATATATTAAACTGCATAATTGAATGAAGTGTACTTGACTATCAGAAATATTCGATAATTAAATATTGATAACACTTCAACTCAGTGCAGTAGCATTCAAAACAAGCTTAATTTGTGCAGTCAATATTACTTAACTTTTTAAATTGCTGATTATTTAATTTCTCAATTATACATGTCTACGAAAATGAATGGAACCGAGTAACGATATTTCATCGATATATTGTTGTCTAGACGACTAAAACATCGGCAATTAATATGATATAGAAAATGGAATACTTTTTGCATGAAACAGCAAAGGTAAACTCTCCACTTTTTTCGTAGGAGATTAAGAACGATGAGCACGGGGAAGAGGAAGAGCTGGACGGCCACGTGCTGCTACCGTCGCCGGACAGCGGCAAGTCGACCGACAACGAGAATGCCTTGTCGCCAATTAAGATCCGATCGGAGGTTAACGGAGGCTCCGACCACGAGGACTGCGACGAGCTCATGGTCGTGGAGAACAGTAGGAACAACGGCTCGAGCCAATCATGCTACTCACGCCGTCCAATTGCAATCGTGAGTATTAGCATATATATTATTATCGTTGCGTTAATGCGTGCGTGATATAATCTGTTATAATAGTGGATCAATGTTGATGCGAGTTTTGAAAGGATTTATTGAAGAAAGGAATACCAAAATTGAGAAGTTAAAATTGTGTAGTTATATTTGAAAAATTCAAGCAAAAATGTTGGATACAATAATAACTAGTACTTTTGGTAGCTTAATAATTAATCAAAGCCGTCGATGTTTTGCAATAAAAATATAGATGCCTCGTACTTGTTTCGTACGCTGTGTTGAGCTACTTTATGGAAAATTCGTTTCCATAAGAAAAAACGGCCCCGTGAAAAAACGTCTTAAAGCTGTTAAATACTTGTTTCTCGAAGTAAAAATTGATTCGTTTCATTAAAGAACTATAGCTTTTTAAAATCATATTATTCCATGGACTAATGTTGTGTTTTAAAATGCAACTATTTGAGCCTTTTCTCAGTAGAGCAGTTATCTCAGGCTGCTCTTAAAAAAGAGAAAAGGTTAACTTGACTGGTTCTATCGAAAAGGAGTCAACTCGAAAACTCTTTTTAAAAAAGGCTAATTGAACCATGGACAGTAATGCTTGGTTCTTACGTTGAATAATCAAAAAGGTGATTTTTTTTAAGCAGACTACGAGTTTATAACTATTTTCCGAAAAAGTCTCTGCGAGTTACCATCTTTTAGAAAAAGCGCACCAAAATAGCTGTTTTTCTGAGCAAATGGCAAAACCACTGCTTTAAAAAACAAAACGCCAAGGTAGATGATCGAAAATGGTTGTTTTCTTTTTTTAAAGACAATATCAGTTTCTGAAAGAAATCGTTTTCTCTAGTTGTTTCTCGAAGGCTCCGCTAAATCAACAGCTTTTTCTTCTCAGTGGTTACAATGTAACTCTAATTTTTTTTAATATAACATTACCAATGAGACATCCTAATATCTTCATGCCAAAATTATACTATACAAAATATGAATTTCAATTACATGAAAACGTTTTTTTTTTCTTCATTATACTCGAAAATATCTCAAAATATTTAGAACAAGCGACATCTTAAAACCATGATTCGCAGTTCCAAACCTGAAGTCACATTCATTTTCAACAGGGCCAAATTCCACATCACAACATCGTAGTCGCGAATCCATCCTTTTTTTACTATCCAAACCTGTCTAATCAACCGCCTCGGGAGCTACTAATAACATCGCCACTGCACTACTCCGCACCGTTTTATCATAGGTTTATCACCACAGAGTCCAACCATCAGACCTTTCAATCAGCACACACCGGCCACAAGCCAAACAAACTCCAACCTTCCACGTCCTCGTGTCGCGTAACAGGGAAAGCGCATCAGCGTAAACGCGCAACCGATATACCTATACCACCCCTGTACGCGTATACGCATCGACAGCATTGTGTCCACGTTGCGCAGAGACAACCTCTCTCTCTCTCTCCTCTCTCTCACCTGTACCAGCCTCTCTTGCACGCAGCTGCACGGGCACACCGGACCTTTTACGAGCGCTACTCTCCTCTCGCAAAAGCTCTCGAGAGCAAGAGAGAGAGGACGACTCGAAAGTCGTCACACACGCGCGTGCATTAGGACACGAGCGTGCTAGGACGCGCGCGCGCATTACCCGCGTTTATGTACGCACAGACGAGCGATATGCAGGTGGTGGCAAGGTTCGGTAATTATACAGTGGGGGGCAGCATGAAACGCGGGATGACGCGCGTGATTTATGACGGGATGGGATATGTGTATATGTGTGTGTGGGTGACTCTAGCGGCCAGGCGTTTACGACGTGCGTAGCGCCAACGACACGTGCGAACGCGCGAGATTTCCATGTTCCGATCCTCGCGTACGCGTTACCCCTTTACTTTCACCCTGTAGGTGAATATGTAGCCGTGTATATGTATACATACACATATATATATCTATATATATATATATATATATATATATATATGTACGAGTGATGCGCGGAGCGTAGAACGCGAGTGTATCGGCTTTTTGATTAGCGTCAGCCGGTAGTGAGTCGCGGTACGACGCAAGTATATATATATATATTTCGGTGGGTGATGCGTTAGATTATCGATTCGTTGTTTCGCTTGTAATGCCGTTGTTATTTCATCTAATTTCATTGACGTGCCAATATGATCGTAGATATTTTATATATAGGTTGTCGTTGAGTAAGGTGTAATCAAGTACTGAGATAAGAAAATTTTTTATTCTTCAACTATGCTGCATATTTGCTTGTAATATTTTCTAACAAACCGAAATTCAAATGATAAAGCTTCTATATCTGCTTATTTTATTTTTTTTTTTTTATTTAAGAGCGCAACTTAAGCTTAAATAAAAAGGTAGATAGAGAACGTTTATCAGGAAAAATATAAATATTGTAGTTTATTAGAACTCTTTTCTTTTTAGGCTTGTGACACTTTTCTAGTTAGCGTCAATGCTGTCGCAATGATTCTAAAGTATTAATACTGCACAGTTTGTTTTTGCTTAAATTACGTGCTTTAATAACGTAACAAAAATTTAAATTATTAAAAACACTTATTTCAAATTTTTCGCAGTATTATTCGAGAAGTTGAATATGAAACTTGAAAATATTAATAATTAATAATAATTTATAAATTTTATAAACGATGAGATGATTATTTTATCCAATTCGTGTGCACACTGTTTATTGCATGGTATCTGAGCACTATTAACAAGCCATTCTTTCTATAACGATCCCGACAAGAAAATGATGGATTCCATTTTGATCACATTTCCATGTAAATCCGTTTCATCGTTGATTTGCATTCACTCATGCGCACATCAAGAGTCCATTTAACACCTGTATTTCCTCATAAATCATAAAATATAGCGAATTGATCATATTCTGTATCATTGTTACTTATAATAAATTAAACTTTAATATATTAACAACATGAAAAAGCAATTTATTTTCTCGAAACAATTTTAAAAGAAGCTAATTAAATTTTTAATAAGTAATTCGTGCAAAAATTGACTTTACCGAAAATGAGTATAAGGAGATAGCAAATGACTATAAAAAATCAATATTTGTTTTACAGAAGTATAACGACAATTAAAGAAAAAGAGATTGTCATAAAATAAAGCATTGTTATATGAAATGTATAATTATGAAAAAATATCTCGTTTAATTGATCAAATTGCGAGTATCCTTTTTATTCATAAACTTTGCTACATGCTTTTAAAAGCCCCCGATAATGAGATTATCGTATAGCGTCACTCATTATAATTTAGACGTCATCCAAAAATTTCATGATTGACGCGCCGAGCGTTAATTCCAAGGAAGCGTAAAATGCTTTTAAAAGCATCGATGCGGATCATACCTGTTATCAACGCTCACTCTAATATTAAGATTCTGAGATTATGTTCTGAAAGACAATGAAGTGCACATCAATGTGAATAATTATTTAAGAAGCCTGCAATTTACCATAATTTAATAACTATAAGTAAAAGAGCATTCTTATTTCCCGTAAATACTATTTAGATCTTATTTTTCTTTGTTAATAAATTACCGGCATTTTAAATTCGAATAAATATTTTTATTTCATATAGTATTTTATATTGCTATCGATTTCATCATACGTTTATAAAAGTAAATTGCGTTAAAAGATAAATTCATGTAGTATCTCGTGCTTTTACACAGCGCAGGTATAGAACAACCACTGAAGCGAAAGGTAAAACTCGTTGGCCAACTTTACGGGCAATCGCATCCTATTTCCCAGATAGAATTTCGTAATCCAGATATTTCCAATACCAATAGAAACCCATTTATTATTTAGTTGATACGTAATTGTTGTTCGAAATACAAACTTTTAAAACTACTTGAATTATGAACCATATCCATTTACGTTTTATAAATAAAAATTTTTCGCATTTAAATTAAAACCGCGATGTATAAGAGTATACTTGACAATTGATCCATATTATTTCATTTACTCTAAACGTTTTATATGATTATTATAATTAAAAAATATACATTTTTAATTCATTCACAATTATAAGAATTAATCACAATCAAATAATATAAACGTGAGACGACAAATATGAGAAATCACGACTGATCCCGTTTATTTGATTATACAAAATATGATTACATTCATTTACCGATCCACTTAAGGTGGCGTACGAACGAAAATTAAATTTTACTTATTCTTCACTTCTACCTGATAACACAGATCTCTATATACGAACTCAACTTAATAATACTATTTTTCTCGTGTCCTCGTCTCAATAGGAATCAACGCTGGAGCTGAACGCGAGCACGGGCAACGCGCTGAGCAACGCCGGCGACGGAGTCCTCGCGCCCCTGACCAACGGCTCGATCACCGCCAAGGAATAAAGGCCCCGATTAAACGTTGGCCTCCTATGCTGTCACCTTCGTCATCCTCGTCGTCGACAGCGGCGGCTATAATCGCAACGCCCCACCAATGAGACATATCGACCTGCGTATTATATACCATGGGTAAATCCAGAATCTGTAAATAGCTTCTTGCAAGGATGATTTAAACGAGAGGAGGGAAAGAAAATATGGAAAAGGGTTCAGTTAAAAAAAAAGAGGAAGGAGAAGAAAATATTTAAAAAAAAGAAGAAGATGATGATGAAGTCGAGCGCCTCCGGACTTTACGGCAGCCAGGTTATATAGATGCTAATGGGCCCGTGCAAAATTGCTCGTGTATACGAACAAAGTCGAATTTTGAATTTTACCGGGCGTTTCGAGAGCACACGTGTCCGTTGTTAGCGATATATACGTTGTTCGATGTTATCTAGTCATGATTTTGAACCTGCTATTATTATATATAGGTTTTTACAGTATATAATTGAAAGTCGATGAAGGATTTCCGAGAGTAAGCTACGGTATTGTGATGAAAATGAAAAAATATATTTATAGTATAGTAAGAATACACCATATAAACATGATAATAGGTATTACTGTGTAAGTATTACCTAAATACCATGTAATCGCGTATATATAAATATATATATATATTGAAGTAATTTATTACTTTCATCGTAAACTTCTTATAACACTATTATAACGAAGTCTTTGTTTCCGAGATACTTTGATGCATCTTCTAACTTTAAATTTTCAATTTTCAAATTTTCCAAATAAGATACTGTATATAGTCCTATTGCAAATTAAATTACGTGTACTATCGATATTTTTAAAAATATTTAAAAACAAAAAATAAAATAAACATTTAAAATATTTTTTCTTCATTGAGAGATACAATCTTAAAAACATTTATCATTGAATGCTATGTAACATTTAAATTTTAATCCGTATATACAAATACTTAAAAATAAAAGGTTAAAATTTAAGTGGAGACGCAGATGAATAGCAAGTACGTACACGGAAATATTTTTACTACACAAAAATTATGCGATACGTAGTACAACTGCACACAATTTAATTATTTTTAAGAAATCACAATCTCGATGAGAAAATCGAATTATTTGCTTCTTACTAAAGAATAACGATCAATTTTGCACGGGGTTTAATATAGTAAGCTAAAGTAAATAATATATTTAAAAGGAGTAGCAACAAATTTATGGAATTCATTCTGGCGGAACGTCTAATTCTTTGTCGCACACTTCATGTATCGCGAGAAATCCATATCAATCAAATCGATATTTATCGCTGATGGGTTTTAGTAAATCGAAACTCTTCGAAGCTGAAAATATAGGGAGAAGCGAAATAAGTCGAGCGTAGGAAAGAAATCTCGAAGCTAGTCAAACACTTTTCAGACTGAATCTCTTACGAATGGCAAAACTGTGTTTCGAGGAATCAGGCCACCGTCGATGATACATTTGTAAATATTAAAGTAAACAAAATGAAAAAAAAAACGAAATACGAAAGAAGTAAATAAAAATGAAAGAAAAAGTCTTTTTAGAGCATACAAGAGGGGAGATCCTCTTTCCTCTGTTCGTGTGATTGGATCGTTAGCATAAATGATTAGGCTTGTCGAAGAAGCGTATAACGCATATATCGTCACTTATGCAAAAAAAAATAATAATGTCGGAAGTCGAGTATCTTTTTGAAAAAAAAAACGAGATTGAGTATGGCGAGTGACAAATATCTCGAATCGCCGTGTAAAAAATGCTATACGTACTTTCCAGTTATAACGTCACGGATATTTTACGCCATTTAATTAAAAGTGATTTTCTTTAAAATAAAATATTAAATTGCAATTCGATTAAAGCGGCTTTTATATATAATGCTAAACCAAAGAAGTGTATATATATACGTCGACTCGAGAAAGGCTTATGTATTTTAAAAATTGCTGCGATGAGTCTCTGTTTGAGCAAAAAAAAAGGCAACAAAAAGATAGCAACGCGGTATATTACTGTGCTACACTAAGGCGAAGAGGATATGCGAGTCGAGCGTACCTGCGTGTACACGTAAAATTCAGCGTTGTATTTTTCAAATTCGCACGGAACGAGCGATAAAAGCAAACTGAGAAGCTAGTCCTTTTCGAAAGGGAAAACGCAAAAGGGAATGCACAGTTGGAAATGATTTTTCTTGTGATTTTTCTCATAATGAAATTTTACAGATATTGTAAGAGACAGTAATGTCTTAATTTGAGATTATCCTTGATTATAATGTGCTTAATATTAAAATTGTTTAAAGTTATGTATTTAATATAATTAAGAAGTTGTTTTTCATTTTAGTAAATTGATTATGGTAATGATTATTGTAATTGCGACGCAAGCATAAATTAAAAAGATTATGATAATTCTGGTAAAAAGCCATCGAGTTTTTTTTTTGTATTCCAAATCCTTACCAAAAACATTGGATAATCGAATAAAACTGAATGACATTTTACCAGTTAATAGTATACACTAATTGTTGCGTAAATGAACTCTATAAAACAGAATAGTTTGTTATTTAAATATTTGTTATTAATGTATGGTTTTCTATTTGATTGATGTAGTTAATTATCTTCTTTTAATAAAAACTTAATACAAATAATACTGTTTCCTGTGAGTTAACTAACTTATTTACATTTTTTTATCTATTATTTATTATCACTTTTTTATCGTTTTATTTCGAATACTTTTTAATTTATTATTTAATTAAATATTTATTGATTTGCATACTTGATTCATATATTTACATGTACGTGCCTTCTGTTGAAAAATGATCTTTAATCTCAAGAAATCTTCGAGATGGTGGATTACTATTGAAGAATCAAAGAATTTTTGTACAAATCCAAGATGCTCATTAAATAATATTCACAACTGTATAGCGTTAATTATCCCATGTAAACTTTGCATGTAAGAATATATTATCTTATTTATTCCTTACTTCTATCAATTACTTATGCAATTTATCATTATATTGACATTAATAAAACCTTAATTTTATATCATCCAGTTTTCCGTTATAATTTAACCGCTGAACGCAAAGATCTTCAGTTACCGTGCAGCCAAAAAAGAAAATCAATTTCCACGTGAATTCAACAATAGACAAGAATAAATTATCCTCAGTGCAATTAAAAGCGCACCGTCGATTGCACTCGAATCTCGACATTTTTGTACAAATCGACATAATTGTTACTGTCTCATCTATGCGTCGCGATTCGCGAAGAGGCTTAAAATCTTTATAATCGATATATATATATGTGTGTATATACCTTTCCAACTGTGTACGCGAATGAATGAAAATGCGCGCAGACGCGTAATATCGAGATCGCATTCAGAGATAAAGTATAATACATATAAGCGGCAGCCGCTGCGAAAGCAATTATCAACGAAGAGGTAAAGAAACGAGTGTTCAAATATAGATGGAGTTGAGTGCACAGATGCATATATATATATATACGATCTTAGTACAATTTAAGTAAAATATACAGAGTTAAAGAAAATTACTTTCTGCTCATTTTGAAATATAAATTTTACTTTTTTTTATAGAAACGCGCGAAAACTGTAGATCACGCGGTTCGAAATCATTTCTTCCTTTATTATTATACTACTCTCCGTCGGTTTTACTTTACAAAATCGAATTTTTCCAACCTCCAGCTGCTAGGGACCGAAAATTTCGTTTTATTCCGTGCATATAACGTATACTTCGCGCGGATTTTCTTTCTCTCTTCCTCTCTTGTCTCTCTCTCTCTCTCTCTCTCTCTCTCTATTTCTTTATCCTCCACTCCGTCTCTTTCTCTATCTCTCGTTCTCTTTTCCTCCTCCTCGTCCTCCTTGCTATTCGATAATGCATGCGCAGGAAGGACCGACGCGGAGCTCGCGCGCGCGTTTTACGTTGCAGACTCGTGCGCGTGTATATACATAAAACAGCGAAAGCGAGTCACGCGCGCTTCTTCCTTCCTCCCTAATTCACGAGGCGAAATTGATAACGCCCTCTCGCCTGTCTTCTTATCCACGCGCATGGTTCTATCTCTATCTTTCTACGAGCATGCGCGCCTCTGTCACGAGCTTCCGATTTTCTCTCTTTTTCTCTCTCTCTCTCTCTCTCTCTCTTTCTCTGTATATCCTTCCAGGTGTATCTCTTACTTTGTGCCATGGTTTGCTATACGGCTCCCTCCTTATTCCTCGTTCTCGATAATTGATTGATGGCCCGGAAGAAAGAACACCCGCCTAGACGTGCATATATATATATACAAGTTTTGTGCGAGGATGCGGTGATGATATTTTTACATGAAAGAGGGCATGCTCGCGGTGCGAATTGGGCTTTAACTCCGTGTCTTGGTTAATCGAAATGCCAATTTATATATATGCGTTACTATCACTTTGATTTAGAATTTAGGTAAGTTGATTTATTAAAAAAAATTTAATAATGCTATCATCGATAATCAACTCGAAAGATTCGAGATAAAACTCAGTTGGAATCGTTAATTGCTCTTAATATTTTAATTACATGAAATATATTAAAATTAAGTTGTTTAATATAAGTTATATTTATAAAGAAGAAGCTTGTTAAAATCCAATTGCACTATGAGAAAAGAAGACGATTCGATTAATGCTCGCAATCCAACTATGCGAATGTCTTTTATTGTTATTTTTCTCGAGTGTGATTTTTTTTTATTTTATAAGTGCGAATATGACCGAGGAACAGAAACATTTAAAGATTATTTATTCATTATCTACGTAAACAATGTTTTACCTATCATAAATTATAACTGAATGAGTATTCAAATAAAGTACGTTATGTATTTTAAAAGAATGTTTGCAGATCTTTTTACTTCCAATAAACCCGTCCACTATTACGAATTCCTATGTTCATGTACACTTTTAAATTTTGCGTAAAACCATAATCTACAGTAATAATTTTGATGCTTAATAAAACAAAACAGAGTGAATATATATACGACAAAAAGTAAGATGCAATTTCACGTATAATTAAGATTTTTATTTTTCGTTTGAAAGTTAAATCTAACAGAGCCAGTTTTTCCTCGAAGGCGTTCGTTTTAATTACATAGATTACTTTAATTGTGGAAGGATTTCAAGTACTATTTTCCGACTAATGTAAATTTCCGGGCACGAAAAAGGGAAGGTCAGTCCTCCAATTAGAATATTCCGTGAAAATAGTACCTGCAATATTCTTTAAACTTCCTAGACTTTTGTTATTCACTTTATGTGAAAACATAAAATGTATAATTATATTAAAAAAGACTTTTAAGCTTATAAAATTACACGTGTAAATATTTGACAGCATTTATAGTATCGAATTCCAATAATAATTGTTTCAAAACTCAACGAAACATGATAACTGTTGAATAAACAAACATCACTCAAGGCAGTAACCCGAAACAAGGTGAATAACAAAAATGTAACATATATATATATATATATAACATCATGAAAGAATACCGACGAAGCGAGCATTGGAAAACGCGCAACAACAACCAGTCGATTGTTCTTGCATCGCGTTGGGTGCGACATAGTCAGAGGGGATGAGACGACGACGATACGCTCGACGCGCACGATTTTCAGAGAACTGTCGATGGAGTGTAGCGCGGGCGGCGTCAGCTCGCGGGTTTTTCGCTCGTTCATTCGTTAATACCAGAACGCGGCACGAAACGGAAAGAGACAAGCGGGGGCATGAGAGAAAGACACACCATCGTATAAAGGCGGGTATATGTGTATACGCACGTGGATAAAGGAATAACTGAACGTCAAGGTTGCCTTGATCATTTCGCTTGGATTTGTCGTGGGGGTACTTGATTGATGGTGAGTAGTAAGAAATTTTTAATAATTTTTAAGAAGTTTTGTAATACAATATGTAGATCGATTTTTCTTTTTCTGTGAATTTATTTGCGGTAGTTTATTTCCAGGTAGGCTATTTAATATTTCTTGGAATTGAATCTATAATATGTGTGTAGAGTAATAATTGTAGATTATGTAAAAGAGTATAGAATTGCAAAAGTTTTACTGGTGGGTAAGTTATCAAAAAAATGTCTAAAAAATATTAATGTCTGATTAGATTGAATCTATACTACTTCAGTATTTTTATAATTTTTATTCTTTTTCTCCAAAATTTATATAAAAACAGTTAATTTATGTAGTGTTCATGCTCATTTCAAAATGTAATCATTTATAATTCAGCTTAACTGATTGAATGTTAGAATAATGATATTTTAAGTAGGTAAAAAAGTAAAATAAGGAAAGGGAGAACTTGAATGAAGTAAGTACAGATCCGACAAGAAGAATGAATAAAGTGAGAGTGGAAAGTTTGGAAGTGTTGAAAGAGAATAGAAGAAGTTAAAGAAGAACAAAGTGATGGAAAGACACCCCAAGGGCCCTGTAAAGTGCAAGTAACTTCAATATCAGTTAGTTGAATTCAAAAATAAAGATCATACTTTATTTTCAAAGAGTTTTGCACTTTTACGAAGATTTGCAAATTTTGATTGTAATTTTTTTAATAGTTCATGAAAATATTCCTCTATTGTTTGTGAAAACTATTACTGTATGTTAAATATATAATTTTATTTTAAAAATACTGAATAAGAAATTCAAATCGTGATAAAAATTTACCTTTAATATAGGTATAATATAACTTACATACATAACACATAAAAGGCAACCGTTAATTATAATTATTACTGTATAATCGTTAATCATACACGGAATGGATTGCGTTCATTATTCGAAGGTCTATAGTAACTTATTATGCTATCAGCATTGATCAACATTTGACGTACACAAACGGTAATAAACCATTGATCGCTAAATAGTTTACCTTATCATTAAGTATTGTATTAAACTATTAAATAATCAATTTACTACATCATTGTATCCTCAAGTATAAACATAATAATCCAATTAAGTTCGAGCACATTAACCAATCATCACACACACATACTACGGATCACAAATAGGCAACTAATTAAGCAACAACATTAAACTTTTCTTACTTTCCCAAAATTTCATCTGAATCCAAAGGACTTCATTCTTACAGTTTACAGCGACACACACCCACATACATACACACACACACACTACACCTAGACCAAATGAAAGCCGTCGTCGGAGCGCTTGCGATACGTTCTCGCCTCTCTCCTACCGCCTCCTGCTCTTCTCGGGACACTAATCACCCCCGACTACGCACGCCGTTGCAGGTTTAAATTTTCACTCGCAGCCGAGTTGGGGGGGAGTCGTGTGGAGAAGAGATAGGGAGAGCGAGAGACAATGGTGTGGGGAATCGATTTCGAGAAGGGAAAGAAGAGTGCGAGATGAAAGGAACGTGTTTATGGCGTTGCCGTTATGGTCTATACCGGGTTACAATTATTTATTAGGGCTGTTTTTTAAACAAATGACAGATTTGAAAGTGTATATGAGATAAAAGAGGATATGGAAAGATTTAAGGTGAATGTTTAATAAAAGATATTGAATTGGATATTGCTCGTTGTTTTAACGTTAAATATGTATTGATTGATATTATTATAATTCTCCAGTTGTTTATTCATATACAACCGAGAATAATCAATATAATTTAATTGTAATATTGATCTTGGTTGGATGTTAAATTGAGAGGAAGTAGAGAATACACTCTTATCAACATTTTTTAATTTCGCTATAATTATCTTTATCATCCGTTTTGTTCTTTAACTTAATATAACGATGTAATATTACTGCGATAATTTTGAAAAACCTTAAATTCGATGCAAGAATCTACAATTGGCACCAATGTCAAGATACGTGCATTATAGCGATCATGGAGAGTTATATATTAACGAAGATTTGATAGCTAAAAAGCCGATGATAAATCAAAACGACAAAGTCGTAAATGGGAAAGAAATATAGGAGAAGGGAGCGAGAGACATAGGAACAAGTATTAGGAGGTACAATATGAGATGGGGCAGGAAAAGAGAGAGAGAGGGGCAGGGAAAAAGAGCGACAATGAGAGAAGAAAAAGGAAATGGGGAACGAGAGAAAAAGCGCGAAAACGATGGCAAGAGCGAAAGAGAGGAAGAAGTAAAAGGGGAGAGGAGGATAATCCTTAATGAAAGTCGGCGACAGTGTCTGATCCGCGATCTCCCCTCTCGCAACTGTATTCGACCATAAGCACGCAACGCCTGTATGCGCGCACGTCTATATACACGGCTGTCTATCTCTGCATATATATATATAGGTATATGCTTTCTTTTTCTCTGTTGCCCTCTCTCTCTCTCTCTCTCTCTCTTTCCGAGCGCACTTGTCGGGGAGAACGCACGAAGGATTAAAGAAGAGCGCATCAAAGGCGATCACCTTCCCATAATAACGCTGGATTTGTAAACCTATACTCTCACCGAGTCTCTCTCTCTCTCTCTCGTGTTCTCCTCGATTCTTTTTCCTCGTACCTCTCTTCTCTCTACTATATGCTAACAGATCCGGCATAATTCTTCCTCTTCGGCTCTCTCTCTCTCTCTCTTTCTCTCGCACACATTCGTTCCTTTCCTGCGTCTGTAGAGTATCTATTTTCTTCTAGCAAATGTTTGCTGTTCTCTTGCACTCTATTTGGAGAAATGTTGCCTGAAGCGTTTAAAACATCGATTTTGAATTTGAAACAGTAATGTTTGGGCCATTGATTCTCACGAAAAATTGGTTTTATGCTGTACTGGCCGTACGTACAGTGTTATGTGACAGTGAAGAAAATTTGAAAATGAATTTTAAAGATATATAAATATATATGTATATATTATTATTAAATGACTGCTTAACATTAGATTTTCTCAATAACCAACAAATGAAATATTATGTATTGCTATATCTTAAACAAAAAAATCGAAATCGAAAAATTCATTCGAAATTCTTGATACCACAACTCCATCTCGAAGTTCGTGCATACTTTCTTGAGCGAGTTTGTTTTGCTCGTCAAATCCGTTCTCTCTCTCTCTCTCGATCGCGCGCGCGCACGGTGGATCATATCTACGGGGCGCCTTTTCGCGTAACGAGTTTAGTTTTCGCGGCGAGTTCATACGTGGAAAAATAGAGCAAGCCAGCGGCGAGTGGCACGCTTAACTTTGACCGTCCCATGAAAAAAGCTTTTCCGTATATACTCCTCGTCGAGTCTTTTTTGTTTCTGGTTAAAGGATAACAAAAAAAAATAATTCGTAGTTTAGAAAACTCAAAATAACTCTAGCTTTGTTAATTTACATTATTATGCTGTTCTATAAAAAAAACTCTTTAAAATGTAAATATGCGAGTATACTATCCAAGTTATCATAACGTAAGCATTATGAAGGTTATAATTATGTGCTTGATACATTATACATATAACTCGATAAGCTGAAAAAATATTATTTCAAAATTTTTGTTACTTATTCCTCATTGACTTATACAATGAATTGAAATATATGATACTAAATCTAAAATCAATATCAATTGCAAAGAATAATTAAATATATATTTGTATTCAAAAATATTGTTAAATAAAAAAACATTATGAATTTTTTTTTTCATCAACGAAAAAATAATGCTGTGAAATAGTCTGAGCGACGAGACGCATAAAGAAGGAAAAGCAAATGCGATCTTATCTACGCGCAGTTCGTGACATTTTGGTTAAGCAAAGATCGCCGGAAGCCAGAGGAATACTCTACCCTTTTTGCCATCCGTCGTCTCTGTCTCCACTCTCAACTTTCTAATTCTTCACTTATTCCTTGCCCTCTCTTACTTCTTTACTCCCTTCATGTACAATCTTTATAGAATAATAATCAACGAATTATTATTCAAAATTACATTCCAACTATTGTGCAATGTATTTCAATACTTGATGGGCACGCATTAAACTTGTAGACTATATACAAAGAAATTTCTTATTGCATATGAAGTGACACATAGATATGTGACAATAACTTAATAATGAACCAGTTAATAAATCGATTATCCTGCACATGACAACTACATAATTAAAGAAATCACGAAAATACCAAAAACGTATATCATCCGCAAATAAACGACCTCATGACTGCGGCAACCCTTCGCACAGCGAGCTATTTAATACTTGACGCGTCTCAATGGCCCCTGTGACTGTCCGGGCACGCGTCACATGCTTTTAACTTCTCGGCAAACAATCTTTCTCGTTTGCGTGAAACTACCGCAGGCCTCTCCGTGCGCACTCACGCTCTCTCTCGCTCTCTCTCTTTACTACTCGCGTTCCCTCTTTGTCGCTTCAAGCGGTTCATTATTCAGCGAGACCTCGCGACACGTTGCCCTCGCGGCGAGCCTACAGAAGCCACCAAATGAGCTTTCTCTCGGTCCTATTTACCCGCGACGGCGTGTACGTGTATAGGTATATATATATATATATATACATAACACGTCGCACTTTCGTCTCTTTCTCTCTCTCTCTACGCCTCTCAAACTTTTTAACGTGCTCATTCACTTTCCCTCTCCCACCCACGCACACACACACACATTAGCCGGGTTTTTTTTCGCCAGCGTGTTTATTATTATTTTTCTTTTTCTTTTTTTTGCTCTCGCACATACCTCGCCGCTTTTCCTGCGCTTTATTTCCGCGAGAGGATTTTCAGTCTCGCTCCATGCCCGCACACATACACATACACATTCGTTTGTGTCTTTCGTTGTTTACCGTTTATTCGTCTTCCACGTGTGTTTATCCCGCGAAAGGCTTTGCGCGTAAATATTTCAAGGATTTTCCTCCGTTTTTTTTCACGAGTTGTAAGAGGATTTTGCGTTAGAATTGACATGTGTTGGTAAATTATGCTCATGTGAAGAGCTAGTTTCGACGTAAAATATATATATATACAATTTTTTTTTATAACATCTTATCGTAATAAGAGCTTTTTATTAATAAACATTAATCTGCTATTTACAAAATGTGTATCATATTAATTTTGAGTAAATAACTGAAATATCATTGTTACCTTTAACGTTTTAAAAACATAATAATTTACTTTTTTGCATTCATTTCTTTATAAAAATATTACAAAAAATGTTCCGTTACGAAATACAATATTTTCGTATGAAATTTTATGAAACCCTATATAATCTGTATTTTTACTTTAAACAGTGGAAATGTTTGTTGTTTATTAATTGTTTAAATTAAAAAAATTTTAATATAATTTAACAAAATGTAGAACCCTAGAACCTAAAAATAACGATTAAAAAAATAAACAGCCCGAAACATTCGAAAAACTCCGAGAGGGCACATTGCCCGAGGTCACAAGCTCCTCTCGACAATTCGCAGTGCGATTTCTGCGTGCGCAAAGACGCAAAACATTTTTCTAATTGCAAGCGTGCCGCGCCGGCAGTTTTCGCGTTCCTCCGCGCGCACACGGACCTCGAGATTATTGCTCTTACTCTCCCTCTCTCTCTTTCTCCTCTACCGCTGCCTCTGCTCTCGTCGCTCATGCATCCCCGCGGCTTTTACACCGACTAATGAGTCTCTTGTTTCCCAATTAGGCACGCGGCGCTAAAAAAGTGCCGCGGGGTACGTAACGCTGACTTGGGGTGGTAGCAACGTAGCGAGGGAGAGAGAGAGAGAGGAAAAGCGACGGTGAAAATAATACCACGCGAGTGCGAAAGCTTTTCCTTTTTCATCGGCGTCCAAAGGCCGCTTCAAAGGTATATAGTAGGGGAGGATAGGTCGAGGTGAAACTGGGGCTTTTCGACGCTATGTTGCTGCACATAGCTTGCGTTCAACGTTGGTCGAATTCATAATGCGCCGCACGAGTTGTTGAGGAAAAGAGAAAGGGGAAGGGGGTAAGAGAGTCTTGAATTTCGAATGAATACTCGAAAGCATATAGGTATAGAAGTATGAGGGCGATGAAGGCCTGCGAAAGCTTAGTTTGTGCGTGAATGTATATTATGCACGTAAATACCTTTTTCTAAGTAGTGTTATCGTAGTTAGATTTTACACGGAACACGCGGTACTTCTCTCATACATAGTAGTACTTATTACAGTTTTTTCATTTTTTTTTATAATTAAAGTAAATTTTTAGGATTTTAATCCTACCGTAAATAGTGTATTGAGTAATTTATGTCTTTTACTGCGACCTCATCTGTCTATTCATAAAAATTTTAATTTTTGAAGAGTTGAAGAATATAATAATAAGTCCTGATCACTGACTATTCTCATTAATGTGGCTATCATATACCACACTGAATATACATTTTGCGATAAAAATCTTGATTAAATTAAAATAAGCAACAATGTAACAGCAATAAATATTTATTCAAAAAAATTAGTCTTATAAAACTTTAATCTTTTGGCACCTCGCGTTCGAGATTAACGTGTAAACAAATGGTAAACAACAAGTGGAGCACAGCCTAGTGGCAGATCTTGCCCTCAACGTAAAGGGCGAACTGCTTGATGGCTTCGAAAGTCTCAGCACCGACGGGGACGATCTCTCTTGGTGGTGGGGCAAAACCATAACTGCCACCGGGCAATTCCACGGTGTAAGCAAGGTCGGCACCGGCGACTTGCATCGCCCAATCGTCGCTGCCACCAGCCGCGGCGTCTGAAATTATCAAATTATTATTATGATTGAATTATTTTGTGTAATATATAATTGTAGAAACAGATTATGATAAGTTTATTTTATGATCATTACGAGCATATAATGTTTTTATCAAAATCATCAAATTAAATAAATTTTTTTTAATCATCACTTTGAAATAGACCTTTGAGATAGAATGATGGTATTTCATTAACTTTACAGGTACTGTAATTCTACAATCACTAAATTTTTATACTCAACTATACACTAAATATACACTTTTATAATTTCTATCTACGTTAATAAATACTTACACAATACATTGGTGGAGCTACCAATCGTGTAACGAGTTCCACGAACTTTGGACAGTGCTTTTTCGGCGTGCGTAGCAGCGCAGGTCTATAAAAATAAAAATGATTTTTTATTATAATTATTAATAATATGCTTTACAATATAAATATAGTAATAGAAAAATTACTCACCAAGTCATCAACGTTTTCTGGAAGGTCGGAGGTGAAACCCCATGGATGGAGAAGGTACTACAACATAAATCATATTATTTTGCAATTATAAAATGTGCATGCTAACTTAATTTTATGCGGCAATTAAATTAAATCTGGTAAGATATTTAAAAACACATCCAAATGAAATTTCGAAATCTCAGGAATAAACAAGAAAACATAATAAATGAAATTTCTCCGAAAATTCAATTAACCCCCTACAACAATTAATGGAAGAAATCAAAATAATAATGTAAATATATTTTTTCTGACACCCATTCACTGCTCGAATTACACGTGTACGAGCGAGTTATAAATCTGTTAGGTACGACGCGACGATATATTTTACGTGGTACTTAC
Source organism: Torymus tubicola (assembly GCA_035583055.1). Classification (NCBI taxonomy): domain Eukaryota; kingdom Metazoa; phylum Arthropoda; class Insecta; order Hymenoptera; family Torymidae; genus Torymus; species Torymus tubicola. Next base: position 156,118 of record JAWWEQ010000050.1, on the reverse strand, counting down.
GTTTCCATAGGAGTGGAAGGAGATGTAGACTTTGATGGTGCCCTTGCGAGCCAAGATGAAGTCCCTCAAGGCGATGGTCTCAGGCTCGGAGAACGCCTTGGACCCAGCGTAAGTCTCGCTGCACGGGTTGGACGAGGCTCCAACGGCTAATTATACAGAACATAATTTGTTTGAGAATATAGGCGAGTGCGGGATTAAAAATTACTTTATGGAATATGTAGAGTTATGTGAATATAGAAGTAGAGCTTTGACGTACAACAAAAGTGTACTGTGACAGGCCAAATTGTAAGTGACAGACCGAATTATAAGAGGAAATTAATTATAAATAAAAATTCAAATTAATTAGGAAACAACTTACTCATCCATTCAACTCCAAAGTTACGGTTGGCGTCAACTCCAATACAGCGGGATCCCTTGTTGACGGAACGAGTTTTTCTCCACAAACGAGTCTGTACAATTAATTCCACAATTATATTAATGATAATGGTTGTATGAGATAAATTTTAGTAAAAATATCGAATTAAAATTTCATCAAGATTCACGTCCCCCTTTCAATTATCATTTTTACGAGGTTCAAGGTAACGACAAACGCCCTATATATAATTTTTAAAAAGAAAAACAATGTATCAGTATACTCACAAATTCGCTCTTGTGCGTGTATTCATATCCGTCAGGATTGAGAACAGGGACGATGTAGATGTCGATGTCCTTGAAGATGTAGCTGTTGCTCGCGTTCTCGGCGAGTTGCTTGATCGCATAGACAGCGGTCGACGGGGCGATCCACTCCCTGGCGTGGATACCAGCATCGATGAACAGGGCGGGCTTGTTAGCCTTGCCACCGCTCGAGAACTTCAGACCGACGATGTCGCGACCTTCGAAACTCTTGCCAATGCTGAACAACTCGACGACGTCGCTGCGCGCCTTAGCGAGCGTTTGCAGGTAAGTCTTGATCTGTATTGAGGATGAAAAAAATTATGTTAGATTCTTAGGTGGATACATACAATGAATGATCACTATGATGGATTTTTTATTTTAAAATTAATGTGTTGAAAGTTTTGGATTTTCTTGTTTGGTCGATGCTTAAAAGAATAAGATTTTGTGTCTGCTTCTTGGATATTGATCATTATAGAGTATATTAAATAACTATCTATCAAGAAATTAATAAATATTTTAGCTAATTCCATGAAAATAACGAAAAACTATTGTATTAATGCTAAAGTGTTCTCATATTCATTGCACGACAGATCGATACCTTTATAGATACCGTTTTACTTTAATAAAAGGGGCTATCCCATTGAGACAACGTAACAATGCAAGATAAGATAAATTTCACCACTCTTTCTTAATCATAAAATAAACTATTTGCTTTTCTCATTTACATCTGTTTCCTTGACATTAAACGGTAGTGCCATAAATATGTTTATTACTCCAAACGAGTTAATTGCTAAACACAGGAAGTTTAACACAATCGCATGCAGAGAAAAAATGTGCCATAAATCGTGATGTTTTCTTCTGTAAGAATTTGAAGAAAAATTGGAAAAAATTAGTATCAGAATAATCTCCTGTATGAGAATCTATTCTCAATATGATAAGGCATACTCTATTATGTTATCTGGCAAAGATATTGATTACTTATAACTAAATTATCAGATAACATTCTCTAATTACATTGTTACATCCATTATGGAAGAAATTACTTTCCTTTTTAGCGATTAAAAAGAACTTTTAAGTTGAAAAAATTTTTTGGAATATTTTTCTAATCTTACAAATGTTTGATTTAGAAGTGTTTATATACTCGTAGTATATTAATCAAGTAAATGAATATTAACTGCGTCTGTTCAATGGAAAGTATTGAAATATAAAAATTATTTTATTTTATAATACTCAAATTTCTTTTAAACCAATATCTTTTTTTCAGACAATCCAAAATGTGATTTAAGTTATTTAATAATACAAAAATTACCATTTAAATACTACTCACAACTTATTCAAATTCGGATCTGCATATCAATTTCGATAATTTAAAAAAAAACATTTTTATGATTCTTTCCCATTCCTGCCACACACTCACCTCGGCATACGTGGGGAAAGAGCGAAGGTTGATGCCACCGGAGCGTCTGCTCTTCAAACGCTTCTGCTGAGAGAGCTCCTCGAGGATGACCTTGCTGACATCATCGACGAACACCTCATACATGATGCCCTGAGCCGTCAGAGCCTGCTTGAATGCGTCAAGCTGTTCTGGGGCAACGAGTATCTCAATAGCTTCACGTAGTGAACGCGAGGCGCGAAGAACGTCAAAACCTGCTTGCGATTCGTATTTGAGCACGAAGGCGCGCTCCGATTCCGTCGTGGCGTATATCTTTAGGCCTTGCATGCTGTGGGAGAGGGTGAAAGTTATTTTAAATTGTGGTAATTTTTATTTTTTGTTTTATCAATAAGCATAGTTATTATTATAAATGAAAAGATTGAAGTTTTTGTTAGGAATTTTATTAGAGTTTTAAATATAGTGTTAAAGAAGTCAAAAGGAACGGCAAAAGTTAAGTATGAATACAGTATTTGTTTGTATATGGAATAATAGTAGTATACAAATGATATCTTGGTGTATTCATACTCCGCATCACCAAAACAAAAAATAAAGAATCTTTGAAGATTTTAACTTTCTAATAAATCATATTGTTATTATCAACAGATTGTTGTAATTCTGTCAGGGAAGATCAAAACGGACCTTCTATCATCATACAGATCTGAATTACAAAATAAATACTAAAAAGTTTGTTTTTCTAGCTTCGTGACACATCATACAAGACTATTATGCATAACCAACCTGCGAGTAATACCAAACATTGATTAAATTACGTCAATTAAAACGCTAGCTTTAATTAAATGCAACATTTTACCGATTCGCTTTCATTGAACAACTGTGCGTAATGTTTTTTTTCAGAGATATCAAAAAAGACATTAAGATAAATACAATAATGTGTTAAGATATTCCTTCATTAAATCAAATTTCGACGTCAGTTGTCTATCGCACCTTATGACGCAGGCACAGTATTTATTTTGAATTTAATATTGATGTATAATAAACGTTTTTTTAATGAAAGGTGTATGCACTTTTCAATATCAATCATCGACTTATTATACTAACTGGGTCACTTTTCGAATTCTTATCTCGAAATATTCAGAAATTCAAATAACCGATATTAATAGCTTTTAAATATCAAACATATACCTTACAAATCATTTTTATTTGTTTGAAAATGATACTTCATTTTTGTACAAGTTTCTTTTTCCAATTCTGGGCAAATCGCGCGTTTTATAAAGTCATTAAAGCAAGTTTTATATATATATACATATATGTTTTCAAAAAATACGTTGGATTACCGAAATATGATAATGAATTATTTTATACCACTCTAACCTCAAAATCACAACTTTAGTATGATTTCTCGGCGCTCGTGGTATAAAATACTGTTCGAAACTAGTGCGAAAGTCGATTATTTAGCTCATGTAATAGCAAAATAATCGACTCCCACACCCGTGTCGAAATCTACTATATATTGGTTTCTTTTGTGAATGGAAAGATTGCATGTAGGTCAAATTTTTTTTAGTTCATAATGAAATCTTTTTTATGTAGTTAATTACAACGCCAAAAATATCTTTATTTATTTGATATTTAGTTATTATTTTTATGATTTAATAGTGAAATTAAGGTAGCTTGAGCGGTGTCGTATCAAGCTGGGGGCCGCGAAAGGGACTCTCTGATTTTACTAAAGTTTATATGATTAAATTTTAATAAAAAACGTGTATTTTTATTTCTAAACACGTTAATATAGAAACTATGCCTATTAAAAATAAACTAAAAAGAAAATTAGAAATTTTTTTCTCGTTTTAGATCGGGGTGCTGGTATAATTCACACTCCTGGTGTATATATATATACACTTTAGCCGCTATTATTTATTTATTTTTATCGGCAACCCATTATTATTTTTATACTGACAGAATCTTTATAATAAATACTATAACCACCTACTTTTTGTTAAGAAATAGTATTTTATAACAACCGTTTTTCTTAATAATTTGGTCGGCGATCTTATGGTTTCTTGGCAGCTATGAACAGTTTAAGACTTGAAGAATATTTCAGTCAAGTTTTCAAATTAATTTAGTATTTTACAAAAGTCGCCCATGCTACCTTAAGTATTTGTATATTTGAAAATATTAGTTCTTACAGTTTATGAGTTAGTTCATAAGTTTTTTCATTTTAGTCAAATAAAGTAACGTATATCACCCTTTTTAGTAGTATTTTTTAAAATCTTATAACTTTTTAACACATTTACAAAAGAAAATATGTCACTTAAGGTGACCAAATTAGCCTAAGTTATCTTATTATTAATTTTTAAATAAGAAAGATTTATTACGTTGATATTAAGTATAAGGTATGTATGTCAATGGTCATTAAGCCTTTCTACGTCAAAATGTCAACTTTTTATCTGAGTATTTAATCCTAACGAAGTACTTGATTCCTTAATTTCACCAAAAAATTTTATTGTACGATTGCTTTTTAAAACAAATAAGATTAATAAATGATATCTTAATTTACTTCTATGAAAAAGATAAAATGTTGTTAATTTAAAAAGAAATATTTATCTGTGTGATAGCAAAATTTACAGGGATGCAATTACAAAATTGTAATTTTGTAATTACAAGCACAATTTAAAAGTACCATTTAATTGTTTATAAATTATAAAAATATTATTTTTTAATTCATTATTTTTTTATAATAAATTTCGACTAATTTTCTAAAATATACTTTGAATTATAGCGAACATTGGGAAAAAATAAAACATGATTCCTATATATAAGACAACAAAATAAAGTAAAAAATATTAACAACTAAATGGGTCAAATACAGATTTTCCGTCGAAACATGAGAAAAAATTAATAATACATATTGATAATTATAGAATAATATTATTGATTAGTAGAATAAAAATAATTAAAAAGCAATTATCATAGAAAATTAAGACTACCTAGGCAACTCCATTCCTATTTGTTTGCTTCACTATATAACTTTCGCATATTATTTTTATTGTTTCTTTACTTCTACTAAAATCTGTAAAATATTTCGTGCTATTTACGTGTATCCAAAACTATTACTACGTCCCACATAATTGAATGTTATTGTTAATATTTAAGCATAGCAATCTTAACAACAATCATTTCTCTAAAACTAATAAAAAAATCAAAAAATCCCAGCAGCCCATTGACAAAATCTATAATACATACCCATAGATGTTAGCATGGCCCTCCTCATTCTGAGCGGCGAGGGCACAGGCCACGAGGGCGGCGACAGTCAGGACGATCAGCTTCATGTTCACAGGCGCATTGACTCCATGTCACCAGCGATCATTGGGTTTTATACCCCTCGCACAGCCAGTACAAACAATCGTTAACGCAGATCTACCGGCTGGTCGATCGATCGCTCAAGCTTCGATCCCCACCTCCAGATAATATTTACCTGGGACCGACGCTATAACGCTTTTGAATCGCAGCGCGTACTACACGGTTGACTCGGCACGGCGCGAGCGCGCGATAAGACGTACATGTGGACGTGCATTCGTTAATTGACGGTGCGCAGGAAATATGCTGGATGGAGGCGAGATAAAAAAAGAACGGAGGCGATAGTGATAGGAACGATTTCGTGCGTGTTGTTTGACCTGAGATAAGCCACGACAAGGGATACTTATTTGTTTTCTTTTTAAGCTGGAAAAACGTTATTGGATTAGTGGGCGAGTGTGTCTGTTCTGTGATTACAATTTATAATTAGTATTGACACTAAAGAATTTTGTAAATAGTGCAATGCGCTTGTGGAAAATCTTTGGAATCGTCGCGGCTTGAACCGTCATAATACGCAGTTATCGATTTTTGATTGTGCAAAAAAAATATTTTGAAATATGTTTCTTGTTGGTATATGCGTCATTCATAAAAATTAAAATGAATAAATATCAATTTATATATTCACGTTTTTCAAACGACGTATCCTATTTCTCATGTCACCCTTATCTTTCTTTATTTCAAAATTGATTTCTTCGAAAATAAGTCGTTGAACGATTCAGCTAAAGCAAAAATGGAAAATTTTAAATAATATATACACTAGATTATTTCAAATATATTTTATTCAACCATTTCAATACACCTGTTGAAATTTATGTATACAAGTAACTTTTACGTTTATATATTTGAAATAGTTTATTTTATAAATAATCTTTCATAGACAAACGAAATTATGTTAATAGATTATGTTAATAGAACGAATAAAAGAACTTTAAAAACTCTTCAAGGATACTGTGTCACATAATCACTTACGGCTTACCGTTATATTCGACCCACATGATATTTGTAATCGAAATGTGGCTGATGGCATTGGGCTCTTTAATGTTTTATTTATTATTGTTAATTGAACCTTTTTTTTCATCGTTTCTTTCAGCGTCAAGGTAAATTATTAAAATATTCTGAATACTTCGAATTTTCATTTTTATTTATGATTTATTGACAAGTCAGTAAAATTTGAGTAAATATCATTTGAATGCAGTTTTACTTAAACAATATATTACAATATTATATACACGTTTGAGAAATTTTCTCCCATGTCAAAGTCATATACGATCGGTTGTACAGATATATCAATTATTGATGCAAATGATTTACATACATATATACGTACAATGCAATATAACACAAATACACTTAGCAGTTTTGTTTTATTGATAACATATTAAACAATGCAGAAAATAATAATAAGGGCTCTAGCATATTACACTGTTAGAGAAAAATTCACCAGTAATTTTCATACGAGAGACCAAAACGAATATCTCGATTGCCATATACATTAACATTAAAACGCTACAATTCATTATGTACTTATCGATCGCACGATCCTGCACATATATATAAAACAACAATAACAATACACTTTGCAGTCTCTTACGCGTCATTGCTATTGCGCGAAACAACAGCGACGACTATACTGGCCCAAGTACTTATAGCGACTGAGGAACTAGAATTTCACGTATAACTGAACTACTGTTCCACTTTCAATTCCGGTATGTTCTGGCATATTTCCCCTTTGACGTAACGGGCGAACTCCTTGACGGCTTCGAAGGTCTCATCACCGATCGGTAGAATTTCCTGCGGTGGTGGAAAGAAGCCGTAGTCCTTGCTTGGAAGCTCAACCGTGTAGGCCAGGTCGATCCCGGCTACTCCCATCGCATAGTCGTCGCTACCACCCGCTGCTGGATCTGGAAATTTTATATATACCATCGATTAGTTTTTTTTTATATTTATATTATTTTAAAACATTTGAAAGGAAATGAGATTTTTTGTTTAATCTATCTGACTCTTGTAAGTGTAATAAATATTATCTTGATTATTAGAAATGAAATTTTTATCTATAATTTAGATATCACGTTTAATTAGTAAATAGTGCATTCTTTCAGTCTGATTTCCACTTGATCTGATAACTATTACAGTCGTAATTCATTTGTAGATTTTTATGAAACACTTGAATGATAAAGAATAATTGATATCCGATCGTTTTACGACAATGATAGTAAATAGTTCATTCATCACTCTCTCAGTCTAAATATTTCTAATAGTATATATGTATATATACTTACATAGAACATTAGCAGAGCTACCTATTGTATAACGAGTGCCACGCACTTTGTAGAGTGCACTGGCGGCTGCTTGAGCTGCGCATCTCTGTCACAAAAAATTAATATTTTTCGTTTATACACAGCCAATTTTTATAATTACAAATGCCAACTCTACAAAGAAAATATTGTTACCAGTGTCGGTGTGTTCTTTGGGTACTTTTTAGAGTATCCCCATGGATGGAGCAAATACTGCAAGCAAAACAGACATTAAAACATCGTCCGATCTTAGCCAAGTCTGCCGAGCACTCGCGTCGGCGTAGAAACAATACATACTCGTGGCAGGGCTACTTAAAAACTATACATACAGCGACACTATATATACATTATAATACTCACATTGCCGTAGGAGTGGAAGCTCAGGTAAGTTTTGATACGGTCCCGCCGCGCCAGAATGAAGTCGCGCAGCGCACGCGTTTCCGGCTCGGAGAACGGACGACTGCCCGCGTAGAGGTGGTTGCACGGATTCGGCCCTGCTCCCGCGGCTGTGGTAAGTCGAAATAATATTTATTTGAGGACACTGTGCCGCGTAAGTGCTGCGTTTTATGATGTAATTGTGGAAGGAAGATATAGTGGATTTGGGTGAGTGTATATATTTTAGTAGGTTTAAGGAAGATATATAGTATTTTCAAGGAAATTTTATGTGTGTATTTTTTAATTTAACTAGGAAAAAGGAGCCTTGCTGGAATTAAACACTTGTGAACAGTCTAGTGTTTTTCATTGATTTTAATCATTTTTTTAAGTTTTATTAACGGTATTTTTTATCCGGCGTTCATTAATTTGATAAAAATACGATAGAATACTCCGATAATTTTGAAAACCTTTAAAAAGAAGTTAATTATTGTAAAATTCTTCAATTAAATGAGTATGATTATAGCTGTTGATATAGCTATACTTAAATGAAAATTACACTTTGGATTTTTGATGTTTTTAAAAACATGACGGAATTTTTTTTTATTGAATCTGAAGTTCTTACGGCGCGATCAATCATTTTGTAAATTCGGATTTATTTAATCTCTTTAAAATTCAAAATTAGTCATTTATATTCCATCGGCGTACAAACATATCTGTTCATTTACAATAAGTATAATTTGAATTATTCTGTTTTGGATAACTTCTTATTACTGAATAAACGGAAACTTACTATTCCAGAAGAGATCGAAGTTTCGATTGGCATCAACACCTAGACATTCCGAGTCAGGCTGAACAGATCTAGTCTTTCTCCATAATCTCGTCTGTAACATTTAATACTATTATCATAAGTTACGATAAAATGTTTGATTAATATTCAGCGAAGTGAATGATTCTTATATTTGTATAAAACATTGTATGGCTTATAATTATATTTACCGAAACAGATATTTACTGAGAAATTTTATCATAGCATGAATTATATCAATAAAAGTTATATTTATATATTATATAACTAATTAGTCTTGTGCTAATCTCTAAAACAATCTCAATTATCTTTTTTTCTTAAAGAAATTTCAAGTTTTCGTAAAAGCCGATAAATTTCTATTAACTACATTATCAGAATGCTGAGTTATATTTTTCCATATCTTTTGTAAATTATTATCCCCTCTAGAAAGGAGTCATTTTTTCACTAACAGACTTTGTATAATATAAATTTATAAAAAATGATTGGAAATTATACATTTAACTATAAGTTTAAGACTATCCAGACTTCATTTTGCAATAATCTTATATTAATATAGATAACTCAAAAATAATATCAAAATTAATTAAAATCGATAATCTGAAAATGCTCAAGTGGGGTGATGCTTCCGGTGTGTGTACCGGTCCCGCGTAAGTGTTTCTTTTTAGAGATATTTGACATAAATTAAAAATTCGTTGTTTTATATCACAAATAATATTGTTTGATAAGTGATTTTTGACAAGTGTAGCATATTAATTATATTATTGAAGCTTTCAATATGGTTTACAATTTCAATTGACTATAGCTGAATTCTGGCACGCTACATAAGACTTTCTTATATCTACTATCGAGTTAAACTTCAAAGTAAATTAAAAGTGGTATCGATCAGGCGCCTTTTAGATTAATCAAACAAAGATAGTTTTATCATACTGTAGCTGATAGGTGATCGTTTTCTTGTTAAAGAATGATAATAATGATTATATTGTATATATATACACACACGCTATACAAACTAAGTCTAAATATATTTTTCTATCAATAACAAATTTGCAAAGCTTATGATTAAATTTTATCACCATTTATAGACTTATCAAGTATGAACTTAAGAAAAATGTTTGACATTTTGAAACACGATAAATGATAAAAAACTAATATTGAAAATATTGTCTATCTAATAGTACGCAAGTATTTCTAATTTTTTTGCTATTGTATTCTATTGCACTTGTGCTTTAGTTGAAAGCAGAATTTTGTTTTTGTGTTTTGAGAAAGTCTGATCAATAGTATCAGTTTTGTTTTGTCTCTTTTCAACACTTGCAATATTGCAAACCTATAGTGATTTCTCCTTTTACAATATTTTTCTCGATGAAACATGATATTTTTTTTCTACCGAAAACTTTTTTTACTTTATGTTTATTTTTAATGCAGCATGACCGGTTAAAAAAATTTCTATGTGTTGTCTTTAAATTTTGCTAACATCTTAGTAAAAATATTCTTTTCGAGATGTTTCAAAAACCCTAGCAGTACGGAAATAATTATATGTAAATATAAAAATACATAAAAAAATAAAAATTTCGCGAACAGAAGAATAAAATACTTGTAATTTATTACCCATGAAGACAGATAAATTTGGATAAGTCACTAATGATAGTGATAATTGAGGTATAATAAATTAACACGTATGCTCGTCTTTTTATCGAAAATTCAATCATCGATTATTTCCATAACTCTCCCAATTGATAAAATGATGTTTATATGAAGAATTATTCGTCTGGTACGTTAGTCGCATAATAGTTATGGGTACATCACACCCCAAAGGGAAGCCCCTTATACCAGCAAAAGTGTTCTGCTGTTCTATAAAAACAAACAGATTATTTTACTCAGAGACCGAATTCCAGATCGACCGATTGAAAAATACAGATGAAATTTCAAAAACTGATAAATCTCATATATAAATACGGAGCGCCGTCACGATCCAAAGGCAAATTATAGAATATCATGTTAAGTTCAAAATACGTAATCTTGCAGTATTTCAAATTTGAATTTTAATACATTTTTTTTACATTTGACTCGGAATTAGACATTAAGCGTTCCATTTTGTGTCAATATATTAGAATTTGAAAAAAACTTATAACAATATATATTTAATTAAAAACTTTACGATCGATATTGCAGAGAACTATGTCGGTATAAGATAAATCTCTAACTATAATTGCAAATTTACTCGTAAAATTCGTAATAGTTTAATTGTTTACTTTTAGGTATGAAGAAAATATGGGCAATAAATGGTTTACCAGCAGTTTATCTTACAATTCGTACAATAATTGAGCAAGTAATTTCCTGAGTAGTTTTGTTTATTTTTATAGCCCACAGATAACAAACAATGTTTTCTTATTTGTAGCGAAAAATTTTTTCAAAAAATACTTAATGTAAAAAAAATATTTTTTTAAACCTTATAGCAAAAATATAGAAAGCATATTTATTTAACAACTATACAGTCATCAAATTAAATCGCGTAAACCATGAAAATACTCAGCTGTACAAGATTTATCTTACTTATTTGCGATTGTCAATACCGCACTTTTAACATAACGATTTAACATTGTTTTTTTTTTCAGAAGGCCTGCAATGAACATCGTTAAGTAGTATCTAAATTTGAATTAGTACCCATGCACCAATACCTTTATGATATTCTTATACATTAACCAGTTGGTTAATATTAGCTAATAATTAGTGGATTTTTACTCATTATCAATTACATGTACTCCACTGATTCGTGCACATGCATTGATTTAAATTTATAAAATACTGCGACCAAAAAGCTTATAGAAATTGCACTCTCTTGCAATAAAAAAATCATCAACCCTAATTCATCTCACCTCTCCCAAACTATGTATGAAAATACGACCAGCCACGTTTTCCGACAGCTTCAACTCACCGTGGTATTCATATGCGTAAACTCATATCCGTCAGGATTGAGCAGTGGCAGGATGTAGATGTCAATATCCTGGAAGAGCTGGTAATTCATCTTGTTCTCGGCGAGCTGTCTGATTATGTAGAGGGCGGTCGAAGGTGCGATCCACTCGCGCGCGTGGATGCCCGCGTCGATGAGCAGAGCGGGTTTACCGTCGGCCTCGCCGTCGTCGACGGCGCTACCGTTGTGCGAAAACTTGATGCCCACAAGCTCGCGGCCCTCTGAGCTCTGACCTAGACTGAAGACTCGGCAGACACCTGGGTATTGTCTGCCCACGTGCTTGACGAACAGCTCTATCTGTGAATTATTGTAATCATAAAGAAGATTACTATACTGTGTGACATTAATTGTTTAGATGTACTTATAGATAGCAATCAATGCATTTTAAAAAATTTTCGAAACAAACGTAGGAAATCATTGAATTTTTTACGTTAGAATATACGTAGAAGTTTCACATGGTAAATATAAATAGGTAAAAATATGTACGGATCCGTATGAAAATTTTGGATAAACTTTAGAGATAAACTAAATAAATTTTTACTAACAACTTTACAGATTTGTACAATTCTGTGTGTATATAT